>OZ020581.1:8146656-8304156 GCA_963971525.1 Cephus spinipes | reverse complement strand
GGGAAGCCAGCTCGTTTTCGAAAACGTTAAGGTAACCGGCTTTTGGCGGCCTGTAAGTTATGGAAATTAGCATCTTAGGGGATGAAGCACTCCACACCTCTGCAATAATGAACTCAGGTATACCATCCTTTTCTTGCAACGCAGATGTTGTCACAGCACGTCCACAAAACCCTTGCCGTAAGTAGAGACAAACACCTCCGCCACGACGGCCACGACGATCTACTCGAAGTAAGGAGTAATTTGGTAGTGCAACTTGCTCATTAGTTATATGCTCGTTTAACCAGGTTTCAGTAACAGCGATTATATGATATGGGTTCAGTCGAAAGAACTCTTGAAATTCACCAAAATGCGCTATGAGGGATTGTGAGTTAAGACAACAGGCATTGATGACAGACGAGATGAGTGTAGTTTGTGATGAAACAATGGGTGTAGTCTCACAAGTCAGTCATAATGATAGGCGAGACAAGTCAGTAGATGGCAGAACCCTGACAGGTTTGGATTCCGGGTTGCTTTTTGCGAAGACGACTCCATCATTGACCCAGACATGTTTTGGCTGCAGAGTTGGAAACTTTTTTTTTCGAGAGAGAGGGAGAGAGAGAGAGAGAGAGAGAGAGAGAGAGAGAGAGAGAGAGGGAGAGGGAGAGGGAGAGGGAGAGGGAGAGAGAGAGAGAGAGAGAGAGAGAGAGAGAGAGAGAGAGAAGAGAGAGAGAGAGAGAGAGAGAGAGAGAGAGAGAGAGAGAGAGAGACGAGCGGCATCCCCTTTGAGCGCAGTGCCGAAAAGCAACTTTTGCGTCGAGGTTGATTCCAGGAAAAACGACACCATGCAGGTGTCGGACGGCAGGCGTTATCTCGCAGTGGTCGCGTGTCAGCCTCCTCATCCCAAAGAGAGGCTTCGAGAATCCCTCGATACGTCAGCCTCCTCATCCCACTGAGAGGTTTCCCCATCCCCCGATTCCTCAGCCTCCTCATCCCACTGAGAAGCTTTGCGAATTCCTCATCCCCCCAGCCTCGTGCGAGAGCACCGGCGAATTCAAATTCATTCTAGAATTATCTATGTATCGGTTGTTCTAATGCGTAATACCGAACGTTATCTCGCAGAGTAGTGCGTCGAGAATGCAGTTCCCCATCCCCCCGAGGTGTCAGATTACACGTAAGCGCGCGCGACGCAACTTCGTCGTCGTCGTCGGTGGAGAGCCGAGGAATATACCGGAAGATGCATCGACCTTGACGTCGATTCGATTCCTTGAAATTTGCAGGGTTTCAACGACAAGAATAATTACCCATACAGGTTCATGTAGTCGAATTCAAAATTTTATTGATTACAATATGTATTTGAGCGATTCGAATAAGGAAGATATGTTATCTGGTTGATCGCTTCCCTCTTTCAGATCCTTCTGTTTGACCTTGATTCGAGGTTGTATTGCCAGAAGAATTTCCTGCAGCGTTAGCACGATCTGACCTTGCAGAATTTTCATTCAACGATGCGATTCCGAATAATGTATTGTTATCGAAAGTGATACGATCGCGTCTTTCAGGTAGATCCGCGCTCCGTACCCATTCGTGGTACCGATCACGTCGAAACTGTTCTCTCGCCCGCATAGCTCGTTCTCGTTCTCCTTCTTTCCCATGCGATTGTCCCATTTTTAGGTTATGTTTCACAGATGCTGCCTCAAGGGATTTTCTTTGCAAACTAATTTTATGATCTAGTTGCATCGTTACTTGTAACTGAATATTCTAGAAAATGCGTTCTCGATTTCGCAATTCGGGTAGGTGTGTCATCGCTCGAACCGATGAAAAACAATCCCAGGAAATCCTTGGGAGCTTCGTATAAAAGGCCCTTCGATGAAGCGCAGCGATCATTGTTTGTTAAACCTTCAAGTACATTATTGCTATTAACGAGATGGATTCTGCAAAGTGTAAAAAGTTGATCGAGATTATGGAAGGAGCGTATAAACTTCTGAAGAAGGGATCAACGGTTGCAAAAATTGAAAAATGGACAAAATTTGGTACTCAAAACATTCGACTTCTGAACAAAATTCTGCGAAACGTTACTCTTACGGTTGGAGAGAAAACCAAAATCTTGACAACCATTGGAATACTTAAATCGTTGAACGAAAAATTCAAACAGCATCTTCAAAAAAGAGGTGGAGGAACGGCGACAGAGAGAAGAAGTGACAGAGTGCGTTGGGATGATTTGGAATCTGCCTTTAAGGGAAGGATAAGGACTGGAGTTATTGCAAACTTGCGACACAAGAACTTGGCTCGTTTCCTGGATGATGCAAGGAAATTGTTTACTGCAAGAGTGAAAAACGCACTTCGAAAGGAGGGAAATTTGAAGGTGAACGTCATCTTGTCCTGCAAATTTGAGACCATGAAAGCCGGTGAGATTGTCGAAGAACTGAAGTTCTTCAACACCAAGAACGAAGTTATTCTACCATCCACCGATATCAGTGATTGGTTCAACACAAATGTGCGAGAAAAAATACTGGCAAAAATTGAAGACTTTCAAGAGAGGGAATCAGGCTGGTCATTGCTTGAAATTATAAACTTGGCGGTGAACATCAATAAATACATACCGATACACGGTGGCCTGTCTACCTTCATCGAACTACCGAAGGATGTACAAAGGAAGAAAGCAGTTGTGAACATTAGAAACAATAATCCGTACTGTTTGCTGTGGTCCGTCACCGCAGCTCTTCATCCAGTTAAAAATAATGTAAGCGTTATCGGTTCGTATCCTCACTTCAGCTCAGTGCTAAGGTATGAAGGTTTCAATTTTCCCATTGGTTTAAAGGATATTCCAAAATTCGAAAAGATGAATGATTTGGCAATTAATGTTTATGGAATAGAGCGCGATAAGAATAAGGGTAATAATGAAATAGTACCAATTTATCTAAGTAAAGAAAAATCAGATAAACAAAGGATTCACCTACTTATGCTAGAAACAAAAATTTATACCAATGGAGATGACGTGGATATAGAAGACGGCAGTGTTTATCACTTTGCTTGGATTCGAAATCTAACCCGTTTACTAAAATCACAAATTACAAAGCATACGGGTTACATTAAACTATGTGATCGATGTCTATGTCACTTTAGATTAGAAAGCTCTTTCGAAAAACATAGACTTGATTGTACAAATATAAATAAATGCAAAGTCGTATTTCCGGATGAAAAAGATAAAATTATGAAATGTAAAAATTATAAGTATAAAGAACCTGTCCCGTTTGCCGTTTATGCTGACATCGAATGCATATTAGAGCCAATTACGAACAAGTCTAACACGTTAAACACAACTCTCTATCAAAGACACGTTCCTCACAGTATAGCGTATTATTTGCAATGTAACTTTGACGATTCTATCTCTAAATTTACAGCATATCGTAGAAATGATTGCGTGGAATGGTTTATGAATGAATTAAAAGAAATAGCTCAAATTATAGTGTTTTATCTAAAACGTATCGTACCAATGGAATCTCTAAATTTCAAACAAAGAAATCAATTTTACTCGGCTAAGATTTGTCATATTTGTGAAAAACCGTTTACACCTCAGGATACCAAGCATCGTGATCATTGTCATTTTACAGGCAAATATCGCGGTGCTGCCCATCAGGGCTGTAATTTGAATTATAAGAACTCACATACCGTTCCTGTCGTATTTCATAACCTATCTGGCTATGATTCACATTTCTTGATTAGAGCTCTAGCTACATCTTTCGAGGGATCAATGAATCTCTTACCAGTAAATAAAGAAAGATATATATCTTTCACGAAGAGCGTCAAGGATACAATTGTAAATTTCAGATTTATCGATTCATTTAGATTTATGCCGAGTAGTATTGAAAAATTAGCATCCTATTTGAAAGATGATGAAAAATTAATTACCCGTAAACATTGTAATAATGTAGAGGAATTCCATTTATTGACTAGAAAAGGTGTTTTCCCCTACGAATATATTGATAATTGGGAAAAACTCAAAGAGGATCGATTACCCGTAAAGGAAGAATTCTATTCAAAATTAAATAACGAAGAAATTTCATACTCAGATTATGATCACGCTTGCAATGTTTGGCAGACTTTCCACATAAAAACATTAGGCGAATATTCCGATTTATATCTGAAAACCGATGTTCTCCTTTTAGCCGATATCTTTGAAAATTTTAGGCGCGGCTGTTACACCATATACAATTTAGATCCTCTACACTATTACACCGCACCGGGTCTTGCGTTCGACGCCATGCTCAAGTGTACGGGTGTTGAACTTGAGCTGTTGACTGATGTAGAGATGTTGTTGTTTATCGAAAGAAGCATTCGAGGTGGCGTAGCTCAATGCTCCAACAGATACGCTAGGGCTAACAATAGGTATATGGGTACAGAATTCGATCCAAGCAAAGATGAATCATATCTTATGTATTACGATGTAAATAACTTGTACGGTGCAACTATGAGTCAATTTTTGCCATTCGACTCCTTCGAGTGGGAGGAAAATTTTGAGCAATTGGATATTTGCAATATTCCCGATGATTCTCTTACGGGCTATATACTCGAAGTTGATTTGGAGTATCCGATCGAGCTTCAAGAACTTCATAAAGATTTACCACTATGTCCAGAACAGTATACTCCTCCAGGATCTAACAAATCAAAATTGATGACAACACTCCTCCCAAAAGAAAGATACATAATTCATTACCGAAATTTAAAACAGTGTTTGACATTGGGTATAAAGTTAATGAAAATCCACCGTGTTCTAAAATTTAGGCAATCACCATGGCTTAAGAAATACATAGATTTGAACACTGAAATGAGAAAAAAGTCGAATAATGATTTTGAAAAGAATTTCTTTAAACTTATGAATAACGCGATGTTTGGTAAGACAATGGAAAATGTTAGAAAACAAAAAGATGTTAGACTTATTACAAAATGGGATGGAGCGTATGGAGCGAAGGATCTCATAGCAAAACCAAATTTCCATAGCTGCACTGTCTTCGACGAAGATATGGTTATAATCGAACTAAGTCGTGTTAAAATTAAGTTCAATAAGCCGATATATGCAGGATTTTCCATTCTCGATCTTTCCAAAATATATTGTAACGCATTTCCTGACCTACGTTCTATCTCCCTGACCCCAACGTGGCATTCCGCGGATCCCTTGGGCGCCAGGTGCATCCTTGCACCAGCCCGACTCATCGGGCCTTTAATTTCTAATCCGCGGCGCATCACTTCCGGGAGTCTTCTCGACCGGATCTTCCCGCTAGCTCCTATTGCAACATGGTAGAGGGGGACGTGAGGGCGGCGAGTATCTGCAGGAATCAGCCGGCTTCTTTGGCAATAACTGACACGGTGGCATTTAACTCCAACAACGGCCTTTTATTTTGCCTAGGTAAACGAGTACAGTCGGGTGATGTATACGAGCGCGGCTCTATACAATTCTAATCCAAACGCGGTCGCGGAGGTCATCTTTGTTGACGGTGGACGGTTCAAATCTGCAACCGCCAGGACGCGTGGTGAGGCCCGCAGCCCCCCCACTCCTCGTGCCCAGATGCACCGGCGGATGCGCTTCATCCCCGGCTGCATGGCTTCGGGGCGGTCGCCTAAAACTGCACTTATCGGATCTTCCGGCGAACCGTACCTCACTTCCTCGTCACTCGGGTGGTGGTGGCTGGCAATTTTCCTCCCCGGCTCCTATTCCTTTCCCTCCGACTTGGTCCACACCACAGTCTGCTCCGAATCGCCGTCCAGGAAAAAGCGATGTTGTCCAACAGGTCCTGTAATCTCACACACTTCCACCACACTTAAACCAGAAAAATCGGGATATCTTATCCGCCGATTTTCGGTATTCCCGTTCCGCGGTTCACAACGAAGTGGCCCCCTTTTCGGCCCCCCGGCCCGAGGATTCCCGAGGAATCCCGAGTTCACCCGAACTCGTGCGCTTACGCTCGCCTCGGTCCGCTCTTCGCTTTTCGGCGCTCACCGCCCGCCAGTCTCCGGGCGGCGCCGATCTTCTCCGAGTCCGCCCGAAGTTCGGGCTCGGCGGTGCCGGTTTCTCTTCCCGGCTTCCCCTTGCCACGAACTTTCGTCGTCACAGGCATTCTCCAGGCGGCTTTCGTCGGCGACACGGCTCTTCGTGCCCCTCTGCTTTTATGTAACTGGCCGTCCCACGGACGCCACGTTACAATATATTTATGACTTCCATTATAATTACATAAAGAATACGTTTGGTAACCGAGCTAAATTAATGTATACTGACACTAACAGTCTCCTTTATCATTTTACCGTTCCAAACATATATGATTATATCAAACGGGATCTAGATAAATTCGATACTTCAGATTATCCTTCAGATAATGTTTACGGTATGCCACTAGCAAATAAAAAAATATTGGGTCTGATGAAGGATGAAAACAATGGGAAAATTATGATTGAATTTATAGGATTACGAGCAAAATTGTATTCATTCAGAGTGTTAGGAGAAGACAGAGATAAAAAGCGAGCTAAGGGCGTAAAAGGATCTACACTCAAGACAATCACTTTTAACGATTACAAGCAATGTCTTTCATACCACACAAATTTAGTTAAAACTCAAAATTTAATTCAAAGTAAACAACATAAGGTTTATACCGTAAAGCAGCAAAAAATAGCACTGAGCTGGAATGACGACAAAAGGATCATTCTTTCTGATACGACCGACACCCTGCCGTGGGGTTATAGAATGTAAGATGTATATAATAAGAATGTACAAATGTAAAAATTGAAAATAAAGACAACGTATCCTTTACGGTATTGCATGTCACTTGGTCCTTCAATGCAACGCCAGCTCCTAACCATCCGGATTGTTCCTTCCGTTCGTTATCTTAATAAATAATTCTAAGAAGTCTCCCACACTCTTTGTCACATAGAGAGTCTAGAGATAGGGAGAACGCTTTAAATGGCGCTTGCAACCGCTGCGACTCAGTTCAAAAATGGCCGAGGAGTTTTATGTGCAAATACTGCCTAACGTATTTGTACCCATGGAATGGGTGCAAAACGGGTTACAACAAAGCACTCGACTAGCTATTGAAAATGCACTAAGAATGAGCAACGCGCTCCAACACATTGTGTGCATAATTGACATTAACGGCCGTAACACCGTTAAGGAAACACAAAATAACCAAGTTTGGTTTAGAAGAATATGAGGTAAGCATTGAAGAATTATTTTTCATTTTTTATTTATTTTTATGATATTATATACAGTCCATTATGAATGTAATTCGATTATAACAAAATAATCTATTGGTTTTACAGTAATGTGAACAACAATAGTAGTAGTAGTAGTAGTAACGTAGTAGTAACAGTACTAGAAATGTATTAAATGAAACAAAAAAATATAGTTTCTTTATACATTGTCTTCTTCTGAAAAAATTATCCATTTCCATACCATGTCCCACCTCGGTGAAGCCTACAAATCGATCCAACTATTGTGCGAACCATCGAACCCTAGCCATTTCACAAATAGCTTGCTTCCACGTCTCCTCAGTATCTTCTACACGAGATATATGTCGGGATTCTTCACGCTGGTAAGTTCATGCTCGTAGAAGCCGCCTTCGATGGGACGATCCTGGTAGTCCTTGAGATTGTACGTCACCGGATCGGTATTCTTCACTCAACTTACGGTGAAAATTTCAGTCGTCCAATTGGGTGGTAGCCCTTCTCGAAAACGTGTTTATATTTGCTGATTCGTACTCTATCGCCAACTTTAAACTCTGATCGTTTAAGTGTGGTCTTGACTTTGAATTTCTTGTACACCCGTTGCAGTAGATCCTTCTCGTTACGAGCAGTCACATCCGCCAGTTTCATACCAATGGTGTGATGCTTACTGTTATTGTAAGAGGATACCAAGTCCGATAAGATATCCAGCCACCGGTGATTACCCTGTAGGCTAAACTGCATCCACATCTTACTTTTCAGAGTACGATTGAAGCGCTCGCAGATCGATGCCTTGAAGTTACTGAATGTCGAGTACAGGGTAATACCGTGTTTTTGCATGAGATCCTTGAATTCGGAATTGTAAAATTCTCGACCTCGGTCAACGTGCAATTTCTTCGGGATTCGACCCTGCGCCAGTACAGATCTCATAGCTGCTGTCACGTCCTTGGCGTTCTTGCTCTTGATCGACACGACCCAAGCAAACTTTGAAAATATGTCGATGACGGTGAGCAGATAATTGTATCCATCGTTCTCTCTGGCGTACGCTGACATGTCAACGAGATCCGCTTGCCAAGTCTCGTCCAGCCCGCGAACGTCAACGTGCCGGCGCTGGTAATTTCTCCTAGCAGGTCTATGCAGTTCCTTCACCACCGCTAATTTTTTCCCGTCCATTCTCCAGCGCGCTCAGTCTGGCGTCCAGCTGAGAAATGATCAGAGAGTTGCGAGTAGCCAATTCTTGTCCTGGCTCGATATCGGCTTGCAGACGTTTCAACGCATCCTTCGTGGTAGAATCGAGAGATTGAATCATCAAATTATTGTTATCGATATCGTTGCGCATTCCGGCAGTCACTTGAAAAACGGTATTCAGCTCCTGCTTCACTACAGTTTTCATCAGATTCAAGGTCACATCATCGTTTTCCTCCTCGGGATTGGCGACGTTGCAGAGCTTCTTGTTATCAATGTCGTAGTGTCCAGTAGCAGTGAATTTGAATCCAGCGCCAGGGTGACCTCGGCTACTCGTAACCGCGATCCTGCTACTCAACTGACGTCCAAACACGTCGACGCTCATATTCAAAGTGGCGATCATGATTGTTTTATCGAATTAATAAATGATTCCCGCCTCGCGCAATTCTTCGATAATCGATACGATTTCATTAGAGTGACTGGGGTTACCAGCTTCCCGAGACGCAAGGAGCAGGCGAAGCCGATCTACCAGTTAGTTGGGATCGTCCCAGTACACGTAATCCGTTCGTTCGTCCTTGGCGGCGATCATGTACCGCAGTACTTTTCCCCTGTCCCGTTACAGAGGGCTGTTCGATCAGTTTCGCAATAACGTTATTAAATTTGAAACTCTCGCTTTTGCGAATTTCACCATCAGGTTTATAGTACTTTCTGTGTGCATTCGTCGTTAAAATAATGTTTTTGTAATTGCCCATGTCATCCTGGGTTATACTAGTCTCGTCAGGTACCTTCTTGAACAAGAGTTCGATCAAACCCGCAGTTTTCAAGTAAGTCGTGTCGCCTACATGGATTCGATTATCCTCAAAGCTGATGGGCGAATCGCCTATCATCAGTTTATTCTTGGCGAGTTTACGCACACCATAGGCGGTATCAAATTGTTTATTCTCCCTCGATAGCAGCATATCGAGACACCGTTGCGTAGGATCGTTCTGATCAACGGATACGTCTGCGTCATCGTTATCTCCTTCGTCATCATGTTTACCTTCTTCCTTTTCCTCCTCCTCTTCTACGAAAGAATCATTCTTTAACGACTTGAAGGATTCATCTGCCGTTCTAAACGTATCGCCCGCTTCTACGTCTTGCTTTACTTCATCCTTAATCTCATCCTTGATAAGATTACGCTCCGGCTGAGATGCAGTCACTAGTTTCTGCAGTGGAGTCACTACCGGTTTCAAAACCTCATTCATCGTCTGTTCGACGTTCTCTCTACCCAGTTTTAGCATTCTATGCTTTTTGCGAATCGCATCGCTGGCTTTAGCGATTTGACGTAACACGTCTTTTTGCTCTCGAAGTTTCCCGCGTTGCATGTTTTCGCTAACGAATCCAAAACGTTACTGCATTCACTTTTTTCAATGATCACTCATTTATGCTCACGAAACAATCGAATCCTTTTCTGTATCTACCGCCGTCGAGGTCGCTGTCCTTGTCGATCACGAGAAACCCATACTTATCACTGTTCCAGCATGCCGAACACAGGTCTTTAAACTGTGGGTAAGTCATATCAGTGTTTACATGATCATCGTACACGTGCTTGAGATTCATTTCATCCTGCTTAAAGAGCACCAGCAGATTAGCATTGTCCCGTACCAGATGTTTGGGAATGCGAGCGTACGTCTGACAGAGATAGAAACAGTCAACGTCCCTGTGCCGCCCCATGCTGAAGAAGGCTTTGATGTTATCTTGCTTCTCGCAAGCAATGTCGTCGTAAATAATTATTGAGTTTCGACGTGCCTCGTTCGGTGGTAGCACCTGTTCGTGTTCCGTAAAGGGAAAGTATCCGATGCCGTTCACGGACGTGAGTAAACGTTCTAAAAACTTGTACTTTGGCTGATCGAGCGATTTCGAGTATACGTAGACGTTTTCGAATCTTAATCCGCTGGGATGGGTTATGAGAGCGAGCAGTGCGTTCGTCTTGCCGTAGTTGGATGGTCCGCAAAACACTGCACGTTTGACAGTAATTCACCGTGTCGCTTGGCCTCCTTCCTCTCCTTTACTCGCACGATTTTGTCAAAGTTCGTTACGGGTAACCTGACGGACTGTTTCTCGAACCTCATCTCGATCTTGACTAACGCGAAAACTATAAATGACTAGTTTATAAGGATCGCTGTTCAGTCGGAGCTGTTTCACCGTAGGGGCATGATCGTGCATTCTAAGCGTAAACGCATTGAGAGGAAAAAGTCTCATCGTGGCAGAGGATTAGTCAACAAGATCATCAACAGTCTACCCGTTGAGTTACATATACCCGGTTATCAGTACTGCGGGCCCGGTACGAAACTAGCAAAGAGACTCGCGCGAAGCGATCCGGGCATCAACCCCCTGGACGCAGCCTGCAAAGAGCACGACATCGCCTACTCGAAGAATCGAGAGAGTCTTGAACACAGAGGGGCGGCGGACAGGGTACTTGCTGACAAAGCTTGGAAGCGCGTTTTCGCCAAAGACGCGAGTCTCACCGAGAAGGCGGCGGCCTGGTCCGTAGCGAATGTAATGGGTGCCAAGTCGAAACTCGGTATGGGACTCAAGAAGAAGAAGAAGCCAAAGACTGTAACGCTGAGGAAAGTCATCGAGGAGGCTAAACGATCGATGATTCCCAGCAACGACGCAGGGTTAGCTATCAGATCTGCTCTCAAGGGTGCACAAGCTGCCGTCAAGCGAGCGGGTGGAAAGCGCAACGTCCGCACTCCGCGCATTCTACCCGTGCCGTCCAAAGTTGGAGGCTTCCTGCCGTTTCTCGTCCCCGTGTTTGCGGGTCTCAGCGCCGCTGGAGCGTTGGCCGGCGGTGCTGCGGGTATAGCCAAAGCCGTGAACGATGCGAATGCAAGCAAGGAACAACTGAAGGAAAGTTAGAGGCACAACGAGACGATGAAAGCCATCGCGTTAGGCAAAGGACTGTACTTGAAACTGTTGAATTATGTACATTATATATTGCGTAATATTACTAAATAAATTAGATTGTTGTACGACCCGTATTTGCGAAGCACGAGGGTCGCAAAGATTGCGTATAAATTATATGCACGCACTCACACTTGTATGTGTGCGTGCGCTCCCCACCCGAGTACCTAGCATGACTTGGGCGCAAGCGGCAGCGGCCGACTCGCGCCAAACTCTCCGTCATCAGCTCTCGTCCAAGGCGGCACGCGGTGCCCGAGCGCATGGTGCTCTACTGTACACACCACGTTTATATAAATAAATTATTAGTTTAATACCAACCACGTTTCCTCTTTATTTTAACATGGTAGCAGAGCGTGGTTGGCTCTCATTATTTTTTTCTTCTACTATCCCTCTCGAGGGAAGTAGAGAAATGCCACGTGGCGTGTAAAAAATGTTCAGTGAAAAATAAAGTGCAACTAAGTGCACAACCAAGAAAATACTTGTAAGAAGATATGGACAAGTATATCAAGAATAAAATACAATGAGAAGTTTTTTGAAAATATATGAAAATTGAAGACGATGCGAGCGGATTAATTTTTCAACCCGAAGCACGTGGCACGATGCAAGTATAGCATATGGAGTTAAGTGAAGCTGAAGTGAAAATTAAAGAAAAGTGTGTAGAAAAGAACAATTTAAAGAAATTTCAATCAGTAACTAAGAAAGTGATTATTTTAAACAATACAAGGAAAGTACTAGAAGAAATAAAACGAGTAGAGAAACAAATCATCATGGCGGACGAGAGCAGGATAGCTTCAGAAAACAAAGGAATTCTACTACAAATATTTGATGGGACAGACTACGACAAATGGAAATACAAATTGAATTTATTTCTAGAACTGAAAGATTGCAGTGAAGTTATTAATCACGACGAAAGGCCGGCAACGATAACAGAAGCCGACTGGAAGAAAAAGGAAATCAGAGCAAAGAATTATATTGTGAATAGTATAACGAATACACAATTAGAATTAATCATTTCACAAGAAAGTGCCAAAAAGATGATTGAAAAACTTGATGAAAATTATTTAGTTAAAAGCAGTGCTGCAAAGTTATTATGTAAAAGAAAACTACTCGATTTGAAAATGGGAGAAAATGAAAACCCGACAGACTTTTATAATAATTTTGAAAAATTAGTGAATGAACTTAAAAGAGCTGGTGAAAAAGTGACTAAAGAAGACAAATTAAATTATTTCTTGTTGGCATTGCCAGAAAGTTTGTCACATAATGTCGATATTGTGGACGCACTACAAGAAAAAGACAAGACAGTAGAATTTATGAAATCAAAACTAGAATTAGATTTCAAGAAAAGACAAAGTGATAATCCAAATTTAAGGAATAGAGGTGGAACTTCAAACGTGTTCAAATTTGAAAAGAAAGACAACACATGCTACAAGTGCGGGAAGCCTGGCCATTTCCAATATGAATGTACGAGCAATGGAAGGAGTTTCGGCCGAGGTTCTCGAGGACAGCAGCAAGCGCGAGGAGGCGCGTATACTCCACAGCAACAACGGGGCGGCGGCAGCCAAAGCAGAGGCAACGGCAGTTACCGCAGCAGAGGCAGAGGTCAACGAGGCAGAGGCGGTCAACACCAACAGCGGCAAGATCGTCCCGAACCGAGCATCTTCACAACTGAAGTAGAGGTTAGCGAAAACAATAAAGTTGAGGTAAATAACTGTACAAATAAAATCGAATGGATACTAGATAGCGGATGTTCAGATCATGTAATAAACGATGATAAATATTTTACGGAAATTAAAGAATTAGAAAAACCGATAAATGTAAAAGTAGGAGACGGTCGTAATTTAAAAGCTACGTGTAAAGGCAATATTAAGACTAAGTTCGTAACAAATTATAAAGAAAATGAAATTATTTTGACAGACGTACTTTTTGTAAAAGAAATGGATAGAAATTTGATGAGTTATGGTAAAGTCGCGGAAAAAGCAAAAATTGTATCTACTGGTAATACATCTAAAATTTACAGTCACGAAAATAAATTAATAGGAATCGCGAACAAAGTAAATAACTTGTATAGGATAAATACTGTGTTTGGAAGTAGCCAAAGTTATGTAACTGAAAATGCAAATACGGGTATGACTTTGAAAGAAAAATACCATAGAATGCTTGGTCATGTAAACTTTAGTTACTTAACTATTTTGAGTAAAAATAATTTAATTGAAGGTTTACCGAAGAATTTAGAAAACGAATACTTGAAATGTGCTACTTGTATACAAAATAAAATGACAAATACTAGATTTGAAAACGATAGACATAGAGCCAAAGAAGTAGGAGAAATTATTCACGCGGATGTAAATGGGCCGCATAGTACAATAGGTTTTAGGGGAGAAAAGTATTTTTTAGTCTTAGTAGATGATTATAGTAAAGTTGCAAAAGTTTATACTATGAAGGAAAAAACCGAAGTTTATGATTGTATAGTAAGTTATGTAAATTTAATTGAAAATCAAACTGGGAAAAGGATAAAAAGATTAAGGTGTGATAATGGTAGAGAATTCTTAAATAAAAATGTATATAGTTTTGCAAAGGAAAAAGGGTTTTATATAGAACCGTGCCCTCCGTATGTTCACGAGTTGAATGGAACTGCTGAGCGGTACAATCGATCGGTAATGGAAACTGCGAGATGTTTGTTAGCTGACGCGAAAATTCAAACTAGTTTTTGGCCAGAAGTAGTTCAAACAGCAGCTTACTTAAAGAATAGAACATTAGCAAATACTTTCGAAAAAAAGACTCCTTATGAAATAATGATGGGAGAAAAACCCAATATTAAAAACTTAAAATTATACGGCAGTAGAGTTTTTGTTCGAGTCCCAGAGATAAAAAGGAAAAATAAATGGGACAGAAAAGCGGATTTAGGAATACTAGTAGGATATGAAAATGTAGGTTATAGAGTTTTGATAAATAATAAAATAATAGTAGCAAAACATGTAGATATTATTGAAGAGAATGTAAAGTTAGTTGGATTTGATGATAATGAAGAATTAAATGATAGAGACAATGAATTTCTACTTCCTCCTACTTCTTCTCTCGAGAAAAGTAGGGGAAGACAATCTGATTTAGAAAATCAAAACAAAAATGAGGATAATGAAAATAATGAAATGAACGAAAATGAGAACATTGAAAATAACGACCACGAGAACAGAGTACCGAATTCTAGTAACGATAATTTAACAATACCGAGAAGGTCACAAAGAAAGAAAAGTCCTGTAAATAGATACGGAGATCCAGTAACAAATTGCGTCTATGTAAATTATGTAAGCGTTGATAATCCCGGAAATTATAATGAAGCGATAAATAGTAATGAGAGTGAAAAATGGCAAGAAGCCATGAATAAAGAAATTGATTGTTTAAATAAAAATGAAACATGGAAATTAGTCGAAAAACCAAAAGATAAGAAAGTATTAGATTTAAAGTGGGTATATACAAAAAAGGCAGAAAATAAATTTAAGGCTAGAATTGTAGTCAGAGGATTTCAACAAAAAGAAATAATTGATGATATTTATTCACCTGTTGCAAGAACTCAAACATTAAAAATATTATTAAATTACTGTGTGCAAAATGATTTAAAAATTGATCAAATGGATGTCGAGTCAGCATACCTTAATGGTATGGTAAAATCAGAAATCTATGTTAAACAACCTCAAGGTTATGATGATAATTCAGGAAAAGTGTGTAAATTGGAAAAAGCGTTGTACGGACTCCGTGAAAGTCCAAGAGTATGGTATGAATGCTTAGACAGTTATTTGATTAAATTAGGATTTAAGAAAAGTAGGATAGATTATTGTTTATATGTCATAAAAATTAAGAATGAGAAAATTTATTTAATTATTTTTGTTGATGATTTATTGATTTGCGGTAAAAATAAAAAAACTATAGACTTTATTAAAAAGAAATTATCTGAAAAATTCAGAATGAAAGATATGGGCCAAATAAAAACTTACCTAGGAATAAATATTAATTATGACAGTAATAAAAATGTAATGACGTTAGACCAAAAAGATTATATTGAGTCATTAGCGAGGAAATATGAAATTGAAAATGCGAAATTATATGCGACTCCGATGGAGCAAAACTTAAAATGCGAACCTGCTTTATCAGCAACAAATGATATAAAATATAGAAATTTAATTGGAGCACTATTGTACATAAGTTCTAGTACTAGACCAGATATTTGCTATTCAGTAAATTATCTAAGTAGATTTCAAAATTGTTATGATCATAGTCATTATAAATACGCATTAAGAATATTAAAATATTTGTATTACACAAAAGAATTAAAATTAACATTTGAGAAAAATTCAAATGCAAATATTTTGGATTGTTATGCTGATGCTGATTGGGCAGGAGATATAGTTGATAGAAAATCCACGACTGGATACGTAATAACAATGTATGGCAATAGCATTTATTGGAAGTCGAAAAAGCAAAATATTGTAACAAAATCGTCGACTGAAGCGGAATATGTTGCGTTATCAATGTGCGTGAGTGAAGTTAAACTAATTAAAGAATTGCTAAAAGAGTTTGATTTAGAGATTAGTAATCCGATATGTATATATGAAGATAATGCAGGTGCAATTAGTATAAGTAAATACGGAAATTTAACAAAAAATTCTAAGTACATTGAAACACATTACCATTTTGTAAACGAAAACTATTTAGAAGGTATAATTGAAGTAATTAAAATTGAGTCAGAGGAAAATCCTGCAGACATATTTACTAAATCACTAGGACGAATCAAATTTGAAAAATTCAGAGAGAATTTAAAATTAAAATAGAACTTGAAAATAGAACTTGAAAAAGGAACTTGAAAAGAAACTGTTAATTGTAAAATGTATGCGCAATATAAATGTAAGGAGGCGTGTTGAATTATGTACATTATATATTGCGTAATATTACTAAATAAATTAGATTGTTGTACGACCCGTATTTGCGAAGCACGAGGGTCGCAAAGATTGCGTATAAATTATATGCACGCACTCACACTTGTATGTGTGCGTGCGCTCCCCACCCGAGTACCTAGCATGACTTGGGCGCAAGCGGCAGCGGCCGACTCGCGCCAAACTCTCCGTCATCAGCTCTCGTCCAAGGCGGCACGCGGTGCCCGAGCGCATGGTGCTCTACTGTACACACCACGTTTATATAAATAAATTATTAGTTTAATACCAACCACGTTTCCTCTTTATTTTAACAGAAACCCTACAGGAAAGTACTAGGCCTTCATCTGAAACCAAAAAACTTGAAGTGAAACTACCACGCCGAGCGCTGACCGATGCGGATCTGCTCAAATATGCCAAGATCATGAAGATTCCACACTTTCGCGGAGTCTTCATGCGGAACGCTATGCCGAAGGGTGGACCGTACAAGTACGAGTCGGCAATCGTCAATCTCGACGACGATGATGGGCCAGGAACACACTGGGTCGCATACAAGAAGCTGAACGATCGAGTCGTTTATTTAGACAGTTTCGGCAATCTTCGACCGCCGCTAGATCTTATCGGATATCTCGGTGTTGGTAGTGTAAAGTACAATTACGAGCGATATCAGGAGTACGATACTTTTGCGTGTGGACACTTGTGTCTAAAGTTCCTATGCGGCCAATTAAATCGTAAAAACAAGTATCGTCTATATAAGCTTGCTATGTAATTTCGCAAGGTCAGTCGAACGTTCGCAATCATGGAGGATTCATTCACGTTGACCTTATCAGGCACCTCCTCCATACTGGAAGCCGAATACTTTCCTCCTATCGCGCTTTCTCCGTACAAAAATTACGCTCTGGGGCTCATCGAGTTGCTGACCTTCAATTCCATTCCCAACGTGGACACGGATCACAACAAGCTCTACGTGGGGGATGAAGTCATCACTATACCCACTGGTAGCTACGAGATCGAAGATATCGAAAGCTACGTGCATAGCGCGTTGATGGACAAGAGCATCGTCATTTACATTAAACCTAACAATAATACGTTGTGCAGCGAAATTAAGTGCAACCGTGATGTCGACTTTCGACCCAACGATTCCATAGGTCGCTTGTTGGGCTTCACTCAACGCGTTCTGGAAGCTAATAAATTACACACGTCCGACGTACCGGTCGCCATTCTCAAGGTGAATGCCCTACGAGTCGAATGCAACGTCACGACTGGCGCTTACATCAACGAACGTAAAGTGCACACCATACATGAATTCTTTCCGGTCGTGCCACCCGGATACAAGATCATAGAGGTGCCGTCGCACGTCATTTATCTACCAATCGCCACCAAGACGATAGATCACCTGCAGCTTCGGATAGTCGATCAAGACGAGGACCTGGTAAATTTTCAAGGAGAAGTCATAACGATCAGGCTGCACGTCAGATCCATGCGATAATGGGTATCGTCTATAATAGAAAAATCGTCAATGGTTATAACAGTAGGCCGATATGCCAAAGAGGAATCAGTCGTCGACCGCTTCTCAAGACGCTAACACGTCAAAACGTCTTGTTTCTGGAAAATGTAGGATTCAAGGTCGCGATAGGAAAGTAAAGCATTCGTTCTGATGCATTCTTTTCGTCTGCCGCGTACGAAGAAACGCTGAACATTCAGACACCGATCGTCTTCGACGAATCTATAGCACACTATGAAACGCATGCGCATCAACCTTACGCCTCCTCAACGTTCAACAACAGCGACGATGTTCGAATCTGCACGTGTATGGACAGCTGGTCAAGGAAGATGGGTCCACAGCGACTACGAGCACGACTCTGGTCAACAATGCCGTATGCGATCTCTTCGAGGAGATTCGTTACGAAATGAATGCTATAGAGATCGATCGCAGCAAGAACGTCGGTCTCACGAGTCTCATGAAGGGATATGTTTCCCTGAGTCCCGGTCAACGATCCTTGATGTAGAACGCCGGTTGGCTCGACGTCAGAGAACAAGAGAAGTTGACCAATGCGGACGGTTACTTCAACGTATCCATTCCGTTGAGTCTGATCCCGGGTTTCGCCGAAGATTATCGCAAGATCGTCGTTAACGCTAAACACGAGTTGATTCTGACGAGGGCAAAGAGCGATGTCAATGCAACAGTGCAAACTGCTGCGGAAGAATGCAAAGTCGTAATTCACAAATTGGAATGGCTGATACCGTACGTAAAGGTGTCGGATCGACGAAAGATACAACTGCTGAAATTCATCGAGAGGGATGCACCCATCTCCGTGAGCTTTCGTACCTGGGAGCTGTACGAGTACCCTCTACTCCCCACCACTTCGAAACACGTGTGGACCGTCAAGACGTCGACTCAGTTGGAGAAACCACGATACGTGATACTGGGGTTTCAGACGAGCAGAAAGAACAAGAAAAATAGGAACGCTAGTCACTTTGACCATTGCAACGTCAGAGACGTTAAGCTCTTCCTGAACTCGCAATGTTATCCCTACAGAAATCTGAATCTCGACATTGATCATAATCAGTTTGCTCTGCTCTACGAGAGGTATGTAAACTTTCAAGCTACGTACTACGGCAAGGAACCCGAACCTTTGCTGAAGAAGAATGAATTTCTCGAGTACGCTCCATTGATCGTCATCGATTGCTCCAAACAAAACGAGTCCCTCAAACTCGGACCCGTCGATATTCGTCTGGAATTCGAGGCGCAAGACAATTTCCCTGCCGAAACATCGGCATTCTGCCTGATCCTGCACGATCGTATAGTCGAATATAATCCGATCAGTGGTGGGGTGAAAAAATTGGTATAAAGACGCTGCAATCGTCTCTCCCTGCGCAGTTCATTAAAAAAATGGAATTCGTCGTGGACGTACAAGGTTTCAAGAAACCCTCGAACGAGTTTGTCCTGAAGGAGCTATCCGTGATTGGAGTCGATAGCCATTTCTCCGAGCCTGCAACTTTTCTCTTCCAACCACCTTGTCTATGGAAATGCTTACCCGCCAATTACAAGAGTATAAATTTATGGTTGGAGCGCAATTTTCATGGGATCTCTTGGACCTCCGGTGATGTACCTTACAATCACGCTAAGAAAATTCTTCAAGTTATTCTGCAAGATGCTTCCAGAATCTACGTGAAAGGATTAGAGAAGAAGAGTTGGATGGGAGCTTTCATAGGACGATCCGAACACATCGTGGATCTAGGAGATGTGGGATGCCCTTCGCTGCAAAACCTACGCAAGAACTTACTCACCCGCTGTTCGCATCATCATGCTCCCCATTTCCAATGTTCGATGGAAAACGTTAAATTGTTAAGGAATTTGTTGTCGGAATGTATATTTTTTGATTATGAATAAAGACATAAGATATAATAAGTTGTATATTTATTTAACACGAGTACAAAGTTTATAGACATAAGATATAATAAGTTGTATATTTATTTAACACGAGTACAAAGTTTATAGATATTGGAATTCGATCTGGTTGTACCGTCCGCCGAGATAACGCATGAGGACTCGATTCTCCTCACAGGCTTGCATCATATTCTTCAATAGATCTTCATCGTCATTCAAAGCTTTAGCCATCCTTGCAGGTAGAAACGTCGAAAAGCTGTCCTCTACATTGAGGATCAGTCTCGTTCCATATTCGGTTTGAACTTTTCTTATTCTGGTGATTTTGTGTTCTTTCTGGGTCTCCAACTCAGCCAATATCTTTGTCGGAAGATAATCATCTAAACGACCGACTTTGTTAATTGTCGAGAAGTCCATTGCCTTCAATTAATATCGAATTTCTTATGACCTCTTTTAGCTTCGATCAACTGTATTCAAACTTTGAGCTCACGTTGTTTACTCTTATTCGATATCGATCAAATTGTTACAGCAGACTAATGAAGACACGTTCAGCTCCTCCTTTTATAGGAAACTCTCAAGGGCTAAAATGGAGATGGGAGGTTTTGGAAATTTCTAGGAATCGAATCGTCGACAGAGATTCTTGGAATCGACGTCAAGGTCGATGCATCTTCCGGAATATTCCTCGGCTCTCCACCGACGACGACGACGAAGTTGCGTCGCCCGCGCTTACGTGTAATCTGACACCTCGGGGGGATGGGGAACTGCATTCTCGACGCACTACTCTGCGAGATAACGTTCGGTATTACGCATTAGAACAACCGATACATAGATAATTCTAGAATGACTTTGAACTCGCCGGTGCTCTCAAAACGTCGCGCGAGAGGATCGCCGGCTCTGGGAGCGATCCTTCTCGACTTAGCACGGACACGAACCGTCGAAGCTTCCAGAATGTTCTAGAATGTTCTAGAAGGTTCTCGATCGTGCGTAATTCCCAGAATCGAACGCAAAATTCCCTGAATCTGACGTAAAATTCCTGGAATCGAGCGAAAATTCTTGGAATCGAGGGGTCCTGATGACGTCATTTCCGAAAATCGTAGAGCTCACGACGGCAACTTAGCACGGACACTCACCTTCGAAGGTTCTGGAGTGTCGGTAATATGTCGGTAATATGCAGGAATCTGTATCCAGAACCTCCCAACTTATACTACTGTACATATTTTTTTGTTATTACCTTTAAGTAGGTAACACAGAGTTGTATAAATAAAAGTTTTGCCAGAACCACCTGGGTCGTCAATAAAAATGCAAGACGAAATTTCATCCTCGTAACCCATAATAGCTTTATTCAAGACAATTTCTTTTTGTTTCAAGTTCAATTTCTCGTATTGTTCGATACCGATTGCTCTGGATTGTTCCAGGAGTATTGAACTGTCATCTGTGTCTTCCGTTTCTGATATCTGATCCATATCCGGAAACTCGGAAAGACTTGACCCTTTGGTTAAGAGCATGACATTTATTTGTGTGTATGCTTTCGTGTAAGCTTCAAATGTGCCATAATTTCTTGTGTAGTCTTGTGATAGCGCATCTTTAAACTCTTCCCAAAGTTCATTCGGGTGAACTGGATGACAATGAATTAAAATTCGCACAAATAAATGACGCATTTGTCGAGGCATCATCCAAACTTCTGCTTCATGCATGGCTCGCTTCCACTCATCGTCATCTTCGATGAGGCCTAATGCTAAACAAGCGCTCATGAAAGTTTCTTTTTCTTCACCATTCAATGTTCGGAGATCTTGAAAACTTTGAGCACCTCTGACAGTTATCAATAACAATCGAAGATGAAATAATTCTTGTTGAGCTCGACTGACCGAGTACATCCGCCCAATAACGTTAAACTTGCTCTTACGTCGAATCCAACAAAAAGAGGTTGAACCAAGTTCTTTTTTGAACACATAATATCTCGGTATATCTACATAAGAATATTCTCTAGCCTCTGCATCACGTGCATTTAAGGCAAAATACTCGATTAACATGGTTTTTTTTTCCAAAGCTGCTCTAGCATTATCTTCGTTACCTTCATCTCCAATTGTGATACTCTGTTGATTAGGCAAATGCACTGGTAATCGTGAAATAGAATGACTTTTATCGTGCAAAGATTTACCGAGAATGCGCCAGCAAGCTTCTACAGGACCGACATACCGAGTTTCCAAATAATTTTGTATTTCATCATGATTAAGTGAATTAGAGTTTTCTTCACCAACAGTAATAGCAGCTGCATCATGACCTTTATAAATATATTTATATAGATATTTTATAGATTTAATGCTTGAAACGGCTTCAACATTGATATGACAATTTAACAAACGCAGTAGCAGTGGACTATTTGGTACGACATTACTATTATTAACAATAAATCCCTGAGATTTTTCGAAATTAGAACCAGTCGTCTTTCGACGATAGTGGGGAAATCCATTATCGTCCAACACTGTTTCGTCGCATAATTCTTTCGGATAGTGCTTTGAGCATTTCCCATTATTATCTAAGCACCAAGCACCGCATGGTCCATGAATCATATTTTTCATTACGATATTGTGCAATCTTATATCAACTGTTGGATTTAGAGATTCAGCCGAGATATATCGATCAACAATTTCAGCAGTAGTTATTTTAAAATTTTCTTTTAAAGTAACAAGCATGTGAATATGCGGCAATCCACGTTTTTGAAATTCAATGACGTATACGTAAGCTGAAACTTCACCAAAACATTTTTGTTTTACAATCACATCCACAAAATAGTCTGGCCTGGTAACAGATTTTCTTCAATTTCGCGCCATTTAGATTTAGGATTACATGTCATCGTCACAAAGAGATCGGGTTTACCATATTTTCGTACTATTGCCATAGCATCTTGATATAGTTGAAGCATATTACGAGGTGACCCTGCAAATGTGGATGGAAGAACAATAATTTTACCAACATTGACATTTTCATTATTTGCACGACTTTGTAAGTAATCGATAAGCCCTTGGTAGGATTCCGCACGTAATTGAGCTTGATGATGTTTACAGTAATGTATTCTATCTTTTTCGATTTTGACGTAATTATCAACGACCCACTGCTGAAATAATCGGCGACCTATTAAAAAAAATGTTAAAATTATTTCGAATGGCCATTCGATATTTAATACAGGGTGTCCCAGAATTGCTTTTCGACCGGAAAGTGGGCGATGCCTGGAGGTGCCCTGAGTACCCTCCCGCAAACCGTTTGCCAAAATTCGCAATAGTTTTTAAATGAGAAGCATTTAAGTGCGACCAATCAGAACGAAGGATTTCCGCGGATTCATTCGCGGATGCCAAAGATCGCTGCTTTGCAATAGCTTCCTACAAATTCCGCGCCTAGCAATTGTTTCATAGCCCGAGAGAGGGTCATAGGATTCGTTGACAAACTCCCAATATGGGCATGGGCGTGACTTAGGCTGGCGCAGCAGCTACACGTGCAACGCGCGATCGGCAATTGTTTTGGGATACGCATTCAGCCAGACGAAAACCGGTACACGGTGTCCAAAACGTCATGCACTGAATTTTATAGCAGTCCGAAAGAAAACAGATTATTAAAGTGAGAGGGAGTCGGGAGGGTGGGTGGTGGGACTGATGCATTAAATTTAACATGACTTGATAACTAAGCATAGAAGTATTATTTCTTCGTCCTGTGAATAGCCATATCGAATTTCCAAGACATCGCGATTGCTGATTTCAAAGTTATAGAGTACTCATCGATTCTGGACTCTGTAAACAATACGTAAAATAGGAAAATAGATTAGGAGAGAAACGCAAAGACACGTATACCTTTTTTTCGTTCCTAGAATGTCCACACCAAATTACAGCCCTTTGCAACTTCCGGTGGCAAAGTTACGAAACACTTGTCGACGTTGAATTTTCAGAAAAATACGTCAAATTGAAAAAATGTACTAGGAGAGAAATGCAAAAACACGTATCCCTTTTTTTCGATCCTAGAATGTCCACACCAAATTGCAGCCCTTTGCGACTTCCGGTGGCAAAGTTACGCAACACTTGTCGACTTTGAATTTTCAGAAAAATACGTCAAATTGAAACAATGAACTAGGAGAGAAATGCAAAAACACATATCCCTTTTTTTCGTTCCTAGAATGTCCACACCAAATTGCAGCCCTTTTCGACTTCCGGTGGCAAAGTTACGCAACACTTGTCGACTTTGAATTTTCGGAAAAATACGTCAAATTGAAAAAATGAACTAGGAGAGAAATGCAAAAACACGTATCCCTTTTTTTCGTTCCTAGAATGTCCACACCAAATTGCAGCCCTTTTCGACTTCCGGTGGCAAAGTTACGCAACACTTGTCGACTTTGAATTTTCGGAAAAATACGTCAAATTGAAAAAATGAACTAGGAGAGAAATGCAAAAACACGTATCCCTTTTTTTCGTTCCTAGAATGTCCACACCAAATTGCAGCCCTTTGCGACTTCCGGTGGCAAAGTTACGCAACACTTGTCGACTTTGAATTTTCAGAAAAATACGTCAAATTGAAAAAATGAACTAGGAGAGAAATGCAAAAACACGTATCCCTTTTCTTCGTTCCTAGAATGTCCACACCAAATTGCAGCCCTTTGCGACTTCCGGTGGCAAAGTTACGCAACACTTGTCGACTTTGAATTTTCGGAAAAATACGTCAAATTGAAAAAATGAACTAGGAGAGAAATGCAAAAACACGTATCCCTTTTTTTCGTTCCTAGAATGTCCACACCAAATTGCAGCCCTTTTCGACTTCCGGTGGCAAAGTTACGCAACACTTGTCGACTTTGAATTTTCGGAAAAATACGTCAAATTGAAAAAATGAACTAGGAGAGAAATGCAAAAACACGTATCCCTTTTTTTCGTTCCTAGAATGTCCACACCAAATTGCAGCCCTTTGCGACTTCCGGTGGCAAAGTTACGCAACACTTGTCGACTTTGAATTTTCAGAAAAATACGTCAAATTGAAAAAATGAACTAGGAGAGAAATGCAAAAACACGTATCCCTTTTTTTCGTTCCTAGAATGTCCACACCAAATTGCAGCCCTTTGCGACTTCCGGTGGCAAAGTTACGCAACACTTGTCGACTTTGAATTTTCGGAAAAATACGTCAAATTGAAAAAATGAACTAGGAGAGAAATGCAAAAACACGTATCCCTTTTTTTCGTTCCTAGAATGTCCACACCAAATTGCAGCCCTTTGCGACTTCCGGTGGCAAAGTTACGCAACACTTGTCGACTTTGAATTTTCAGAAAAATACGTCAAATTGAAAAAATGTACTAGGAGAGAAATGCAAAACCACGTATCCCTTTTTTTCGTTCCTAGAATGTCCACACCAAATTGCAGCCCTTTGCGACTTCCGGTGGCAAAGTTACGCAACACTTGTCGACTTTGAATTTTCAGAAAAATACGTCAAATTGAAACAATGAACTAGGAGAGAAATGCAAAAACACATATCCCTTTTTTTCGTTCCTAGAATGTCCACACCAAATTGCAGCCCTTTTCGACTTCCGGTGGCAAAGTTACGCAACACTTGTCGACTTTGAATTTTCGGAAAAATACGTCAAATTGAAAAAATGAACTAGGAGAGAAATGCAAAAACACGTATCCCTTTTCTTCGTTCCTAGAATGTCCACACCAAATTGCAGCCCTTTTCGACTTCCGGTGGCAAAATTACGCAACACTTGTCGACTTTGAATTTTCAGAAAAATACGTCAAATTGAAAAAATGAACTAGGAGAGAAATGCAAAACACGTATCCCTTTTTTTCGTTCCTAGAATGTCCACACCAAATTGCAGCCCTTTTCGACTTCCGGTGGCAAAGTTACGCAACACTTGTCGACTTTGAATTTTCAGAAAAATAAGTCAAATTGAAAAAATGAACTAGGAGAGAAATGCAAAAACACGTATCCCTTTTTTTCGTTCCTAGAATGTCCACACCAAATTGCAGCCCTTTGCGACTTCCGGTGGCAAAGTTACGCAACACTTGTCGACTTTGAATTTTCAGAAAAATACGTCAAATTGAAAAAATGAACTAGGAGAGGAATGCAAAAACACGTATCCCCATTGTTCGGCACTCGAATGAGTATGCTGATTTTCAGACCTCTGCGAGTTACGATGTAAAAACACATAGGTGGAGGTATACGAGAGGTATAGGTAGAGAGTAGATAATAGTATAGGGGAGGTATAGGAAGAGAATGGGCCAAGGTATACGAAAATTATGGGAAACATGGAACTTATGCGTACGACTTATGCCTAGCTGTAATTGAAGAAATGGATTAAGGAGAGGAAGTGTATTATAAAGAATTAAACCTGAAATTTGGTTTAAACAATTATTGTATAAATTAATTAAAAGGTGTAATTTAATTAACATAATTTGGTGACCTATTTTGCTAACGCAAAGTAAATAATGAATATAGGTTTGTGTTTACAATGTGTTAACGCGTTATAGAAATGTACAAAATTCTTAAACCGGTAAGTAATGGCAATATAATAACTTAGATTAATCAAGTTAATAATAATTAAAAATAAATAATAATAATAGCAGTTATGTTATAGGATAGGTTATTGGTTATAATAATTATCATTTAGAACTTCCAGTATTTTCATTCATTGGATTGAACAAGAACGTGACTGTGAGAAAGTGATAGCGAATAAATTATACATGATATGTTTTACCATATTATGTTTAATTTAATCTTTATCACTAATTTGCCGTTACAGTCTTGTCCAATCCAATGAATGAAGATACTGGAAATTCTAGATGGCTGTCCCCGCTTGTTGTCCTCGGGTTAGGCCATCTAGGATGCTGTTCTTCTATTCCCTTTTTTCATCACCCTAATAATGACGATCTGGAAAAGAAAAGGTAGATGGTTATTTATATCTTATTTGTTTAATAAAAGTGACAAATGGATTATAGGGCAGGGTTCGCTTACCTTTGACTGTAGCATGATGATACGCGAATCCTGTTTACTTTTCATTTCTGGCCTCACTTATTAAACTTGTGCCGCTTTCTCTCGCGTTCATGTAAAAGAAATAGAAAAGGAAAAAAGAAATTAATAAATCAATTTAAAAAATAATGTTGTACTCTATTGTGTTTACTTACTTTTTTCGAAGTCGATCAAAAGATTGTTCCCACCGAGAATGATGTTGACTGGAATGAAAAACAAATTTATTAGCATATCTAATTGATATTGTTAGGATGCTGTTGTAAAACGTACCTTTTGTATTGAAGTTGTGTTACAATTTGACCGGCCGGTCGTCGTCTTGTACAGGAACACACAGGGGCGCAGACAGGCAGGCAGCGCTGGACCTAGCACCTAAAGCATGATAAAAATCCAAATAGATTAAAAATCAAATTTAAACATTAACTTTGTATTGAATAATTTTGTTTCCTTACCTCAATGAAGAAGGTGCTCGAAGTGTCCGCCATTCGCCTGAATGCAGCACCTCGCACGCTGCAGGAGGCTGCTTCGACAGTTCACCAGCATTTCCGGGGTGACGGAACGCATGGCACTGTCGATCCGCAGGTGAAGCTCTTGCAGCGTCTCGATCGGTGTCCTGTAGACGACCGACTTCACATGTCCCCAGAGGAAGAAATCCAATGGCGTCAGGCCTGGGGAACGTGCCGGCCAGTGACGGGATCCTCCTCGTCCGATCCAGCGCTCCGGAAACATACCGTCGAGTTGGTGACGGACGATGCGAGCTGAATGTGCAGGAGCCCCATCATGCTGCAGCCAGATCCTCGTCAGGTCCTCTTCGAGCAGTCCGCTGATGCGAAGGAGGAGCTTGAGTTGGCACCTGAGAAATCCACGGTATTTCTCGGCAGTCAACGTTCCCTCAAACTGGAAAGGTCCAATCTGAAATTAAAAGAGCAATTTGTTTTAAGAAAAAAATTTAACTTAATTTCCAACATTACTTACCAGTTTATCATTAATTATTCCTGCCCATAGATTCAGACAGAATCGTCGCTGATGCCTCACAGGTATCGGAGCGTGCGGATTCTCTGAAGCCCACTCGTGAAAATTTGCGTGTGTTCCAGCATCCAGAGCGTCCGAAAGATGATTCATCGGTAAACATAATGTTTCCGATGAAACTCGAATCTTCCTCGTGCTTCTGGAGCAGCCACTCACAATATTCACGCCTGATAGCGTAATCAGCTGGCTGAAGCTCTTGGACACGCGTATAGTGATACGCGTGCCACTTCTCAGCTTTTAAAACCCTGTGGATCGTGCCTCGCGATAATCCTAGCGAGCGCGCCACCGACCTCACGCTCGCCGTCGGATCTTCGCGAAACGCGTCCAAAACACGCTCCTCACTTGCGGGGGTCCGTCTACGACGCGGTGCACCTGCTTCGCGGTGATCGGGCATTGCATTTCCGGTGGACTGCATGCGCATCACCGCACCCCGGATCACCGCAGCCGAGGGATGTCGTGAGCGGCTTGGGAAGCACTCCGCGTACTTCCGGGCCGCTTCCTCCGCGTTGCATCCGCTCATTCCGTACTGGAGGATCATGTCTCCGTATTCTCCACAAGTATAATCCATGTTAAGTATAATCCAATTGCAGGGACACTAAACAGAAAAACAGCAGTTTACAATACGAATATCACAGTTTAAAGTTCCCTTTAACATGTCTGTTTCCAGTGCGCTCACGAGAAGAACTATAGCAAACGGACAAAGAGTGGAGAGTGGGAGGTCAACGAATAGTAAAATTGGACGCGAACAAAATTCCGGCCAAATTCACTTTCAAATTTAATTTTCATTTACCTAAGAATCGTTTTTAATGTGTGTCAAACGTTATTATTGAAATATTAAAAGTAATGATGTCATGAGTGTGGAGCGCGTATCATGCTAGTATGCTTAAAAATAAATATCTAATTGATAAAATTATAGAAAAGCATAGTTACATGATCTGAATCGGCCCAATGAGTTGGCGCACATTCGATATCCTTTGTAGATTATATTGGTCAAAATTTCTATTATTGATCACCAACAGCAAAGGATTTTTTCGTGCTTGAGCTATAATTACATTAATTAAAAATACACAGCTATTCGTTGCATAATAATATACAACCATTACGATTCAAATTTATATGTGTCATAAATATATGCGAAATAGAGATAATAATAAATTTATGGTGACATTTTTAAATATATTTTTGACGCTTGAAAATTAGATGGCATCTAAACGATTAAATTATATAAAGATATACTTACGTTAATTATATCGGCTTAATGAATTGATCACCGATAGTAAACAAATGACCTGCAAGCCAGTTTTCGGAAAATTGGTCTGTGTGTTTGACACAGCCTTACTTAATCAAAATCGAGATTTTTCGGCCAACGGTATTTAAATTTTGACTCCTTTCACTTCACTTTTTGTTCGTTGAACTGCAATTAATATTTCTGCAATCGTTTTCTATTTTCACATATAACTGTCTCGTTCTGTTATACGTGCTCGCATTTTTCTATTGAGTACTGTTATTCTTACAATTTAGTACGATTCGCATTTATTAAAAAGTTCCTAACAGAAGAACCAGCCGGCATTGATAGCAACCGTGGAGATAGTTGATTATAAATGACCATCACTAATATCGTCGCCGTCTGAGTTTAGTTATCTATACTTATGCTATAAAAGCATTCTAATTGGTTGACGTGATGATAAATGTGAAGTACTTCAGATTATAGAACTAACATGATAGATCCTTTTGGCAGATAATAGGTTAAATGTCATTCTCATAGATAAAGCAATATTTATCGAGAATGACAGCTGCGTTTGGCAGATCATTGGTTAAATTCACGTTTAGAAATGTCTGCAGGCGTAACAATAAATTTAAATAACCGCGATAAATAAAGTATGAAAAACTTTTTATTTGAGATACTTTTTATATACACATACACAGTAAAGTAAAATAAGGACAAAAAAAAATTATTGAACAGATGAACTGATGGACGTGGGTGGGTGTGATGGTTTTGGACTGTTGTGCTTGATTAATCGGCGTTAGTTTTCTGAAACAGACATTACAATTTTCATTATTAGTATTAGTATAATTAAATATGATTAATGAAAGTACTGAAACAAATTTATTATTATTCTTTAAAAAATACCTTGAAATTTTCCTTTTCATTTTCGCACGTTGTGATGGGATGCTTTAAAATTTGACGAAATCCTTTGCGAAGATCGGAAGCTGACATAATTTCATCATCGATAATAGAGATGCTCCGATTGTCATTTGTTAGAAGGAAAATTGATCCACCTGAAAATCATATAAATTTAATTTCTTAATCGAAAAACAATCTTTTAATTACCTTAAATATTTTAGTTATCATTTACTCACATCCATCTTTTTTCAATTCCCCTTGCACGCGTATGTGTACGCCTTCCTGCAAGTCGTTGTCTACTTGCATTTGAGCAACTTGGACTCGAAGTTTATACGTCCCGTCGGTAATAGCCCCTGTAGCATAGCTGGAAAGGCCTGATATTTGATTTTCAAATACGATTTTGATGTACCCCACGACGCCTGAAAATTAATGTAAATATGCGATGGTAAATTAGGAGTGTCTGTTTATTAACCCATTTGCATCATCGCTCTACTTAAGCTTTCGCATCGAAACATCAGCGAGGTTCAACTGACGAGTGAATCTTATCACCACGCGCGGCCGATCGTATGTGCAGTAACGCGCATCGCAATTATTCATCGACTTTATTAAGAATGTACTTTGTAAACGATGATATAAAGTGTTATATCGAATTTTACATTTTTTTTATACAAAAGGAAAAGCAAATAATATTTTTTATAATAAAATAAATTTATTTAAGTTAAATGAGCATATTAATAAATTAACGTTCGTGAAATTCTTTAAAGTGGTCAATACATAATGCTTTATCACAAACATGGCATTTAAAGACTGTCTCCCGTCGAATTGACTTACTTAAGCATAGAACGCATCGTTTTGAAGTTTTATTCCCCTTTGCAGGAGTTGCAGGTATCCGTACAGGAAAATGCCTGCCAGTAAATCGCGTAATGGAATCATTGACAGATGCCTTATTTACATTTATGTTGGGTAAATATTTATCAATAATTTCTTCAGATAATAACTGTTTAAACACATGAAACGCTCGATCTTTCTTATTATTTTTAAAAATTACATAACTGTTCAGCAACATCATGTCAATGAAATAAAAAAATATTTTTTTATAGGCTTTTTTACATCGTCGAATAGTATGAAATTTGCTTAACATCTGGTCACCAACATCAACTCCACCCATATATTTATTGTAATCTGCTACTGCGGTTGGTTTCAAACTCTTTTCTCCAGTATATCGACTTCGTTACGTACCTCAATACTTGAATCCGAATCAGGATACTCAAAATCCATTGGGGCAACTAAATTTTAAATTATATTATAAAATAAGATAATTTTCGAAACTCGGATTTCTTGAATTTAAATATAGATTGAAAGCACTTACTCATAGTGACAGTTTGAAAGATTTTCACAGAAAAAGTAAAACTTTTTTAGAATACACTGATGTAGGTATATTAAACTGAATGAATTGAAACGCTCTCACAAATGATTAAACGTGATCTGTCCCAATTGAAAGATATTTTCCGACTAAATACAAAAAACAACAATGAAAGCTAGCGGAATATTCCGCGCTTGGTGATAGTCGACTGTCGAGCTTCGCGAAATATTCCGCGCTTGGTGATAGCTGACAGTCGCGGCTCGCGGAATATTCCGCGCTTGGTGACAGTCGACTGTCGCGGTTCGCGGAATATTCCGCGCAATGATGCAAATGGGTTAACTAAAATAAAACTTCTTTTAATTAACCTAGCCGTTTCTAATTTCATAACAATATGACTTACACAAACCATACTTACAAATTAGTCCTGAGGTATTGGCTACATTTCACAATTTGACTTCTTGGTAGCACGGAGCCACTACATTGGATTGACCTGCATTTTCATATTTGCCCTTCAATTCGACAGTCGTGTTGCGCTGTATCGAAATCTCAAACGGCACAAGATTTTCGCTGCCTGTCGCGAACTCTTGCTTTACTGGCAGTACCTTGCCCCGTTTGATGTGCACAATCTGAAATTTATTTTAATAACCTTATTTGCTTATTTTTTCAATAACCTTTTTGGTTTTTTTCAATAACGTTATTTTGCTGTGTACCCTCACCTCCCTGTACGAGATAAGCGGCTCAAACTTGACAGCATTCGCCTCCCAAAGAAGTACTCGAATTCACCGTCCTTGATCGTTGCTGAGAATCAACTTGAATAAAGATTTCTTCGGATTTCCCACGGTTTTGGTTCCTTCAATGAGGTCAACGAAGCCTAAGATTTCCCTAAAACGATAATTTATAATGTATATAAACACTTTATAATTAATTTCCAAATAGACTTCCGTTTCCGGTTGACGAGTGTGGAGAGTGAGAGTACGATCAGGAATAGGAAAAGGGTGCGGGAAGTGTGTGTGGAAGTGTTCGGAGGGAAAAAGGCGGTGGGGAGTGTAGAGGAGGGTGAGTTGTGTAGGGTGGAGGAATAGGCTGGTAAAGGGAGGGAAGGGATAAGGGAGGGTGGTGGCAGTAGGGACGGGGAATTTTTGGAGGTTAGGCGATAGTGAGAGTGACAGGCGCGGGAGAAGTAGGTATAGTAGAGAAAGGATTAAGGTAAGGTAGGAAAAGGTCGGTAAGGTAGGGAGGGGGATAACAGCAAAAGGTAAGGCCGGTAGGAGACGGTAGGGTATAAGTGGAAATGGCGGACGAGAATGGTGGGAAAGGGGAGTGCGAGGAGAAAAAAAGAGGGAGACCGACGAATATAGAGAGGCTGATGAGGGGGAGAGCAGGGAGTGAGGGGAATATTGAGGAGTTGCTGAGGGGAAAGAGGAAAGCAATAGAATTTAACGAGACGGTAGAAAGGGGGGAGGTAGAGCAGGAGAAGGATGCTTTTAAGAGGAGTAAGTTGGTGGGAAGATCGCCGGAGAAGGGCGGGGACAGGGGGACAGAAGAACTGTTGAAGTTGTTGACGGAAAAACTAGAGGGGGTGGTGACGAAAGAAGTGGGGAAAGTGGAGAAAAGGATAGAGGAAATGACAAGGGAAGTGAGGAGAGAGAGAGAAGAGATGGTAAAGAGGTGGGAGGAGGAAAGGGAGGTGATGATGGACAGGATAGCAGAGTTGGAAAAGAGGGTGGAGAAAATGGAAGTGGGGAATAAGGAAAATAGGGGGGACGGGGAAGGACAGAGTAATCGGGGGGGAGAAGAAAAGGTAGAGGAGGTGGAAAGGAGGTTAAGAGGAATAGAACTAAGGATGGAGAGAGATGAGAGAGAGAAGAGAAAGAAGAACGTGGTAGTGAAGGAAGTGAAAAGGGGGGAGGGGGCGAACTGGGAGAGGGAAATAGACAGGATCTGGAAGAGGATGGGGGTAGTTGGAGGGATAAAAGGGATGAAGGAAATTGGTGGAGTGAACGGAGAAGGGAGAGGGATGGTGTTAGTGGAGCTGGAAGGAAGGGACAAGAAAATGGAGGTAATGAAGGCAAAGGTGAAGCTGAGAGGGGAAAAGGAGAGGGTGGAGGACGATTTAACACAAAGGGAGAGAAGGGTAAAATGGTTGATAGAAAGAGAAGCGGAGGCGGAAAGAAGAAAAGGAAAGAGGGTGAGGGTGGGGTATATGAAGATATGGGTGGATAGTGAGATGAAAGTGTGGGACGAGGTGGAGGATAGTTGGAGAAGGACGACGGGAAACGAATAGGGAAAAAGGCAGAAGGAGATAGGCGGGTGGAGGCCGGGGTGAGGACTGGGAAAGGAGAGGGGGGAGAGGGGAGTAGAAGGAAAAGGAAAGAGGACGCGATAAAGGTGGGTTTTTGGAATGTGGCGGGAGTAAAAAATAAGGATAAAGAGTTTTGGGACGGATTGAGAAGTTGGGAAGTGGTGGTTTTAATGGAGACGTGGGTGGACAGGAAAGGGTGGGATGGGATCAAAGAGCACTGGAAAAGAGGCTTTAGGTGGGAGGTACAGGATGCGAAAAGAAGTAGGGGAAGGGGCAGAGCGAAGGGGGGGATGGTAATGGGGGTGAAGGAGGGTCTAGAGGTAGGCAAGGTTGAAAAAGGTGAGGAAGGATGGATGGAATGGAAAGTGAAGTTGGGGAGTTGCTGGTGGTGGGTGGTGGGGGTGTATGTGAATGGGGATATGGAGAGGAAAAGGGACATGATGGCAAAGTGGATGGAAGAGGAAGATAGGGAGGAGAGGGTGGTAATTGGAGGGGATTTTAATGTTAGAACGGGGGCGGAAGGTGGGGTGTGGATATTGGGGGAAGATGGGAGGGAGGAGAACAGGAGGAAGTCGAAGGATGGAGTGGTGACGAAGGAAGGGGTAAGATGGTGCCAGTTCTTGAAGGAAAGAGGTTGGGGGATCTTAAACGGGGGAATAAAAGGGGACGAGGAAGGTGAGTGGACGTATGTGGGGGGAAGGGGCAGATCAGTGATTGACTATGTGGTAGTAGGGGAGAATGCGTTGGACAAAATAGAGAAGATGGAAGTAGAGTGTAAAGTGGACTCGGATCACATGCCGGTGGTGCTAGGGGTGAAGGCGGGAAGAGGAGGGGGACACAGGAGGAAGGAAGGGGAGGGGAAGGGAGAGAGGGTGGGGAAAGGGTGTTGGGATGAGGAGGGAGTGCGAAAGTTCAAGGAGGAGTATGGGGACTGGCGGTGGGGGGAGGAAGAGGTGGAGGAAGGGTGGAAAGAGTTTGGAGGACGGATAAGAAAAGCAGTGAAGAAATCGGGGGAGGGGAGAAGGAGGGTGCAGAGTAAGGGCTGGTGGGACGAGGAATGTAGAGAAGGAAAGGCGAGGCTCATGAAGGAGTTACTAGAGTGGAGGAAAGAGGGAAAAAATGAAAAGGAGTACAAGGAGGAAAAGAGGAGGTATAGAGAAATGTGTGAAGGAAAGAAAAAAGAAGAAGCTAGGAGGTGGGAGATGGAGATAGATGGGATACGGACCGAAAGCCAAGCGTGGGCAGTGATAAACCGGGGGAGGAAAAGAAGAAAGGGGGTGAACAAGGCTATAAAAATGGAGGTTTGGGACGAGCATTTCAAAAGGGTACTAGGAGGTGTGGAGGAGAGGCGAGTGGGAAACACGAAGAGGCTCGCGGTGGATGATGGGGAGGAGGAGATATCAATGCAGGAGGTATGGAAGGTGGTGAGGGAATTGAAAGATGGAAAGGCAACGGGTGAGGATGGAGTACCAAGTGAGGTGTGGAGATATGGAGGAGAAAATGTAGTGGAGAGTTTGTGGAAGATGTGCGGGAAGGTGTGGAAGGGGGAGGGATGGCCGGAGGGTTGGAAGCAAGGGATAGTAGTGCCAGTAGTGAAGAAGGGTAATGGGGAGGCGGTGGAGGAATATAGAGGTGTAACGCTCACGCAGACGGCGTACAAGGTGTACGCAGGGGTGTTAAGGAACAGGTTGAAAGAGGATGTGGAGGAGGGAAGGATGCTTCCACCGAGCCAAGCGGGATTTAGGGAAGGGATGGGTACGATGGATAATGTATATGTTTCAAATTGGTTGGTGAATAGGGAAATAAGGAAGAGAAATAGTAAATTGGTGCTTCTTTTTGTGGATCTGAAGGCAGCGTTCGACTCGATGGATAGGGTAAAATTGGGGGAGAGTATGAGGAATAGAGGGGTGAGAGAGGGGCTTGTAGGAAGATGTGAAGAGGTATTGAAGGAGACGGTTGGAAGGGTGAGAGTGGGAGAGGAGTACGGGGAGAAGTTTTGGACGAGGAAAGGTGTGAGACAGGGGTGCCCGCTAAGCCCCTTATTGTTTATTCTGTTGTTGGCGGACTTGGACGAGGAACTGGCGAAGGGTTGTTGGGGAGGGGTAGAGCTGGTAGGGGGCGGGAAGGTATATACGTTAGCGTACGCGGACGACTTGGTTTTGCTGGCGAGGGGGGAAGAGGAAATGAAGGGGATGATAGGGAAGTTTGAAAGGTATATTGAGGGAAAAGGGTTGGAGGTGAATACGGATAAAACGAAAGTGATGAGATGTAGGGCAGGGAGAGGTAGGAGAAAGAAAACGAAGTGGTGGTGGAGGGGAGAAGAAATAGAGGAAGTGAAGAGGTACAAGTATTTAGGGTACGTGGTGAGGGCGGATGGAGACCAGAGAGACCATGTGGAGGAGAGGGTGGAAAAGGCGGCGAAGGCATTGGGACAGGTGTGGGGTATAGGCAAGAGGAGGTTTAGGAATGACTGGAGTAGAAGGATGTGGTTGTTTGATAAGATGGTGTGGCCGGTGGTAAGTTATGGAGTGGAGATTTGGGGGTGGGCGGGGAGGGAGGCGGTGGAACGACTGCATGAGAGATACATGAGGTGGGTGTTAGGGGTGACAAGGAGGGTGCCAGGCTATATGGTAAGAGAGGAGTTGCAGAGGGATGCGTTGGAAGGAAGAGCGGGGATGAGGGCGTGGGGCTATGAAAAGAAATTAGAAGCGGGAGGAGGAGGAGAGCTGGCGAGGAGATGCAGAGAGGAGATAAGGAAGAGGGCGTGGGCAGGTAGGGGCGGCGAAGGATGGGAAGAGGAGAGAAGGAAGTTTTATGAGGGAAAAGGGTGGAATGCGGTGGAGGTGGAGAGGAAATGGGCGGAGGGTGAGATGAGAGGAGAGGAGATGGTTAGGTTAGAAAGGATGAGGCAGGACGAGGAAAGGTGGAAGAAGGTGATAGGGGCGAAGGGAAATAAGGAATACAAGTTTATAAAAGGAAAGGGGGTGCCGGGTTATTTAAAGAAAGGGGGGGTGGAAGGGAGTTGGCAGAGAGTGGCGAGGTTTAGGCTGGGTGAGGAGATGAGAGGGACCAGGTACTGGGAGAAGGAGGAGGAGAGAAGGTGTAGGATGTGCGGGGTGGAGGAGGAGACGTGGGAGCACGTATGGGAAGTATGCACAGCATGGGGTAGGGAAAGAGGCTGGCAGGAGGCAAGGGAGGAGGTGTTAGGAGATCAAGGTTTAGGGGAAAGGTGGATGGTGGAAATAGAAAGGTGGAGAGGAAAATTGGGAGAGCGAGTGGGAGAAGGAGCAGAGAGGAAAGAATGGGAAACGGAAGGAGAAGGGGGGAAGAAGGAGGAGGAGAGTAGTGTTGGTGCAGCGGAAACGGAGGTCGAAGGATGGACGGATGGATGGATGGATGGATGAGTGGGGCTCTCTCTCTCTCTATGTATGTATGTCTGGTGGTATGTCTGGATGAGGGTGTGGGATGATAGGAGTTAGGAATAAGCGACGTTTGTGAGCGGAGCGGGAGTCCGCGCTGTACCCCGCATAGGGAATAAACAGCTTTAATATTATTATTATATATATATATATATATATACAGGGTGTCCCAGAATTACTTTTGGACCGGAAAGTGGGCGATACCTGGAGGTGCCCTGAGTACTCTCCCGCAAACCGTTTGCCAAAATTCGCAATAGTTTTTAAATGAGAAGCATTTAAGTGCGACCAATCAGAACGAAGGATTTCCGCGGATTCATTCGCGGATGCCAAAGATCGCTGCTTTGCAATAGCTTCCTACAAATTCTGCGCCTAGCAATTGCTTCATAGCTCAAGCGAGCGTCATAGGATTCGTTGACAAACTCCCAATATGGGCATGGGCGTGACTTAGGCTGGCGCAGCAGCTACACGTGCAACGCGCGATCGGCAACTGTTTCGGGATACGCATTCAGCTAGACGAAAACCGGTACACGGTGTCCAAAACGTCATGCACTGAATTTTATAGCAGTCCGGAAGAAAACAGATTATTAAAGTGAGAGGAAGTCGGGAGGGTGGGTGGTGGGACTGATAAATTTAACATGAATTGATAACTAAGCATAGAAGTATTATTTCTTCGTCCTGTGAATAGCCATATCGAATTTCCAAGACATCGCGATTGCTGATATTAAAGTTATAGAGTACTCATCGATTTTGGAGACTGTAAAAAATACGTAAAACAGGAAAATAGATTAGGAGAGAAACGCAAAGACACGTATCCTTTTTTTTAGTTCCTAGAATGTCCACACCAAATTACAGCCCTTTGCGACTTCCGGTGGCAAAGTTACGCAACACTTGTCGACCCCGGATCTTGTGAAAAATACGTCAAATTGAAAAAATGGACTAGGAGAGAAATGCAAAAACACGTATCCCTTTTTTTCGTCCCAAGAATCGGTATACCAATTTGCAGCCCTTTGCGACTTCCGGTGGCAAGGTTACGCAACACTTGTCGACCCCGGATCTTGTGAAAAATACGTCAAATTGAAAAAATGGACTAGGAGAGAAATGCAAAAACACGTATCCCTTTTTTTCGTCCCAAGAATCGGTATACCAATTTGCAGCCCTTTGCGACTTCCGGTGGCAAGGTTACGCAACACTTGTCGACCCCGGATCTTGTGAAAAATACGTCAAATTGAAAAAATGGACTAGGAGAGAAATGCAAAAACACGTATCCCTTTTTTTCGTCCCAAGAATCGGTATACCAATTTGCAGCCCTTTGCGACTTCCGGTGGCAAAGTTACGCAACATTTGTCGACTAAAAAATCGGCTATCTCTCTGTAACTTTGACATCGTAACTGGCAAAGGTCTGAAAATTTGCATACTCATTCGAGTGACGAAAAAAGGGGATACGTGTTTTTGCATTTCTCTCCTAGTCCATTTTTTCAATTTGATGTATTTTTCACAAGATCCGGGGTCGACAAGTGTTGCGTAACTTTGCCACCGGAAGTCGCAAAGGGCTGTAATTTGGTGTGGACATTCTAGGAACTAAAAAAAGGGATACGTGTTTTTGCATTTCTCTTCTAGTCCATTTTTTCAATTTGACGTATTTTTCACAAGATCCGGGGTCGACAAGTGTTGCGTAACTTTGCCACCGGAAGTCGCAAAGGGCTGCAAATTGGTATACCGATTCTTGGGACGAAAAAAAGGGATACGTGTTTTTGCATTTCTCTCCTAGTCAATTTTTTCAATTTGACGTATTTTTCACAAGATCCGGGGTCGACAAGTGTTGCGTAACCTTGCCACCGGAAGTCGCAAAGGGCTGCAAATTGGTATACCGATTCTTGGGACGAAAAAAAGGGATACGTGTTTTTGCATTTCTCTCCTAGTCCATTTTTTCAATTTGACGTATTTTTCACAATATCCGGGGTCGACAAGTGTTGCGTAACCTTGCCACCGGAAGTCGCAAAGGGCTGCAAATTGGTATACCGATTCTTGGGACGAAAAAAAGGGATACGTGTTTTTGCATTTCTCTCCTAGTCCATTTTTTCAATTTGACGTATTTTTCACAAGATCCGGGGTCGACAAGTGTTGCGTAACTTTGCCACCGGAAGTCGCAAAGGGCTGTAATTTGGTGTGGACATTCTAGGAACTAAAAAAAAGGATACGTGTCTTTGCGTTTCTCTCCTAATCTATTTTCCTGTTTTACGTATTTTTTACAGTCTCCAAAATCGATGAGTACTCTATAACTTTAATATCAGCAATCGCGATGTCTTGGAAATTCGATATGGCTATTCACAGGACGAAGAAATAATACTTCTATGCTTAGTTATCAATTCATGTTAAATTTATCAGTCCCACCACCCACCCTCCCGACTCCCTCTCACTTTAATAATCTGTTTTCTTCCGGACTGCTATAAAATTCAGTGCATGACGTTTTGGACACCGTGTACCGGTTTTCGTCTAGCTGAATGCGTATCCCGAAACAGTTGCCGATCGCGCGTTGCACGTGTAGCTGCTGCGCCAGCCTAAGTCACGCCCATGCCCATATTGGGAGTTTGTCAACGAATCTTATGACGCTCGCTTGAGCTATGAAACAATTGCTAGGCGCAGAATTTGTAGGAAGCTATTGCAAAGCAGCGATCTTTGGCATCCGCGAATGAATCCGCGGAAATCCTTCGTTCTGATTGGTCGCACTTAAATGCTTCTCATTTAAAAACTATTGCGAATTTTGGCAAACGGTTTGCGGGAGAGTACTCAGGGCACCTCCAGGTATCGCCCACTTTCCGGTCCAAAAGTAATTCTGGGACACCCTGTATATAATTAATTTCCAAATACTTAATTATATTTAGTCATGAAAATGTCTTCATGCTGACCAATGAAAATAATTTTTTGTTATAATTTAACGGCAAAAATACTTACATCGTTGGATCACCCGCCAAAAAGGCGTCAAATTCTTCTTTCGCAGTGAAATCTTCAATCGTCGGTTTTTGCTCACCCATCACTGCGCGATTTTTGCTCTCAAAAACAGACAGCATCAAATATCGCGAATGCGAATGCGTGCATGGACCGAATATAAATGCGGCGTTATTGTTGCGGCGTCACTAAGAAAACAAACACGTTGCCTATGACTACTACTATACTGTATACTATATTTATAATGATAAAAAAGAAAAGCGATATGAAAATTATTATAGTTTTCTTTTATAATTACTAAGAAAACAAACACGTTGCCTATGACTACTACTATATTGTATTGTATTGTATAAATTTATTGTTTCCCCTATGGGTTACAAGGCTTCCGCTTCCGCCCTTACTCTTTTTCACATTTCCATCATCTTATCTACTTACTCACTTACTTTCCTATTTTCATTATACTACTTATATACTACTTATCCGTTTACTTATTTCTCTATTTACATCTTCCTATAATCTATTTATTTATAGCTTTCTTCATCATTCTTGTCCTGTTCCCTTCCTCGCTCTCCCTTCCTCCTCCTCTTCCGCGGTTCTTATCCATTATTCCTTATTCCTTATTCCTTATTCTAGTTCTTATTCTATCCATACATCCTCGCACGCTCGCTCTTTCGCCGCTCTCCCTCTCACCCCTCTCTCCTCTCTTCGACTTCCGTTTCCTTTCCATTCACTCCATTCCTTCTTTCATTCTGTGACTGTTTCCACTACCTTTCCTTTCCTTCTCCGTTCCTCAATTTCTTTCATCCACTTTTCTCCCGTTCCTCTTTCGTCCAGCGTTTCCTTTATCCTGTTCTCTATTCCCCTTCTCTCCTCTCCACCCCCTCCGCATCTCTCCAATACGTGTCCCCACGACTCCGTTTCTCCTCCACATACTCTACACTTTCTTTCCTCTTCTGTCTCCCAGTATCTTCCTTCCCTCATCTCGTTTCCCAGTCTAAATCTCGCTACTCTCCTACTCCTTTCTTCGCTCCACCCCGCTTTCAGATATTCCGGTATCCCCTCTGTCCTTACCATTTTGTACCATCCATTATACCTTGATTTCCTTATTGTTTCCTCCCTCTCCCTTTCCTGTCTTCGTCTGTCCTCCTTTTCCCATCTTTCGAATCCCTCCAGTCCCCCCTCCCCCGTTCCGTCCACTTCTCCTTCTCTTTGTCCTCCTCCCTCTCTGAGCGCTCTCCTCCCTTTTTCCCATTCCGATAGTCCTTGCCCTTCTCTCCTCTCTCTTTCCTGTATTTCTTCCCGACACAATCTCGCCAACTCGCTTCCTCCCCTCTTCCCTAGCCTCTCCTCGAATCGCCACGCTCTCCAGCCTGCCCTGACCCTCATCTTTTCCCTCTTTGTTTCATCCCTCACCATATATCCTGGTGTTCTCCAATCCACTCCCAATGTCCATCTAATAAACCTCTCATGCGTCCTTTCCACTTCCACTCTTTCTTCCCACCCCACACCTCTGCCCCATATCCCATCACTGTCCACACTAGCGTATCGCATAGCCACATTTTTCTCATCCAGTTTCTTCCGAATTTCCTTTTCCCTATTCCCCACGCTTTCTTCATTACGCCTACCGCTTTCCTTACCCTATCCTTTATATGCCCCTCTTGTTTCCCATTCCTCTGAAACCTATATCCCAGGTATTTAAATTCCTTCACCTCTTCCAATTTTTTCCCCTTCCACCTCCAATCTACCTTCTTCATCCTTCCTCCTCCTTTCCTGAATCTCATCATCTTCGTTTTCTCTACATTCACCACAAGCTTTTTCTTGTCCAGGTACTCCTGCAATCTCCTCATCATACTCTCCATTTCCTCCTCGTTTTCTGCCAACATTACTACGTCATCTGCGTACGCCAGGGTGAATATTCTTCTCCCTCCCACCCTTATCCCTCCCCATCTTCCCTTCCTTAATACCTCCTCCATGTCTGCCGTCAAGATGTTGAATAATATCGGACTCATCGGGCACCCTTGCCTTACCCCTTTGGCTGTCCAAAATCCCTCTCCCACCTCTCCTCCCACCTTCACTCTGCTTATTGTCTCTGCGTACACTTCCTCTATTCTTTCTCTCAATCCCTTTCTCACCCCTCTCCCTTCCATTGCCTCCCATAATACCTTCCTGTCCACTGAGTCAAATGCTGCCTTCAGGTCTACAAACATCGCCACCACCTTTCCTTTCCCTTCTTCCAACTGTCTGTTCTCTATGTAGTTTAGTACGTATATGTTGTCTATCGTCCCCATGCCCTGCCTAAATCCCGTCTGGTTCTGCGGTATCAGACCCTTTCCTTCCACTTCCTCCTCCAGTCTTCTTGTCAGAATTGTTGTGTATATCTTATACAGTGCTGGCATCAGTGTCACCGCCCTATACTCTTCTACCCTACTCCCTTCCCCTTTCTTCACAATCGGCGCTATTATCCCCTCCTTCCACCCTCCCGGCCAACCTTCCCCGTTCCATACCCTTCTGCACACCTCCCACGCTATTTCTACCATTCTTTCTCCACCACATTTCCAAGCCTCGTTGGGTATTTCGTCCCCTCCCATCGCCTTCCCCTCTCTCATCTTTTCCATTGCTTTCCTTATCTCATCCTTGCTTATGCCCTCTTCCTCTCCTTCCCTTTTGGCTTCCTCCGTCCCCACCCTTACCCTTCCCTCTACTCCTCCTAACAGTCCCATAAAATACTCTCTCCACTCCTCTGCTTTTATCTTCTCGTTTACCTTCTTCCTGACCTTCCTCCCTCTGTTCACTATCTCCCATACTTCGTTTTCTGTTTTCGCCCTCGCCACCTCTCTCATCAGTCTTTCTCTTTCCTCCTCCTTCTTCCTTTCGCACAGCTCCTTGTATTCTTTTTTCTTGGCCTTATATTCCTCTTCCTTGCTCTTGCCCTTTCTCCATTTTCTTAACTCCTGCCTTGTCTCTTTCTTCCCCTCTCTGCACTCTTCATCCCACCAACCTTCCTTCCACCGTTCCCTTTCTCTTCCCCCTGCTTCCTCGCTCTCCTTCATTCCTTCTTTTATCCTCTCTATTGTTTTCTCCATCATTCCCTCCACCCCTTCTCCCTCTACCTTCATTTCCTCCATTCTCTTCCTATATTCTTCTTTCATTTTGTCCGACCACTTTCCGCTTCCCACCTTCCTCCCCCCTCTTTTTTCTTTCCTCCTTTTTACTTTCCCTCTCCTCATCGTTACTACCAACGGGTGATGATCCGATTCTACTCTTTCTCCCACTTCCATACTCTCCACTCCCCTCCTTGTGTTGTCATCCCCTAAAACGTAATCTATCACTGTAGCCTTTTTCCCTCCTGTAAACGTGAATTCCCCTTCTTCGTCCCCTTTTACATTTCCATTTGAAATTTCCCACCCCACCTCTTCTAGTACTTTAATTAATTTTTTTCCGTCTACGTCCTCCCCTTCGTGCTTTGACCTCCTCTTCCCCCCCTCTTCTTCCTCCTCCCCCCCTCTTGTCCCTCCCCCCTTTCTTCCCGTCCATGCATTGAAATCCCCGCCTATTATTATTCCTCCTTTCTCTCTTTGTTTCTCCATCCATTCCCTCAGCCTCTCCATTTTCTTATCCATGTCCCCGTTCACGTACACAGCCACCACTACCCACTTCTTCTCTTCCGTCTTCACTTTCCTTGCCATCAGTCCCTCCTCTCTTCCCTGTTCTATTTCCCCCTCCCCTATCATCTCTTCTCTTATCCCTATCATCATCCCCCCTGCTGCCCTGCCATTCTTTTTCCTCCTTTTCGCCCACTGCGTCTCCCATACATATCCTGTTGGCAGCTTACTTCTCACTTTGCTCCACTGATTCTCCTCTACCCATGTTTCAATCAGCACAATCACTTCCCACTCCTCTATTCCTTTCCAAAACTCCTTATCCTTGTTCGTTACCCCATGCACATTCCAGAAACCTATCCTCCACCTTTTCCTTTCCTCACCGCCTTCTTCCTTCTGTCCTCTCCCCCCTGCTTCCTCTCCTATCCGTTTTTTGCTTCTTCCCTCCTCTTCCTCGTTCCCTCCAATGTCGTCCTGTCCTCTCCCCGTTCTCCTTCCTTCTCTCTCGGCCTCTCCCTCCCCCTTACATCTATCAGAATTTCTTCTTTCTCGTCCCATATCCATACCGATCCATCTACTATTATTTTTCCGTACTTTACCTGTACTCTCTTTCCTTTTCTTCCTTCCTCCTCCGCTATTTCTCCTAGCAACCACTGCCTTCTTCTCTCCTACCACGTGAGGTCGTCCTCAATCCTTTCCCTGCCTCCTCTTAGCTTGTATCTATTCCTCATCACCTCCATCTTTCCTTCCAAGCTGTTCATTCTCACCTCTACCATTGCTTCCATCCCTCTCCTACCCACTCCCCGTTTCCTATTTCCCTTGCCTTCTCTACTCTCGCTTGCACCCCTATTCTCTCCAGAATTCTCGTTGCGATCTGAGTCGCCATCCCCTCCTTTTGCGCCCCTTTTATTATGCAGTTCTTTCTCTTCTCCTCCCTTTCCCTAGTCTCCATCCTCCTCTCCAACTCTTTCATCCGCTCCTCCATTTCCCCCTTTCCCCTATTCCCTCGTCCCTATTACCCATCTCTTCTTCCCCTCTCCTCTCTATCTTCTCTATTCTTCTCTCTAGCTCTTCCGTTTTCCTCCCCTTTATCCCTAACCCTTCCATCCTCGTCTCCATCTCCTTCATTCTTCTTTCTATCTCCGCTCTCTCTTCTCTCCACCTCTCCTCCCCCTTCCTCATTTCCTCTCTCAGCCTTCCTATCTCCTCCCTTGCTTCCCACCCCTGCTCCTTTACCTCTTTCATGTCCTTTCTTATTTCTTCCCTCATCTCCCTTATCATTTCTATTACCGATTCCTCTTCCCCTTCCTTCCTCTCCGGTGATCTTTGCATTAATTTGCTTCTCTGAAAAACCCGCTCCTCTTCCTCACCTTCCGCCTTTTGCTCCCTCTTTCTCTTCCACATCTCGCTTAACTCCCCCCACGCCTCCAGTGTGTTGCCACCAGTGCTCGCGCTCCTTTCTCCCATTAGCCTTTGTGCATTGAATGGCCTTCCCCTCTTTTTTTATCTCTTCCTCTCTTTTCTCGTCCCCTCCTTTACCTCCCTCCTTCTTCTCTTCCATCCTCTTTCCCACTGCTTGTTCCCTCTCCTGCCGCGTCTCACTCTTTCTCTCCCGCTTACTTACTCTTGCTCTCCTACCACTCTACTCCTTCACTGCTCTGTCCCTTGCTACTCACTCTCCACTATTACCGACCGTCGCACTCCTACTCCTCCCCCGTCTCCTGCTTTACTCGTCCGATGTCGCCACCGCCTCTCCTTTCGGCTCTACCTCGCGTTCCTCTTGTCCCCGTTTCCCGTACCCCCTCGCCCCCCACTCTGCGCCACCGTTGCCGCCTTTTCTGTTCCCGGTCTTCGCCTAACCTCTCTCGCACTTTTCCTCGCTTTCCTGCCTTTATTTTTTGTTTCCAACCCTTCTTTGTATTCACTCTCGACCCCCGTCCTTTTCTCTACCCTACTGTCTCGCTTTCCCCTCCCCTTTGTCTTCACTTCTAACGCTATTTCACACTCTTTTCCACCTGTCACATGCACTCTGTTCACTCTCTCACCCCGGAAACGGAAGTGGACTACTACTATACTGTATACTATATTTATAATGATAAAAAAGAAAAGCGATATGAAAATTATTATAGTTTTCTTTTATAATTATATAATTATAAAAGAAATATTATATAATTATATATAAAAAAGAATGTTATATAATTATATAATTATAAAAGAAAACTATAATAATTTTCATATCGCTTTTTTTTTATCATTATAAATATAGTATACAGTATAGTAGTAGTCATAGGCAACGTGTTTGTTTTCTTAGTGACGCCGCAACAATAACGCCGCATTTATATTCGGTCCATGCACGCATTCGCATTCGCAATATTTGATGCTGTCTGTTTTTGAGAGCAAAAATCGCGCAGTGATGGGTGAGCAAAAACCGACGATTGAAGATTTCACTGCGAAAGAAGAATTTGACGCCTTTTTGGCGGGTGATCCAACGATGTAAGTATTTTTGCCGTTAAATTATAACAAAAAATTATTTTCATTGGTCAGCATGAAGACATTTTCATGACTAAATATAATTAAGTATTTGGAAATTAATTATAAAGTGTTTATATACATTATAAATTATCGTTTTAGGGAAATCTTAGGCTTCGTTGACCTCATTGAAGGAACCAAAACCGTGGGAAATCCGAAGAAATCTTTATTCAAGTTGATTCTCAGCAACGATCAAGGACGGTGAATTCGAGTACTTCTTTGGGAGGCGAATGCTGTCAAGTTTGAGCCGCTTATCTCGTACAGGGAGGTGAGGGTACACAGCAAAATAACGTTATTGAAAAAAACCAAAAAGGTTATTGAAAAAATAAGCAAATAAGGTTATTAAAATAAATTTCAGATTGTGCACATCAAACGGGGCAAGGTACTGCCAGTAAAGCAAGAGTTAGCGACAGGCAGCGAAAATCTTGTGCCGTTTGAGATTTCGATACAGCGCAACACGACTGTCGAATTGAAGGGCAAATATGAAAATGCAGGTCAAGCCAATGTAGTGGCTCCGTGCTACCAAGAAGTCAAATTGTGAAATGTAGCCAATACCTCAGGACTAATTTGTAAGTATGGTTTGTTTAAGTCATATTGTTATGAAATTAGAAACGGCTAGGTTAATTAAAAGAAGTTTTATTTTAGTTAATAAACAGACACTCCTAATTTACCATCGCATATTTACATTAATTTTCAGGCGTCGTGGGGTACATCAAAATCGTATTTGAAAATCAAATATCAGGCCTTTCCAGCTATGCTACAGGGGCTATTACCGACGGGACGTATAAACTTCGAGTCCAAGTTGCTCAAATGCAAGTAGACAACGACTTGCAGGAAGGCGTACACATACGCGTGCAAGGGGAATTGAAAAAAGATGGATGTGAGTAAATGATAACTAAAATATTTAAGGTAATTAAAAGATTGTTTTTCGATTAAGAAATTAAATTTATATGATTTTCAGGTGGATCAATTTTCCTTCTAACAAATGACAATCGGAGCATCTCTATTATCGATGATGAAATTATGTCAGCTTCCGATCTTCGCAAAGGATTTCGTCAAATTTTAAAGCATCCCATCACAACGTGCGAAAATGAAAAGGAAAATTTCAAGGTATTTTTTAAAGAATAATAATAAATTTGTTTCAGTACTTTCATTAATCATATTTAATTATATTAATACTAATAATGAAAATTGTAATGTCAGTTTCAGAAAACTAACGCCGATTAATCAAGCACAACAGTCCAAAACCATCACACCCACCCACGTCCATCAGTTCATCTGTTCAATAATTTTTTTTTGTCCTTATTTTACTTTACTGTATATGTGTATATAAAAAGTATCTCAAATAAAAAGTTTTTCATACTTTATTTATCGCGGTTATTTAAATTTATTGTTACGCCTGCAGACATTTCTAAACGTGAATTTAACCAATGATCTGCCAAACGCAGCTGTCATTCTCGATAAATATTGCTTTATCTATGAGAATGACATTTAACCTATATCTGCCAAAAGGATCTATCATGTTAGTTCTATAATCTGAAGTACTTTACATTTATCATCACGTCAACCAATTAGAATGCTTTTATAGCGACGACACTTTTTCGATATACAGGGTGTCCCAGAACTACCTGACCAACGGGGTATAGCGGTGTTCGGGAGGCACCACTGATCACGAAAATGACCTTCCTTTTGTCCGGAAGGTCATAGTTTTTAAATGGGAGCAGGTCAAAGTTGACCAATCAGAGGGAGGCGTCAAGAGAAATGTAGGCACCTGCGAACTCTGAGTTTTCTTTGCTCGCTTTTGTTTCTCGGTAGCTTGTTTCTTGTTTCCAATATGTATGTCTTCGGCTGACGTCATCCTGCCCGAAGTACCGAGAAACAAAAGCGAGGGAAGAAAACTCAGAGTTCGCAGGTGCCTACGTTTCTCTCGACGCCTTCCTCTGATTGGTCAACTTTGACCTGCTCCCATTTAAAAACTATGACCTTCCGGACAAAAGGAAGGTCATTTTCGTGATCAGTGGTGCCTCCCGAACACCGCTATACCCCGTTGGTCAGGTAGTTCTGGGACACCCTGTACATATCGTCTTACATGTCTTTTTTAGAATAGGAAAATATGTACTTACTTTTGGAATTCGAAATAATGCACTTTAACAAATATTTTTTTCACACTTTTATACTTCTGTAGACACACATGGATCTGTCGTCACACATGGATCTGTCGTGGCCGCTGAAGATCTTAACTGCTTGGTGACTCACCATGAACTGAATAGTGAATAGGTCCTGTTGGATTAAAAAGAATGCGTGATGTTGGAATAAAAGAAAATGTAGAAATGATTTATTGAGATAATAGTTCAATTAAGTAACTAATGGTTGAGTACACTTTGCACTTGAGCATCGCATGCTCCGCACACACCGCGTGTTCGCCTTACGAGAATCGGCAGTAGAGAGTTGGTGCTTCGAGTCATCCGCTACTGGTCGCGCACCGATAGCATGGTGCCTGAGTGGGGAGCGCACGTACACTAACATGTGTAAGTGCGCGCATACATTTATACGTAAACTAAGGGTCGTAGGTGAATTCTTCTTTTACACCTATATTGCGTAATATAACATGTACCTTATTTCACACGCCTCCTTACATTTATATTTCGCATTTATTTTACATCGTTTGAACTTGACAATTTCAGCAAAAAATATTATATTACATTCATTAGTGTTCGAAATTTTACAAACTTTGCCTTGCATAGTGCTTTTGTTAACACATCTGCGACATTATCGTTCGAATCAATTTTTATTATATCGATAGTTCCATTTTCGTAATTTTCATTAACATAATGATATTGCACTTCAATGTGCTTTGCATTCTTTGTGAAATTTCCAAACTTAGCGATCGCAATTGCTCCTGAATTATCTTCGTACATTTTCACAGGACTTTCAAAGTTAATATTACACATTTCTTCTAATAAATTTTTAAAGAACAAAATCTCGGTTACTGCTTCAGACATTGCAGTATATTCTGCGAACGTTGAACATTTTGTTACTGTACTTTGTTTATGTGTTTTCCAATAAATTGGATTTCCGAACATTTTTACTATAAATCCTGAGGTGGATTTCCTATCTACATTATCTCCAGCATAATCTGAATCGACCATACAATCTAGTACATCACATTGTAAATCGCAGTAATATGTTAGTTTCAAGTCTTTTGTTTTAAACAAATACTTTAGGATTCGCATTGCATATTTAAAATGTGTCTCGTTATAGCAACTTTGATATCTGCTTAAGTAATTAACACTATAAGAAGTATCTGGCCTTGTGCCTGTACTGATATACAATAATTCTCCTATTAAATTTCGATATTTAATTTGTTCATTAATTTCTTCAGCTTGTTCTAATTTTAGATTTGTCTCCATTGGAGTGTCATATAGTCTCGCTTTTTCTAGACGATATTTCGTGGCTAAAGATTCAATATACTTTGTCTGACTTAAGGTCATTTTACTTCTGTCATCACTGTAATCTATATCAATTCCAATGTATTGACCAATTTTACCTAAATCTTTTATTGCAAATCGTTGCGTCAAACTTGATTTGACTTTATTTATTTCTTGTCTATTCTTACAACAAATTAGCAAATCATCAACAAATACTAATATGTATATTGGATCTTTACCCCTTTTATTTAGATACAAGCAATAATCATAATTACTTCTCTCAAAACCTAAATTGTTTAAATGTTTGTCTAGACATTCATACCATGCTCTAGGACTTTCCCTTAATCCGTATAACGCTTTTCGCAATCTTAACACTTTATTATTACCTAATTCGTAACCTTTAGGTACATTTATATACACTTCTGACTTTACATCTCCATTTAGAAATGCCGTTTCTACATCCATCTGATCAATGAACAATCTATTTTTACAGCAATAAGATAATAAAATTTTTAAAGTCTGCATTTTTCCTACAGGTGAATAAACATTCTCAATATATTCCTTTTGCTGAAAGCCTCTAACTACTAACCTAGCTTTGTAGGTATTATCATTTTTTCTTTTATAAATCCACTTGACATCAATGACCTTTTTTTCTTTTGGCCTATCAACAATTTCCCAAGTATTATTTTTAACTAAACTTTCAATTTCAGAATTCATTGCCTTTTGCCATTCACTGCTATCGCTAGAATTTAACGCCTCCTCAAATGTATTTGGAGTATAAGCATTTACATAATTAACATAAATAAAATGTGTAATTGGATTTCCAAATCTATTAACTGGACTTTTTTTCCTTTCTGATTTTCTAGTTACTTTTAAATTTTCAGAGCTAGTGCTCGGCAAAACTTTTACATTTTCATTTTCATTATTATTCATGTCCGTATCGCTATCTGATTCATTATTTTCGAAACTTTCAGACTTATTACTTTCATTTTCAGATTTGGAATTTCCATTTACATTGGTACTTTTATTTTCCTCAATTTCATTAATTTCTTCATCATCAGAATTTTCCAAGCAAATTAATTTAATATTTTCCTCAATCACTTGCGCATGTCTAGCATTAATAACTCTATTATTTACTAATACTCTGTAGCCGTTTTCAGTATATCCTACTAGTACGCCTACTTCGGCTTTATTATCCCACTTGCTGTTTCTCAAACTTTCTGGTACTCTGACAAAAACTCTACTCCCATATATCTTTAAATGTTCTACATTAGGTTTTTTTTCAAAGAATATTTCGTATGGAGTTTTATTTTCTTGCGTATTTGCAATTGTGCGATTTTTTAAGTACGCTACTGTTTTCATAATTTCGGGCCAGTATCTTTTATGTACCCTAGCTTCTCTGATTAAACATCTACCGATGTCCATGGCAGACCTATTATACCTTTCCGCTACTCCATTAAGTTCATGGACGTAGGGTGGACATGGTGATAACTCTATTCCTTTCGATCTAATAAAATCATAAATTTCTTTATTTAAATACTCTTTACCATTGTCACAACGTAACTTCTTTACCTTTTTATTGAAAATATTTTCTACTTTATTAACAAATTCAATGAAACACTTTGCTGTTTCTGATTTATTTTTAATACAAAATAAACTTGTACATTTACTGTAATCATCGATAAATGATAAAAAGTATTTTTCTCCGCCATAACCTACTGTATTATGCGGACCATTTAAATCAGTGTGAATTAATTCTAAGATTTCATTCGTTTTTGATCTATTGTTATTGAACGGTACATTCGCCATTTTGCTTTGTATACAGTTCGCACATTTCATGTCAATATTTTCGATTTTATCTGGTAAACCTATTACTAATTTATCATTTACTAATTTATTCAAATATTGAAAATTTACATGGCCTAACGCTCTGTGCCATTTTTCTTTATCCGTTAATTTCGATGCATATACACGCGCTTCATTGCAAGATTTTTTAACTACATAACTTTTCATATAGTACAAGTTTTCTATTTGATTAGCGACAGCTATTAATTCTCTCGACTGGTTATATATTTTCGCGGTATCGTTCTTTGCTACTACGGTGCAACTTTTTGCTATTTTCGAAAGACTTAGCAAATTTTGTTTTATACCTTGTACAAAATATACATTGCTTAATTCTACTTTACTAGTACTGTAATAGTTTTTGAAATTTAATGTTATTGTTCCTACTTTGGTTGCTTTTAATAACTTCCCGTCTGGTAAATTTACGTCAATCGGATTTCTTAACTTTACAAATTTATCGAAAAGATTATCATTTTTAACTATGTGGTCAGTACACCCACTGTCTAACAACCAATTTATTTCACTATCATTTTCGCTATTTATTTCTCGCATCCGTTCTCCGACGGTGTTCGAATGCATAGAATTTATTTTTCCGGTTACCTAATTTATTTCGGGTACGCATATTTGTGTTACCCAGGCAGCTGAAGACTCGGCTTCTGTGGATGCGCCTTCTGGCTTAAATGCCCCTCTGCCTCTGCCTCGCTGACCTTGACTGGAACCTCGTTGAGCTTGACTGAAGCCTCGTTGACCTTGCATGGAGCCTCGTTGAGCTTGACTGAAGCCTCGTTGACCTCCGCGTCCTCTCGTACATCTGCCTCGACTGCTGCCTTGGTGGCAGTCCTTTTGGTAGTGTCCAATTTTTCCACATGTGTAACAATTTCCTTTTGTCTTTGTTGAAAATGTGCTTACGTTACTTTTTTTATCACTGTCTGTTTTATTCATATTTTTTTCTTTTATTTTTGACTTTACATAGTCCACTGTTCTCTGTTCCTCCGGTATTACGTCAACAAAGTCACCTATGTAACTATAGTTTGATGGTAGGCTTTTAATTAGATACCTCATTTTTTCCGCTTCTTCCAGCTTTCCTCCGGCCGCTTTGAATTCATTTACAGCCTTTTCAAAATCGGCGAAAAATTCGTCTACTTCCTCATAATTCTTTAACTTAACTTCTTCGAGTTTGTTTCTGCATAGAATCTGCATGGCTGTGGATTTTGTTAAATACATTTTGTCAAATCTTTCTATCATTTCGTGTGCCTTTTCGCACTCTCCAATATACTCTAACTGTCTATCTGTGACTGCGCTCATTATTATCGTTCTCGCTTTTAAGTCCTTTTTGTTCCACTCTTGTTCATTTTTATCATCAGCGTTTTTTGCTCTTTTAGCTTGTTCTTTGCACTCTTTGTACTCCAGCAACGTCATTAACCTTATCTTCCAACTTGAATAATTTGCGCCGTCGAAAATAGGTATCATAATGTCATCAACTTTAGCTTGTGTCGCCATTTCTATTTCCTTGACTTTTATACACTCGTACGTTTTATTTATAAGCACTATAACTTTCTTTAATTCTTTCAAAAATACTTTACGAATCTGGTTTCTGATTTCTTTATTCAAATCAATGTCTTTTTTATCATCGTCCATAAGGCCACATCTATAACCTATGGATCTGGCACGTGGTCTATACTAGTATTACGCGGTGTGTCTCAACTGGAAAAAGTAATCGCTCTGCATCGCTTTGATTCTTCAGAATTTTACAAAAATCCTTTCTTTGATCATTAGTAGAAATGTCCTTTTACTCGTTCACACTTGTATTTTTCTTGTTCTTCCAATTTTCACTTATATTCTCCTGTTCCTACGTTGCCCGAAGGTTAACCACGCTCTGCTACCATGTTGGATTAAAAAGAATGCGTGATGTTGGAATAAAAGAAAATGTAGAAATGATTTATTGAGATAATAGTTCAATTAAGTAACTAATGGTTGAGTACACTTTGCACTTGAGCATCGCATGCTCCGCACACACCGCGTGTTCGCCTTACGAGAATCGGCAGTAGAGAGTTGGTGCTTCGAGTCATCCGCTACTGGTCGCGCACCGATAGCATGGTGCCTGAGTGGGGAGCGCACGTACACTAACATGTGTAAGTGCGCGCATACATTTATACGCAAACTAAGGGTCGTAGGTGAATTCTTCTTTTACACCTATATTGCGTAATATAACATGTACCTTATTTCACAGGTCCGACTCAGGGACCTATTGCCGTTTCACTTATACTCGTGCTGTGCGAAAAGGACGCACGGTAGGACGTTTTAATGCGTTAGACGCTGGATCACTTGTTCCTAGCCACCACGTTACATATATCTCTCTTTGTCTTATTAACATTGTTTGACGAGGATGGATAATCGAAAAGTCTATCTCATTCCCACTACCGAAAGTCCCATAGCTCCTTCTCGTTTCTTATCGGGGTAGTAGCTGTTCTCGTCATAGCGCGTTAGTCTGAGAGAGAGAGCAAGAGCGTGCGCCCGGACACGAGCAGTCCCCCATCAAGCGCCCTATTGCGCATGAGGGGCCTTGTTGGCATCTCACTTACACTAGTGCTGTGCAACAAGGACGCTCCGAGCGACGCTCTGGCGTCTCGCTCGCCCCGTAGCGCTTTCTGCGTCGTACGCATAGGCCAAGATACGCGAGTAGGCGCCCCCCAAATCTCCTCTCTTACTTCACTGCACGGCGTCAACCGTTGTCACCATTAATATGGTTGACTGTACACTTTAATAATTTTATAGTTTAAGACATGTTTTGTATACTTTAAAACAAACTATAATAATTAAATAATATATCCGAAGTTTAACGTAACATATCTTTATGTTCTTAGATTGAGAATTCAAAGTTATCTATTTTCTTTTTTTAAAGCTTTTTTGAATTCTCTTTTCATTTATCATAGAATATAAACCATTTGATATATAAAAAGGTTTTGTATGGCAAATATCTTACTCAATATTAAAACAATAATCTTCAAATGTCACACCTAACAAAATTTATTTATTTACATATATTATCTATTTATTAATATTATATTGTTACGATCGCTCTCCAAATACACGGAATATGGTTATGTTCCGACGTTCAATATTCGAGAGGACCGATTGAGTGTTATTGAGATTTCGTGAATGCTGATTTAGAAAAGGTAATTAGGATGGTTCGTTGGTCAGACTTGCCGGTGCTAAACGGTACGTCCACGCGTTATGTCGATTGTTCCGACGGATAAGATTCGAGAGGAATAGGAAATAGGTTCCAGAAGATACCCTGATCGATATAAGGGAGATTGTTCTTTGAGTCTGATATGATATCCTGATTTATGAAATTAGAACGAAGTTTAACTGAACGAATTGATTGATTCTTTGCTCGGGTATTCCTTATCCTTTTTTATGTAAGTTAGATATTCTGGGTATGAATGAATTATTGCGTGTACCTGATTGTATGCGAGTGTACTCATAAGCTTACCCACTGGTTTCTAAGGAATTTAACCGTTTCCTTTTATTGCTTTCCCTGGAAGTATGAAGATTCAGTGAGGTGGTTTGGATGGACCCTCAGTCCCGATGAGTTTGTAGTCAAGGATTTTGTAAATGATGGTGATGAGTATGGTTCACAACTCGCAGATTAGATTCATCAGGTATGCTTCCCTTGTGTATGGATTTCGAAGAATTCACAATGCCACCTTCTACCACAGAACAAGAACTAAATAAGACTGGACTGAACTGCACTGAACCGAACTCTGCTGAACTGACTGAACGACTTTTTAGCCTCTCCAACCCTTTTTAAGGACTTTGTTTCTTATCCCTTCCATTACTTCTCATGAATTTGATTGGTCTTTAATTCCCTTTCTCAATGATCATTTGACAAATCAGAGTACTAACAATTATCTATCTGTTGTTGCATACCTGAGTCTTCCAATTCTGCACCTGAAACCTCGCGAGTACTGCTAGACTCGAGGAGCTTCAGGTTTAACTTTTATTTCAACACATAATAAAGGATTGGTATGACAAATTCCTTAAGAACATAATACCTGATAGAAATAATAAGCGTGACATTTTTCCGGTCAAATAAACGATAACTTAATTAAAGATTCCAATAATATAACGGAATATAAAACAAGACAAAAGTATAAAATTATAAGTATAAATCAATAACCTTAGTTATATTAAACGATTGATTGGCATATGTAGTGTGTATAATGTCTGTATAGGTTGGGGTAAAATAATAATATGGGTTGGCCATGGGTATAAGTGGCTGTGTATATGTATGGGTTAAACGAGTGTCGTATGTAGGAGGGCTGAGATGTAACAATATATTATCTATATATTTTCGTAATATGAAGTATATCACGTAATCATTGTGCGGGATACATTGAAATTTATTTATAGGTTATTAATATTATTTCAATTTGAATAGCACCTAATCATAAGTTATAATGAAAATAGCCGACTCCTACCCCGTAACACTCTATGGCCTTAACGTATTTCTAATCCATTAGGATCCATTAGGAATTTTAAAGTTAGACAAATAAAGAATTGATGATTTAAAAAACTAAAGTTAAATGGACCAATTCACCTAGAAGTCATGAAAATTGAATGATGCTATAACTGACTAAATATTTTGGATGCTGTGACAAGAGTCCCTACCAAGACAAGGGGTATCCGAGCGAGCACTAGTTCGCTGCCGCGCCACTAGATGGCCAAGGCAACTCGCATGAAAAAACGCAGGACCGATTAAATAATTAATCCGTCGATGTTGCAGTTTTTGTCTTCGTCCTCGATATACATATATATACTTTTGTATCCTGCATCTTGTATCCTGCATCCAGAATCCTGTATCTAATATCCAGCTTCTCTCATCCGAAAAAGAACAATTTTTTTTGTGATCATACCGTCCGTTAAAGGACTCTGTGGTTCTAGTTCCATTTCAGCAATTTCGAGCAATTTCTTCCAGTAGCGTAGCGTTTAGCTACCCTGGACAAAGTAGCAGAGAGTGATCGCTCTCGCATTATCCGTAGCTGGAAGTGTTGTTGGGAAGTGTTCTTGTTTTGGCTTCCACAGTCTCAAATCACGCATCATCCGTAGCTGGAAGTGTTGGCTTCCACAGCCTGAAGTCAATTCCTCCGACATTTCTAATTACACCGATTGTAACAGAACCGATAGATGATACCGAATAGAGATTCAAATTATAATAAACGAGGAAAAGTTTACCCGAAAGAACATTTTATTATTGCTGTAACACAACTATCCCTTTACCATTCCGAACCCTGGTTCACTCTAAGAGCTAAGTAGCCAAACTCGTCATTCGAGGGAACCTGGTACTTCACCAGTCTCTAAAGTAATAAAACAAGATGTAAATAAGTGAAAATAAATGGATATTTCGATAAATATATACTAAATGGAAACATACAGCAAAATGTCAGGAAATAAATAAGATGAGTACACAAAAGTTGACTTTTTATTTATATTTTAATGATTAAAAAATTTTGCTTGTTAGCGTTTTTCAGCACTTTTTTTTTGGTATTTCGAATTCATATGTTGCTGAGAAAAATGACGCATACGCATTTGTAAATAATAATGTATGGCGTAAGACAATACGTCATCGGCGTGCTCTATGCACGGGAACGAAAAAATTATATTTGAAGACCATGTCATCTAGTGTTTCATTGTATACATCGGGAGAATCAATATTTTTATTGAAATAAGATTCTAATGTTCAAATCATGTTGAAAAAATTTTATTTGGGTGTATTAATCGCCCAAGCGACTTTAAGGGATCATCACAGTGTAAAATTGTCAAAAAATCGATTTATTTTTTTTCATTATCCGATAGTGTACACGGTTATAAACATTCTGTCCAATGTTTATATCGAAATTCGAATTATTTCGGTCGCTACAGCCTTTCTTAGAAAAAGGGATTGCAGGGTCAGACCTGGCGCACTCCAAACTTTAAACGCATTTTTCTCGGAATGTTGTTTTTCAAAACGGTGGCCACTCTCAATGGAAGAATTTTCAAGCTATCCATTTGAAATTTTAACAGAACATTCTTCACGTCATTTTTTATGTTGCTATGGAAGCTTTTTTATTTTTTTTGAAATTATCCTATTTTTTGTACGAAAAACTGTCGAAAAAAAGGCTAAATTTTATACGTTTTGTTCAAACAGACATCATTTTTTCAAATTTCACTAAAAACAAAAAAGCCTCCATAGGAGCATAGCGGGTTTCCTACAGATTTATAAACCATTTGAAATTTTTGTTTGAGGAAAAATTTGCGCCCGCAATCCTGGCCACCATGGGACGCCATTTTTTTTCCATTCAATTTTCCACAAACGAAAACAACGTTAAATAATACATAAAGAAACTTTAAAAAAATCATTTTGTATACTTCATAGGTGCTTCAATTTGTAAAAACAAAATTAGACCGATTACTTTATTCCATCCACGTAAAAAAACATCACGAAAATCGGCTATTTTTCCGGCGGTCACACTGTAATGATCCCTTAACTTTACTAACTGTGCGCTTGACACCGTTGAGTAGTTAACTGGATTCATTACAGCGTTTCTATATATGTTACATTTGGTGTATTTTACCAGCTGTTTGCACAAGTAACCTGAAAATCGGGAACAATGCAAATGAATATGGATAGCGATAGTTCCTGAGGTTATTACGCGTTTCCTTCGTTCGAATAAAAGAGCTGAAATATATTAAATTATTTTTAATGTACCTCATTGAGGCCCTTAGTTGTTTTTAATGGTGTTCATGATTTTACTGCATTTGATATTAGCCGATATTTACAACATTCCTCGCTAGCAGCAACTGCAGTATGTTTATCAGCTTCATTAAAAATACTCGCTATATGATGGATAGTTATAACCTGTGACGTAGTAGATAACATAATCAACGACTGGTGCAAGAGTATAATCGTGCTCCAAAATCTCGTCCGCTTCCCAATCTTCGTGCTCGATCAAAGAATTCAGTTTTTCTTTAATTTCTTACACTCGATTAACTTTTTCTGACTTGTAGATGTCGCGCAAGTCTAAGATTGTGATTAAAATCTTTAGAGCTCCCTTTTCATTGACCGTGCAATTACCATACGCTGGAGGTTTCAACATGCTGTAGCTCGAAAGTAACTTGTACAGCTGAAAAAATGTTGGTGTAGAGGGATGATCGTTTGAACCATTTGCTTGACATATTATACCAAAAAATTTCTGCAATAAATGTATAATTACTACATTTTATAATATATATGTATATACTTTATGAAATGTCAATTTATTATAAATTGAAAATTACGGAATAGAAAATTGTCACTGTTCTTATTTTCAAAAAAATAAAGTTATGGCTAGAACTAATCACCATATAAATATATCACGATATGACTATATGTATATAAACTTACAAGATAATACATTATCGTTTCATAGCATTATATAATCATTAGAACGACCGTACTCACTCAATTCATCGAGAATCTTCACAATGGTCTTAATAGTTTATAATACTTCTCGAGTACGTCGTTTCATTTTTGGAGCTCGCCCACGATTCGGTCTTTAATGTTAGAATTCCGTATGATATTGACCCATGTATGTAGTCCCGTTTATCCAGAATTGGTCGTTAATCATGGTTTTTGATATTAATTATTATTGATAGAGTTCAGGACGGAATATAAAGCCAGAACCCCATTGCCTCTGCAAATGGACTGTCTACATGGACGAAATAGGAAAAAAACAACCAATAAGCTATCTATTTGAATAAAAATTATTATTTGAAGAAATGTGTTGGATTACCTGTCGTGCTCCAAACGTGACACATGTTTGTTCCTCAGTGTTTCGAGGCAAAAGGGAAGAGTTACACGGTTGGAGACAACTAAGAGGGGATCAAGAAATCGATTGTTCCGACATACGACGGCTATTTCACAAACTATTATATTATGAATCCCAGTCGGTAATCCGTTACAACTTCTAGCGGAGCAAGCATTACTAAGAATGTACGTCTAATGTATCTTGATTAAGTTTCCCTGTCAAGAGATATTTGAAATGAAATTCCTTTTCCATATATGTGCACATGTCGATAACTCCTTGTAACGTTACGCGAAGACCCTCCACACTATTTTTACTAAGAAACTGATTTTCCTTGATGAAGCCTTTCTGATAACAACGCTCCCACGCATTCAGCCAACGTAGAGATGATTTCAAAATCTGGTAAAAAGAGATTTATCATTTTATATTTAATTTCTTATATTCGATTCATATCTACATACCACGCTATTATATACACAGCAGTGAATTTTATAGCCCGTATTCAGAACTCGCTATTAGTACTAATAGCGCGCTTTTAAATTATTTGTTAGTGAGTTTATAGGTGATCGTATTCAGAACCGCTTTTATGGTCACTCTTAAGGTCACTAACAGCTAATAGCGCGCTATTAGCGAAAAAGCTTATTCAGAACCGCTTTTAAGCCTCTAACAGCGCGCTATTAGGCGCCATCTTGTGACTAACAGCGACCTGTTCGTAGATGTGGGCAGGGGCATGTTTAAAGTGACAGGTCGCTCAAATATGGTGGACCAGATGGAGGCTATTTGGAGCTTTAATGAAATGAGAGTAAGAAATCCGCAAGTTTTTCGAGAGAGACGTGATCCGTTTCGTACGTGACGTCATCCTTAGGCATTTCGGCCGTGTTCAATGCTCAGAGGCTATCAGATTTGTGGGGATCTTCATCCTCCACGAAATTTTCCAGGCAAATTTTATTGATTTTGAAATCGAGCCCAGAAGGTTTTGAGAGAGCAAAACCTCCACCTGTACCACTCGCACGCTTTCAATAGCAAAAAAAGTCTTTTTTGCTGTGAGTTTCCACCGCTGCTATGCATGTCTTATATCTTTCCATTCCCTCTTAATTCCAGTCGCTGTTAGATTCATTCATTTGTCTCTTCTACTCTTTTGCAATCAAGCATTATTTGCTTTATTCTCTAGTATATCACGATTGTCGCTTATAAATTGTATGAGTAATGTTTTTTCTTCGAGGGTGAAATTCTCCTTTCGTTGCATGATGATCTACAACCTTTTATTTCTTTTTCATTTTCATGTCATGCCTGTCTTATAATAGTTTTAACGCATTAATTAAATACGAATAGCTTGTCTTCAAGAAAGGGAATTCTTGAGTTTCGAATTTCAAATATGGCTGCAGTTTTCACCAAATATGAAGTTCGCGCTTTTCGAATGCCACCGAATGCTCCCGGACATAATTGAATATGCCCGAGTCTTCCCGAACGATTCCGAACGCGGTTGAAAGTACATGTTACAAGACGCTGCTCCCTGTTAGCGTACCTTTAGCTAAAAGCGGCTTAAAAGCGAGTTCTGAATACGGTCACTAACAACTCGGCGCAGTCACTTTTAACTAATAGTGACTCTGTTAGTGACCTTAAGAGCGAGTTCTGAATACGGGCTTTAGAATAAGATGATTCTTCGTTATATTTGGGCAGACCCTCAAGTTGGCTGGAAGTTGTGTATCATGCTCGAACAATCGATGAAAGTAATACCATTTGACGGATGGCTCGCAAGGATTGATCTGGAAGACCAATAGAAGGGCTCGATAATTTAGCAGGCACATCAAAAATTCTCAGTGTTCAGCTTAGAATTAGCCAGTAGAAATTAATTAATAAAATATGAGGCAACAAGTCATTTATAGAACTAATCATGTTACAATAATTAATGCCTACAAAGGAAAATGTGGCTATGAAATGTACCTGCAGTGTTTTGTTGTTGTAAACCCTGTTACGAATATTTTTTCATTTAAATATAAATGTGATGAACTATGTTAAGAAATATATGGCATTAAGAAAAGTAAGTAAACAGAGGCAATGGACACCCAATATAATGTAACGTATATTATGTCCAACTGTCAAGACTGGTGAAGTACCAGTTCCCTCGAATGACGATTTTGGCCACTTAGCTCTTAGAGTGAACCAGGGTTCGGAACGGTAAAGGGATAGTTGTGTCACAGCAATAATAAAACGTTCTTTCGGGTAAACTTTTCCTCGTTTATTATAATTTGCGTCTCTACACGGTATCATCTACCGGTTCTATTACAATCGGTGTAATTCGAAATGTCGGAGGAATTGACTTGAGGATGTGGAAGCTAACACTTCCAGCTACGGAGGATGCGTGATTTGAGACTGCGGAAGCCAACACTTCCTGCTACGGATAATGTGAGAGCGATCACTCTCTGCTAATTTGTCCAGTGTAGCTAAACGCTGCGCTACTGGACTCTGTACACGGGCTAAGTAGCTGAATGCTAATATGTCCAGGGTAGCTAAATGCTGCGCTACTGGACTAAGTTGCTGAAACGAAACTAGACCACAAAGTCCTCAACGGACGGTAGGTGATCCCAAAAAATGGTTCTCTCTCGGATGAGAGAAGCTGGATATCAGATGCAGGATTCAGGATGCAGGATACAAGATGCAGGATACAAGATGCAGGTACCAGAATATCCAGAATAATATTGGCGAAGAAGACAAAAAACCGTAAGGTCGACGGATCAAGAGACTCGGTCGAGTCTCGCGCCAAGTACAGGCAACCCGCCGTACGGGGTACGGCCCGTCGAGACTCTTTACTCCAAGCATCTCTTGTACCTGTGTTTCGACTCAAATATCTTATGAACGGCTGTATGTGAGAAAAATGCATTGATACATTCACTCTAGGAATCAAGGGTCCTGAATTGATTGCCACGAAATTCAATACGATCAGTGTACAGGATCAGGACGTATTCACATGGCGAGCGAGATGATTTTATTTCAGGTCCGTCGTCGTCGTCGTCTTCGCACGTCCATCGCATTTTTTATACGACAGATGGCGCTGACTGCTGTGCCTTCTTTACCTATTTGTACTCTGTATAGTGTTAGTCATTTACGACTACACAACACAATCAAATACACTTTATACTTGAAGCTACCGTTCATACCGAATGTCGAGTTAGTATAAGGGTGCTTTCACAACAGTATAGAATTATTAAGTTTTTAATAGCATTCATGTGGTGCGCGCGTATATGGGTGTATGTATACATATGTGTGCTTCGACATAGTTCCTCGTATTTTCGGCGACAGTTTGTCCAGGTATTCCGCTCCGTAGTTTCTTGTATCTAGATATTGGATATGGAAGTCCAGGGTGTCCAGGTATTCCGCTTCGTAGTTTCTTGTATCCAGGTACTGGATGTGGAAGTTCAGGGTGTTCAGGTGTTCCGCTCCGTAGTTTCTTGTATCTAGGTACTGGATGTGGAAGTCCAGGGTATCCAGGTATTCCGCTTCGTAGTTTTCTGTATCTAGGTGTCGGATGTGGAAGTCCAGGGTGTCCAGGTATTCCGCTCCGTAGTTTCTTGTATCTAGGTACTGGATGTGGAATTCCAGGGTGTCCAGGTATTTCGCTCCGTAGTTTTCTGTATCTAGGTGTCGGGTGTGGAAGTACAAGGTGTCCAGGTGTTCCGCTCCGTAGTTTCTTGTATCTAGGTACTGGATGTGGAAGTCCAGGGTATCCAGGTATTCCGCTTCGTATTTTTCTGTATCTAGGTGTCGGATGTGGAAGTCCAGGTATTCCGGTCCGTAGTTTCTTGTATCTAGGTACTCGATGTGGAAGTCCAGGCTGTCCAGGTATTCCGCTCCGTGGTTTCCTGTGTCCAGGTGTTGGATGTGGAAGTGCAGGGTGTCCAGGTATTTCGCTCCGTAGTTTTCTGTATCTAGGTGTCGGGTGTGGAAGTACAAGGTGTCCAGGTGTTCCGCTCCGTAGTTTCTTGTATCTAGGTACTGGATGTGGAAGTCCAGGGTATCCAGGTATTCCGCTTCGTATTTTTCTGTATCTAGGTGTCGGATGTGGAAGTCCAGGTATTCCGGTCCGTAGTTTCTTGTATCTAGGTACTCGATGTGGAAGTCCAGGCTGTCCAGGTATTCCGCTCCGTGGTTTCCTGTGTCCAGGTGTTGGATGTGGAAGTGCAGGGTGTCCAGGTATTTCGCTCCGTAGTTTTCTGTATCTAGGTGTCGGGTGTGGAAGTTCAGGGTGTCCAGGTGTTCCGCTCCGTAGTTTCTTGTATCTAGGTACTGGATGTGGAAGTCCAGGGTGTCCAGGTATTCCGCTCCGTAGTTTCCAGTGTCCAGGTGTTGGATGTGGAAGTTCAGGGTGTCCAGGTGTTCCGCTCCGTAGTTTCTTGTATCTAGGTATCGGACGTAGAAGTCCAGAAAAGTGTGCAACAAGCGTTTGCGCTTCGCTCAAACTATAGTATCCTCTCTGATGTTCGCACGGCCTGAGGTACGTAAATAATCCAGCACACTCACCTCTCTTATGTTTACCACATGGCTTCAACAAGCCGGACACCATTAACGACGCTCATATGAATTGAAGATTACATTTTCTTTAAAAATTTGTATATGTCTTTATGCATTTCTAGAAAAAAGGACTTACAAATTAAATTTATATGCCATTAAACATTTTCAACACCGCAATATATTTTTCTGATTAGCAGCATCATAATGCATTTACATTTTACATATATCTGTCACAATATAGATTTCAATGCTTAATACTTATATGGCCCGTTGAACAACAAAAACTTGTGATATCCCCCAAAAAATACTTACGTGTAAAAAACTACGCCAAGTACAGGTGTGCTGTATATTCCTCTAATAAAAAGTATTGATATCAGATTATTGAGGCCAAGTACATAAGTCACTACATGTTTGCCTATTATATGATCTAGCACTGGTCCATCATTTTAATTGTATTTTCAAAATTTCCTATAACATTTTCACTACTCTTTTACATTACTACTGTTTTTCATAGTTGGTTATGATTTAATGGTTATTTAATAATTAATAAAACTTTAGCTGATTCCCTATCGAGTACTACTTGGCGGGTCCGTGCCAGGAATTCCAAAGTACTTACTTTGAACGTACTAGTAGTATCCTAAAGCTATATGTTTGTTATTAAGCTTTTACCGTGATTATTATTGACGAGTTATCGTTAATAAGCGCTATATAGAAAGTTGACATTGGTTTTGAGTTTAATGACTGACATAATGAACGTAAATTTAGATTAAGAAATGCACGGACCCGCCAAGTAGTACTCGATAGGGAATAAGCTAAAGTTTTATTAATTATTAAATAATCATTAAATCATAATCAACTATGAGAAACAGTAGTAATGTAAAAGAGTAGTGAAAACGTTATAGGAAATTTTGAAAATACAATTAAAATGATGGACCAGTGCTAGATCATATAATAGGCAAACATGTAGTGACTTATGTACTTGGCCTCAATAATCTGATATCAATACTTTTTATTAGAGCACAGCACACCTGTACTTGGCGTAGTTTTTTACACGTAAGTGTTTTTTGGGGGATTAATTATTTACCCCGTTCTACGTTTTCTCATGCGAGTTGCCTTGGCCGCCTAGTGGCGCGGCAGCGAACTAGTGCTCACTCGGATACCCCGTGTCTGGTTAGGGACTCTTGTCACACTCCCCCCCTTTCTTTTTAAGAAAGCACGCTAAATTAAAATATTTATATTATCACTGTTGCTTTCTTCTGGGCTAACGCTCTAGTTGCCCGTTTTCCATTTTGGCCGGACGGGTGCAAAGGATCTTCGCGTTCCGCGAAACGTCTGCCGCATCAGTACCCCCTCCTCGTTGGTGAATAATCGTCTTCTGGTCCGGTTACCTCGTTTCTCCCTAGCGGGTCCGGATTCGGTTGCGTTGTCGTCTCGTATAGCCTCAATGTCCCGGTTGATCTGAGCCAACTGTGACAGCAGGTTCCTCGGCGTTGGGACATACTCCACGGCTGCTGTCTTCGACTCGCTGGAGTCAGGAAGGAGTTGGTGACGTTTGGTAATCGGGATCGGCTGTTTCGCCACATCTATCTCGATGATCTCCAGCCGCCACTCCCTATGCTGTTGATTGGCTGCTGGTTCCGGTACGGCTTGTTTTTCCGGTGGCGGTGCTTGGATCTTCATACCCATAGCTTTGGCCCTCCTCTCCTTCACTTCTCGCTCCCTGTCGGCCATTGTTTTCAGGGTTGGGGTGAAGAAGCGCTCCAGATACTCCATTTCATCTTCCAGCACCTCACACTCTAAATAGTTATCCATACTATGAAACGACATCTTCCTCTAATGACTCAGATGTGACTGATTTGATCTGTCGTGGGTGCTGCTCCTAAGTACCCCATGAATTTGAGTCCTAGCGTCTAATGCCTCATCTAATGCAGAAATTACTCCCAGTTTTCTTTTTCGGCCAATCCGGTAACTTCATTGCGGTCGTCCGATTCGTGATACAGTTTGAGATCTTTTACGTGAACTCGTTGGATTTGCCCATTTGGACTCTGTACTTCAATAATTACTGGGGTGATGATTCGAGTAACGGTGTACCGTCCGGAGTACTTTTCGGCTAACTTAGCGGAAAAGTTGTCTATCGCGGAAGACAGCGGGTACTCACGCTTAGCTACTACATCCCCTGTGTTTGGTTTCCAGTTACGCCTCCGTTTGTTATAATAATGACTTTGCTTCGTATAGGCATGAGCTAGGTTCACTCGGACTATATCCATAGTATCACGTAAATGCCGCAGCCTCTCTCTGTGTTCGTTCTCTATTACAGGTTCGGTAGTTTCCTTCTCTATCAAGCTACGAAGGGTATTAGGCGGTCTCATCTCTCTCCCGTAGTTCAGGTACGCGGGTGTGAAACACATCGATTCGTGTACGGACGTATTATATGCAAAAGTCAGCTCCGGCAGCCATTTGTCCAAGATCGTTGCGTTTTCTGGATGTACTGGGCTATCATGGTTTTTATTACTCGATTCGTCCTTTCTACCGGGTTACACTGCGGTGAATACGGTGGTGTTTTCAGGTGATTAAGTCCGTGATCGCTGAGCAGTGTCGTGAATGCACGGCTGGTAAACTGGCTTCCGTTGTCAGTTATAATTGCCTTAGGACACCCGAAACGGCGGATGATTTTTTCGCGTATTGCCTTGATAACCACCTCGGCGGTGGCCTTCCGAAGTGGTTACACCTCTATCCATTTAGTGAATTTATCTTGCATCACCAGTAGGTGAACGTGTCCTAGCGAAGATAGAGTATACGGCCCTTGCAGATCTGCGGAAACAATCTCCCAGGGTCTGGTCGCGTTTATGGTACCCATTTTTCCCGGTACCTGTTGTTGTCTAGGTTTGAACTGCTGGCATTTTTCACAAGTACGTACATATCTAGCGCTGTCGCGCTGCATTCGTGGCCAATAATACTGTTCTGATATCCTAGCAATAGGTTTCGCGATTCCGAGGTGTCCAGCGGTGGGTGCATCATGATTCTCTTGCAGAACTTGTTGTCTTTGAGATGTGGGCACGCAAAGCTTCCAAGGATTATTACTTTCTTTAAAATCCAATCGGTGATGCATGAATTATTTGATATTCTGGATATCGTTCAGGATGAATGATAACCTCGTGGATAGTGCGTAGGTACCACGGGCAATCAATGCTTTCGATACTGAATGCTGTTTCCATGTCGGCTTCGGATTCGATCACTGGGTCCTCAACAGGATTTCTGGATAATGCATTGTAATAATCTAATAATATTATATTATCAATATGAATTGTGACGTGATTTTTCGAATCACGGTCCCAAGGCGGCTCCGGTTACCGATAAAGATAACGTTCTCGATTTCTGGTTCCCTTCGGGTTGCCACCCTGCTCAGAAGCTACGCTCTCGGATTGATTCGCATAGATATGTCAAGGCTCTCGGAAGATTTCGTTGTTGTTTAGTGGAGGTCGAGGTGCTCGAATCTGCCGTGGGGAGATAGTCTCGACGTACCAAGTTGCCCGGCAGAGGAGAGTACCCGACGGAGACGTCTCCACGGACCGGCAGAAGCCCGGGTGAAATACCGGCGCCCCGCTGGAGATGGGCAAAGGGCTGTAGAGCGGGCGGAGTTAGTTTTGATACGGTTAAGGGCAGGAGAGGAACCTCCTGCCCGAGTTAAGGATGTGGTGCCCAGCTGTCGCCCGATGCCCTGGGGAAGCGGCCGTGGAGGATCTCCAGAATTTCGTACCGATTCGTTAAGGAACGCTCTCGATTTGGTTTAAAGGGACGACTCGAAGGAGATAGAAGTGTTATCGGTTAAAAGGCTCTCGACCAATCAGAAGGATTAGTTCTCGGATTTGGCTATTGTCAAAGCAGTCTGTCTCGGGGCACCGACCGAGGTGTCACGGGCTGGCTCGTGCTCCCGTGCTATCTGTTGATAGTTTTTCTGGCCGTGTTTCGCTCCGGTATAGCACGTTCTCGAATCGTACAGTTCTCGCGTTGTTCTCGCGATATCCAGGAATTCTATGAATTCCTGTGAGTGTTACGGAGGTGTAGTGCTGTGCCTTAGTGCAGTGCTCACCAGAGTGTCCTTTGGATACAGTTCTCGACCTCCCCGGATTAGCTGTACCAGCTCCGGTGAGTCTTCCAATTTATGAATTGGTGAAGGGATCTCGATGGATAGTTTAGATTCGTTCTGATACGTTCTCGGTTCGTCGCTCTCTATCACTCGCACTATTTGCCGGACTCTTACTCCGACCCTCTCTACCTCAAACCTAGCAGCCTGAGCGGCCGTGCATTTCCGTAACCGTCCGCTCCCGTTCGTGTATCCAGTTGCGTTTGCTGATTTTACGCGACCCCAAAGATCAGCCCCTACGGTTGCGTTTCTCGATTTCACGCGTCAACAAAAATCGAAAGGATCCGTTAAGCTATCGCCTCGTCTGATAGGTTCCGTCAGAGCTCTCGTTCTTGGTGGAGTTGGGCCTGTTCCACCCCAACTCCCAGTTTATACCGGCTCGTCAGTTCCCGGTGAAAAAAGAATTGACTGGCGCCCGCCTGGCTTGCGGATGCACGAACGACGGGTGGACGGCCGAAGGTAACGTAGGTTGGTTCTCGAAGATAGTTCGTTCTCTTGAGTTTTGCTATCGGTGTCGGGTCTCGAAAAGAAATACGTTACAGAATGTTTATTAAGTTTATACAGGAATCTGTGTCATTGCGAATAATTAACGATCAATTAATATCAAATACGTGCACGGATTCAGCTAAGATTCCTATATATATTCAGGTGAGTCTATCAATTAAGCAGAGTACTCGGAGCACAAAATAATGAATTGCCGATAAGGCATATGAAACAAAAATATATACGCAAGGAAGAAACACAATAATTAACGGTTCAATAATCTAATCACGCTACGCATTCATCTTATCATTCACACATATTCATACTCGTTCCATACTAGTCACATTGGTTAAAAGTTAAAATTTAAAAATAGGTCGCTCACAAAATACCAGGAATCACTCTTTGGTCCATTTGTAGTCCACTCGAGGTCGGGAACAAATATGTCAATTCACTTCTCCGTCATCCTCCACAATGATCCAAATGGTAGAATCTCAGGGAGATGGAGAATCGTCATTAATGTTGCGATCCTGGATCGATACTATGTTAAACGTTGGAGTATATGTAATACTATCCATAAATATCAAGCCCCTATCGTCTGGTAATGATGTAATCTATATTTGGTAATTAATTATAATATATATTAGTATCGCACGAGATGGATTGATTTTTGACTCGAAGTGGTATTACCTTTTTAATTTTGTGAGCGATGCTTCGGCGCGATTAAATAGTACTAAGGTATCCGTGTATGCCGTGCGCCGGTCTTCAGACGAAAGGGACGACACCGACGCTGCGATTAAGCACGTAGGCTCGTAGGTGGGCAGCGTGGGAGTCGTCTCTGATACAAGCGCCGCAATGGGCATACTAGATTTTCGGCGGCATATATGAAATTCGTTACAGCATCGGCTATTACATTTTGCGAACCTTTACGGTATTTGATTTCAAAATCAAATTGTAAGTACCAATTCCACCTTGCTATTCTTCCGACTGGGCTTTCAATATTTTTGAGCCACTTCAAGGATTGATGATCGGTTATTACAGTAAAGGAGTATCCCTCCAGGTACATTCTCATTTTCTGGATTCCCCAAATCACGGCTAAACATTCCTTCTCTGTCACTGAGTAGTTCAGTTCGGCTTTATTTAAAGTACGACTTGCATACGCAATTACCTGTTCTCGTCCATTTACCATCTGAGCAAGTACCGCGCCAATTGCATATTTACTAGCATCGGTCTGCAGGTAAAATTGCTCGGTAAAATCAGGTGGAGACAAGATCGGTGCGGCAACTAACAGTTCTTTCAAGTCTGCATATTCCATGACGTTGCGGAGTATCCCACTTCCATTTTTGCTTTTTATGTAACAATTCATTTAACGGTTTTCTCATCTCCGAAAAATTAGGTAAAAACCGTCGGTACCAGGAAATCATTCCCAAGAACGTACGTACCTCTTTAACGTTGGTCGGTTCCTTTAACTCCACTATCGCTTTTACTTTATCTGGATCGATTCTGACTCCATCACTGTCGATTACGTGTCCGAGGTATTTCAATTGTTTACGGAGGAACTGACACCTGTCCTTGTTGATTCGAAGCCTAGCTGCACGAAGTCTACGGAAAACCTCTTTTAAACTCTGCAGATGCTCGGACACGGTGCTTCCAAGTACAATTATATCGTCTAAGAGTGTATTCCGAAATGTAACCGTTGCAACCAGGATTGCGGTTTTGTGTTCGAAAATGAAATATCCCTATATTGCATGAGCAATTTGGAACATGGTGAATAGCAACCGTGGTTGATTTTTTGTTACCGCTGCAACCACGAAAAAAGTGTGGTTGCTGTGGTCATCTACGGTAATTTTTTAATTATTTTTATTAAGTATTGTGGCGATCACTTATTTTTTCGGGCTAAAACACATCTGAACTATGTATTGGGCATATGATGGCGGAGATGGATGGCGGACTGCACCCACTGCAGAAGGTAATATTTGTAAAAATTGTTATTGTATTATTTCATATTAAGTTTTTTTTATTTGAAGTAGACTGTTTTATGACACATAAATATAATTTATAGGAAACATCAAAATTGTTTATTCTTGTTCTTCTACCTGTAAATTATGCAACAACTCAAACAAGAACATTCATGGAAAACAGTAAATGAATAATAATAGACATTACCAGACCGTGTATTATTTTCCTCGTCATCTTCACTACTACTACTACTACTATCGCTCAAAAAATTGTTTATGAAAAAATTGATAGCATCCATGTTTTCATTGCACTATTTTAAGGTTATAAATAAAAATAACTGGTTCTCGACCATTTCACGACATTGCCGGTTAGCTGTTCCAAAAACGTGCGTAACCGCACCTTTACCACACGTCACCACGGTTGTACCATAACCATCCGAATCGCAATTGTGGTTGAGTTTCGGAATACACCCTAAGTACGCAAAACCTTTTCCCTCGAGTTCGGGGCCGATAATTTTATCCAGCAACCGTTGGAACGTTGCGGGTGCGAAATGCAGTCCAAACGGCATGACGGTGAACTGATATAGGCCTCTTCCGGGTACAGTAAAAGCAGTAATCTCCTTACTGGCTGCTGTCAATGGAATTAACCAATATCCATAGTAGTATAAGTTGGGAGATTCTGGATACAGATTCCTGCACCGACATATTACCGATACTCCAGAGCCTTCGAAGGTGGGTGTCCGTGCTAAGTTGCCGTCGTGAGCTCTACGATTTTCGGAAGTGACGTCATCAGGACACCTCGATTCCAAGAATTTTCGCTCGATTCCAGGAATTTTACGTCACATTCAGGGAATTTTGCGCTCGATTCTGGGAATTACGCACGATCGAGAACCTTCTAGAACATTCTAGAACATTCTGGAAGCTTCGACGGTTCGTGTCCGTGCTAAGTCGAGAAGGATCGCTCCCGGAGCCGGCGATCCTCTCGCGCGACGTTTTGAGGCAGCCCCTTGCCCCCACCCCGGAAAGCCTTTCAGAAGCTTCCGTGCACGTTCGTGCAGGTTTCGGACGGCAGCCCTCGGCCCGTTTGACCTCGAGCAGAATTGCGCAGCATCGCTGATGCAATCCTGCAGGAATTTCCCAGAACTTTTGTCCCTAACCTTGAACCTTCGTGTGTAGCAGCGGTGAATCAGAGAGAGAGAGAGAGAGAGAGAGAGAGAGAGAGAGAGAGAGAGAGAGAGAGAGAGAGGGAGAGAGGGAGAGAGGGAGAGAGGGAGAGAGGGAGAGAGGGAGAGAGGGAGAGAGAGAGAGAGAGAGAGAGAGAGAGAGAGAGAGAGAGAGAGAGAGAGAGAGAGAGACGAGCGGCATCCCCTTTGAGCGCAGTGCCGAAAAGCGACTTTTGCGTCGAGGTTGATTCCAGGAAAAACGATACCATGCAGGTGTCGGACGGCAGGCGTTATCTCGGAGTGGTCGCGCGTCAGCCTCCTCATCCCACTGAGAGGCTTCCCCATCCCCCGATCCGTCAGCCTCCTCATCCCACTGAGAGGCTTCGAGAATCCCCCATCCCCCGATTCGTCAGCCTCCTCATCCCACTGAGAAGCTTCGCGAATTCCCCATCCCCCAGCCTCGTGCGAGAGCACCGGCGAGTTCAAAGTCATTCTAGAATTATCTATGTATCGGTTGTTCTAATGCGCAATACCGAACGTTATCTCGCAGAGTAGTGCGTCGAGAATACAGTTCCCCATCCCCCCGAGGTGTCAGATTACACATAAGCGCGTGCGACGCAACTTCGCCGTCGTCGTCGGTGGAGAGCCGATGAATATACCGGAAGATGCATCGACCTTGACGTTGATTCGATTCCTTGAAATTTGCAGGGTTTCAATGACAAGAATAATTACCCATACAGGTTCATGTAGTCGAATTCAAAATTTTATTGATTACAATATGTATTTGAGCGATTCGAATAAGGATGACATGTTATCTGGTTGATCGATTCCCTCTTTCAGATCCTTCTGTTTTACCTTGATTCAAGGTTGTATTGCCAGAAGAATTTCCTGCAGCGTTAGCACAATCTGACCTTGCAGAATTTTCGTTCAAGGATGTGATTCCGAATAATGTATTGTTATCGAAAGTGATACGATCGCGTCTTTCAGGTAGATCCGCGCTCCGTACCCATTCGTGGTACCGATCTCGCCAAAACTGTTCTCTCTCCCGCATAGCTCGTTCTCGTTCTCCTTCTTTCCCATGCGATTGTCCCATTTTTTAGGTTATGTTTCACAGATGCTGCCTCAAGGGATTTTCGTTGCAAACTAATTTTATGATATAGTTGCATCGTTACTTGTAACTGAATATTCTAGAAAATGCGTTCTCGATTTCGCGATTCGGGTAGGTGTCTCATCGCTCGAACCGATGCAAAACAATTCCAGGAAATCCTTGGGAGCTTCGTATAAAAGGCCCTTCGATGATGCGCAGCTATCATTGTTTGTTAAACCTTCAAGTGCATTATTGCTATTAACGAGATGGATTCTGCAAAGTGTAAAAAGTTGATCGAGATTATGGAAGGAGCGTATAAACTTCTGAAGAAGGGATCAACGGTTGCAAAAATTGAAAAATGGACAAAATTTGGTACTCAAAACATTCGACTTCTGAACAAAATTCTGCGAAACGTTACTCTTACGGTTGGAGAGAAAACCAAAATCTTGACAACCATTGGAATACTTAAATCGTTGAACGAAAAATTCAAACAGCATCTTTAAAAAAGAGGTGGAGGAACGGCGACAGAGAGAAGAAGCGATAGAGTGCGTTGGGATGATTTGGAATCTGCTTTTAAGGGGAGAATAAGGACTGGAGTGATTGTAAACTTGCGACACAAGAACTTGGCTCGTTTCCTGGATGATGCAAGGAAATTGTTTACTGCAAGAGTGGAAAACGCACTTCGAAAAGAGGGAAATTTTAAGGTGAACGTCGTCTTGTCCTGCAAGTTCGAGACCATGAAAGCTGGTGAGATTGTCGAAGAACTAAAGTTCTTCAACACCAAGAACGAAGTTATTCTACCATCCACCGATATCAGTGATTGGTTCAACACAAATGTGCGAGAAAAAATACTGATAAAAATTGAAGACTTTCAAGAGAGAGAATCAGGCTGGTCATTGCTTGAAATTATAAACTTGGCTGTGAACATCAATAAATACATACCGATACACGGTGGCCTGTCTACCTTCATCGAACTACCGAAGGATGTACAAAGGAAGAAAGCAGTTGTGAACATTAGAAACAATGATCCGTACTGTTTCCTCTGGTCCGTCACCGCAGCTCTTCATCCAGTTAAAAATAATGTAAGCGTTATCAGCTCGTATCCTCACTTCAGCTCAGTGCTAAGGTATGAAGGTTTAAATTTTCCCATTGGTTTAAAGGATATTCCAAAATTCGAAAAAATGAATGATTTGGCAATAAATGTTTATGGAATAGAGCGCGATAAGAATAAGGGTAATAATGAAATAGTACCAATTTATCTAAGTAAAGAAAAATCAGATAAACAAAGGATTCACCTACTTATGCTAGAAACAAAAATTTATTCGAATGGAGATGACGTGGATATAGAAGACGGTAGTGTTTATCACTTTGCTTGGATTCGAAATCTAACCCGTTTACTAAAATCACAAATTACAAAGCATACGGGTTACATTAAACTATGTGATCGATGTCTATGTCACTTTAGATTAGAAAGCTCTTTCGAAAAACATAGACTCGATTGTGCAAATATAAATAAATGCAGAGTCGTATTTCCAGATGAAAAAGATAAAATTATGAAATTAAAAAATCATAAGTATAAAGAACCTGTTCCGTTTGTCGTTTATGCGGACATCGAGTGCATATTAGAGCCACTTACGAACAAGTCTGACTCGTTAAACACAACTCTCTATCAAAGACACGTTCCACACAGTATAGCGTACTATTTGCAATGTAACTTTGACGATTCTATCTCTAAATTTAGAGCTTATCGTGGAAAATATTGCGTGGAATGGTTTATGAATGAATTAAAAGAAATAGCTCAAATTATAGTGTTTTATCTAAAACGTATCGTACCAATGGAATCTCTAAATTTCAAACAAAGAAATCAATTTTACTCGGCTAAGATTTGTCATATTTGTGAAAAACCATTTACACCTCAGGATGCCAAGCATCGTGATCATTGTCATTTTACAGGCAAATATCGCGGTGCTGCCCATCAGGGTTGCAATTTGAATTATAAGAACTCGCATACCGTTCCTGTCGTATTTCATAACCTATCTGGCTATGATTCACATTTCTTGATTAGAGCTCTAGCTACATCTTTCGAGGGATCAATGAATCTCTTACCAGTAAATAAAGAAAGATATATATCTTTCACGAAGAGCGTCAAGGATACAATTGTAAATTTCAGATTTATCGATTCATTTAGATTTATGCCGAGTAGTATTGAAAAATTAGCATCCTATTTGAAAGATGATGAAAAATTAATTACCCGTAAACATTGTAATAATGTAGAGGAATTCCATTTATTGACTAGAAAAGGTGTTTTCCCCTACGAATATATTGATAATTGGGAAAAACTCAAAGAGGATCGATTACCCGTAAAGGAAGAATTCTATTCAAAATTAAATAACGAAGAAATTTCATACTCAGATTATGATCACGCTTGCAATGTTTGGCAGACTTTCCACATAAAAACATTAGGCGAATATTCCGATTTATATCTGAAAACCGATGTTCTCCTTTTAGCCGATATCTTTGAAAATTTTAGGCGCGGCTGTTACACCATATACAATTTAGATCCTCTACACTATTACACCGCACCGGGTCTTGCGTTCGACGCCATGCTCAAGTGTACGGGTGTTGAACTTGAGCTGTTGACTGATGTAGAGATGTTGTTGTTTATCGAAAGAAGCATTCGAGGTGGCGTAGCTCAATGCTCCAACAGATACGCTAGGGCTAACAATAGGTATATGGGTACAGAATTCGATCCAAGCAAAGATGAATCATATCTTATGTATTACGATGTAAATAACTTGTACGGTGCAACTATGAGTCAATTTTTGCCATTCGACTCCTTCGAGTGGGAGGAAAATTTTGAGCAATTGGATATTTGCAATATTCCCGATGATTCTCTTACGGGCTATATACTCGAAGTTGATTTGGAGTATCCGATCGAGCTTCAAGAACTTCATAAAGATTTACCACTATGTCCAGAACAGTATACTCCTCCAGGATCTAACAAATCAAAATTGATGACAACACTCCTCCCAAAAGAAAGATACATAATTCATTACCGAAATTTAAAACAGTGTTTGACATTGGGTATAAAGTTAATGAAAATCCACCGTGTTCTAAATTTTAGGCAATCACCATGGCTTAAGAAATACATAGATTTGAACACTGAAATGAGAAAAAAGTCGAATAATGATTTTGAAAAGAATTTCTTTAAACTTATGAATAACGCGATGTTTGGTAAGACAATGGAAAATGTTAGAAAACAAAAAGATGTTAGACTTATTACAAAATGGGATGGAGCGTATGGAGCGAAGGATCTCATAGCAAAACCAAATTTCCATAGCTGCACTGTCTTCGACGAAGATATGGTTATAATCGAACTAAGTCGTGTTAAAATTAAGTTCAATAAGCCGATATATGCAGGATTTTCCATTCTCGATCTTTCCAAAATATATTGTAACGCATTTCCTGACCTACGTTCTATCTCCCTGACCCCAACGTGGCATTCCGCGGATCCCTTGGGCGCCAGGTGCATCCTTGCACCAGCCCGACTCATCGGGCCTTTAATTTCTAATCCGCGGCGCATCACTTCCGGGAGTCTTCTCGACCGGATCTTCCCGCTAGCTCCTATTGCAACATGGTAGAGGGGGACGTGAGGGCGGCGAGTATCTGCAGGAATCAGCCGGCTTCTTTGGCAATAACTGACACGGTGGCATTTAACTCCAACAACGGCCTTTTATTTTGCCTAGGTAAACGAGTACAGTCGGGTGATGTATACGAGCGCGGCTCTATACAATTCTAATCCAAACGCGGTCGCGGAGGTCATCTTTGTTGACGGTGGACGGTTCAAATCTGCAACCGCCAGGACGCGTGGTGAGGCCCGCAGCCCCCCCACTCCTCGTGCCCAGATGCACCGGCGGATGCGCTTCATCCCCGGCTGCATGGCTTCGGGGCGGTCGCCTAAAACTGCACTTATCGGATCTTCCGGCGAACCGTACCTCACTTCCTCGTCACTCGGGTGGTGGTGGCTGGCAATTTTCCTCCCCGGCTCCTATTCCTTTCCCTCCGACTTGGTCCACACCACAGTCTGCTCCGAATCGCCGTCCAGGAAAAAGCCATGTTGTCCAACAGGTCCTGTAATCTCACACACTTCCACCACACTTAAACCAGAAAAATCGGGATATCTTATCCGCCGATTTTCGGTATTCCCGTTCCGCGGTTCACAACGAAGTGGCCCCCTTTTCGGCCCCCCGGCCCGAGGATTCCCGAGGAATCCCGAGTTCACCCGAACTCGTGCGCTTACGCTCGCCTCGGTCCGCTCTTCGCTTTTCGGCGCTCACCGCCCGCCAGTCTCCGGGCGGCGCCGATCTTCTCCGAGTCCGCCCGAAGTTCGGGCTCGGCGGTGCCGGTTTCTCTTCCCGGCTTCCCCTTGCCACGAACTTTCGTCGTCACAGGCATTCTCCAGGCGGCTTTCGTCGGCGACACGGCTCTTCGTGCCCCTCTGCTTTTATGTAACTGGCCGTCCCACGGACGCCACGTTACAATATATTTATGACTTCCATTATAATTACATAAAGAATACGTTTGGTAACCGAGCTAAATTAATGTATACTGACACTAACAGTCTCCTTTATCATTTTACCGTTCCAAACATATATGATTATATCAAACGGGATCTAGATAAATTCGATACTTCAGATTATCCTTCAGATAATGTTTACGGTATGCCACTAGCAAATAAAAAAATATTGGGTCTGATGAAGGATGAAAACAATGGGAAAATTATGATTGAATTTATAGGATTACGAGCAAAATTGTATTCATTCAGAGTGTTAGGAGAAGACAGAGATAAAAAGCGAGCTAAGGGCGTAAAAGGATCTACACTCAAGACAATCACTTTTAACGATTACAAGCAATGTCTTTCATACCACACAAATTTAGTTAAAACTCAAAATTTAATTCAAAGTAAACAACATAAGGTTTATACCGTAAAGCAGCAAAAAATAGCACTGAGCTGGAATGACGACAAAAGGATCATTCTTTCTGATACGACCGACACCCTGCCGTGGGGTTATAGAATGTAAGATGTATATATCGGATTTAGTGGATTTGGGCCCGCTATCTGGGTGTTCTCGATCGTCGTTCATGACGAATACTCCAATAATTCACACAACCCTAACTAGAACTATGATGTATGAAGCGCGGCAAGTTTGCGGTCACCGATAACGTTCGCACTTTCACTCTCGAGTCTCACCCTCAACTCCCCTTTTTCCCGCCCCCGGCTTTCTTATACGGTAATGTTTTGGGACCTCTGATTGGCTACACGGCTCCAATTGTCCAACCTATTAGTGCGAACGCAACCGATTCCGGCATCCATGCCCAAGCTGTTCATAGCTTGACGCTTCTATAATCTAGGTGTCGCTACATTTGAACGACAGGTATTCAGTCTCCGACACGGCCATCCTGACGCCTCACACGTCCTCGTGTGAAAACCCTAGAAAAAGAAATTCTTTGAACAGTAACTTGTTTTAAGGTTCGGTCACCCTGACCCAGGCCTCTTAACACAGTTCTTACAAGTCCACGGCTTTTATGAAAGTTCAATCTTTACATCGTACGACGCGTACCTCATCAGAACTCAACGAACAAACCTCTACAGCAACTCTAAACTTAATAATGCTCATTTCAATGAAAAGAAATCTTGAAAACAACATAAGATTGCCTCTATCCGGCAATAATCACACATTTGTCTTCAACCGACAATAACCACACGTTTGCCTCCATCCAGCAAACAAAACACACTTGCCTCTATCCGGCAATCAACACACGTTTGCCTCCATCCAGCAAACAAAAACACACTTGCCTCTATCCGGCAATCAACACACGTTTGCCTCCATCCAGCAAACAAAAACACACTTGCCTCTATCCGGCAATAAACACACGTTTGCCTCCATCCAGCAAACAAAAACACACTGCCTCGGAATTATGAGGTTCCGAATGTTAATTTATTCCGAGTTTAATGGCCAAGGTTAGCACAACATTAAGCATCATTAAACAACAAAAAAAAACAACCATTGATTATTAAACGATGAGTTCCGATCAGTACTACAAATCTACAACAAATCTTTGTGAGAGCCATCCAAGTCATTACCGGTCAAATCGTTCTCGTCAGGGAAATTTTTAACAGGCACCGATCTCAACCTGTCGTGCGCGTATTTGTAAGTGCTCTTACCCCCAAATTTCGCGACTATCGCTTCTTTTAACAGGGAACACTCAGCTCCCGAATCAAAACAAAATGAAAATGACTCACCGGATTATGATAATACGCCTGTGGGTACAGCAACCGTACACAGGTCGATGTCGATCCCACTTCTGATATCGGATTTAGTGGATTTGGGCCCGCTATCTGGGTGTTCTCGATCGTCGTTCATGACGAATACTCCAATAATTCACACAACCCTAACTAGAACTATGATGTATGAAGCGCGGCAAGTTTGCGGTCACCGATAACGTTCGCACTTTCACTCTCGAGTCTCACCCTCAACTCCCCTTTTTCCCGCCCCCGGCTTTCTTATACGGTAATGTTTTGGGACCTCTGATTGGCTACACGGCTCCAATTGTCCAACCTATTAGTGCGAACGCAACCGATTCCGGCATCCATGCCCAAGCTGTTCATAGCTTGACGCTTCTATAATCTAGGTGTCGCTACATTTGAACGACAGGTATTCAGTCTCCGACATATATAATAAGAATGTACAAATGTAAAAATTGAAAATAAAGACAACGTATCCTTTACGGTATTGCATGTCACTTGGTCCTTCAATGCAACGCCAGCTCCTAACCATCCGGATTGTTCCTTCCGTTCGTTATCTTAATAAATAATTCTAAGAAGTCTCCCACACTCTTTGTCACATAGAGAGTCTAGAGATAGGGAGAACGCTTTAAATGGCGCTTGCAACCGCTGCGACTCAGTTCAAAAATGGCCGAGGAGTTTTATGTGCAAATACTGCCTAACGTATTTGTACCCATGGAATGGGTGCAAAACGGGTTACAACAAAGCACTCGACTAGCTATTGAAAATGCACTAAGAATGAGCAACGCGCTCCAACACATTGTGTGCATAATTGACATTAACGGCCGTAACACCGTTAAGGAAACACAAAATAACCAAGTTTGGTTTAGAAGAATATGAGGTAAGCATTGAAGAATTATTTTTCATTTTTTATTTATTTTTATGATATTATATACAGTCCATTATGAATGTAATTCGATTATAACAAAATAATCTATTGGTTTTACAGTAATGTGAACAACAATAGTAGTAGTAGTAGTAGTAACGTAGTAGTAACAGTACTAGAAATGTATTAAATGAAACAAAAAAATATAGTTTCTTTATACATTGTCTTCTTCTGAAAAAATTATCCATTTCCATACCATGTCCCACCTCGGTGAAGCCTACAAATCGATCCAACTATTGTGCGAACCATCGAACCCTAGCCATTTCACAAATAGCTTGCTTCCACGTCTCCTCAGTATCTTCTACACGAGATATATGTCGGGATTCTTCACGCTGGTAAGTTCATGCTCGTAGAAGCCGCCTTCGATGGGACGATCCTGGTAGTCCTTGAGATTGTACGTCACCGGATCGGTATTCTTCACTCAACTTACGGTGAAAATTTCAGTCGTCCAATTGGGTGGTAGCCCTTCTCGAAAACGTGTTTATATTTGCTGATTCGTACTCTATCGCCAACTTTAAACTTTGATCGTTTAAGTGTGGTCTTGACTTTGAATTTCTTGTACACCCGTTGCAGTAGATCCTTCTCGTTACGAGCAGTCACATCCGCCAGTTTCATACCAATGGTGTGATGCTTACTGTTATTGTAAGAGGATACCAAGTCCGATAAGATATCCAGCCACCGGTGATTACCCTGTAGGCTAAACTGCATCCACATCTTACTTTTCAGAGTACGATTGAAGCGCTCGCAGATCGATGCCTTCAAGTTACTGAATGTCGAGTACAGGGTAATACCGTGTTTTTGCATGAGATCCTTGAATTCGGAATTGTAAAATTCTCGACCTCGGTCAACGTGCAATTTCTTCGGGATTCGACCCTGCGCCAGTACAGATCTCATAGCTGCTGTCACGTCCTTGGCGTTCTTGCTCTTGATCGACACGACCCAAGCAAACTTTGAAAATATGTCGATGACGGTGATCAGATAATTGTATCCATCGTTCTCTCTGGCGTACGCTGACATGTCAACGAGATCCGCTTGCCAAGTCTCGTCCAGCCCGCGAACGTCAACGTGCCGGCGCTGGTAATTTCTCCTAGCAGGTCTATGCAGTTCCTTCACCACCGCTAATTTTTTCCCGTCCATTCTCCAGCGCTCTCAGTCTGGCGTCCAGCTGAGAAATGATCAGAGAGTTGGGAATAGCCAATTCTTGTCCTGGCTCGACATCAGCTTGCAGACGTTTCAACGCATCCTTCGTGGTAGAATCGAGAGATTGAATCATCAAGTTGTTGTTATCGATATCGTTGCGCATTCCGGCAGTCACTTGAAACACGGTATTCAGTTCCTGCTTCACTACAGTTTTCATTAGATTCAAGGTCACAGCATCGTTTTCCTCCTCGGTATTGGCGACGTTACAGAGCTTCTTGTTATCAATGCCGTACTGTCCAGTAGCAGTGAATTTGAATAAGTCATATCAGTGTTTACGTGGTCGTCGTACACGTGCTTGAGATTCATTTCATCCTGCTTAAAGAGCACCAGCAGATTAGCATTGTCCCGTACCAGATGTTTGGGAATGCGAGCGTACGTCTGACAGAGATAGAAACAGTCAACGTCCCTGTGCCGCCCCATGCTGAAGAAGGCTTTGATGTTATCTTGCTTCTCGCAAGCAATGTCGTCGTAAATAATTATCGAGTTTCGACGTGCCTCGTTCGGTGGCAGCACCTGTTCGTGTTCCGTAAAGGGAAAGTATCCGATGCCGTTCACGGACGTGAGTAAACGTTCTAAAAACTTGTACTTTGGCTGATCAAGCGATTTTGAGTATACGTAGACGTTTTCAAATCTTAATCCGTTGGGATGGGTTATAAGAGCGAGCAGTGCGTTCGTCTTGCCGCAATTGGATGATCCGCCAAACACTGCTCGTATACTGTTTGGCAGTGATTCACCGTGTCGCTTAACCTCCTTCTTCTCCTTTACTCGCACGATTTTCTCAAAGTTCGTTACAGGTAACCTGACGGACTGCTTCTCGAACCTCATCTCGATCTTGACTAACATGGAAACTATAAATGACTAGTTTATAAGGATCAGTGTTCAGTCGGAACTGTTTCACCTCAGGGACATGGTCGTGAATTCTAAGCGTAAACGCATTGGGAGGAAAAAATCTCATCGTGGCAGAGGATTAGCCAACAGAATCATCAACAGTCTACCCGTCGAGTTATATATACCCGGTCATCAGTACTGCGGGCCCGGTACGAAACTAGCAAAGAGACTCGCGCGAGGCGATCCGAGCATCAACCCCCTGGACACAGCCTGCAAGGAGCACGACATCGCCGACTCGAAGAATCAAGAGAGTCTCGAACACAGAGGGGCGGCGGACAGGGTACTCGCCGACAAAGCTTGGAAGCGCGTTTTCGCCAAAGACGCGAGTCTCGCCGAGAAGGCGGCGGCCTGGTCCGTAGCGAACATAATTGGTGCCAAGTCGAAACTCGGTATGGGACTCAAGAAGAAAAAGAAGCTAAAGACTGTAACTCTGAGGAAAGTCATCGAGGAAGCCAAACGATCGATGATTCCTAGCAATGACGCAGGAGTAGTTACCAGATCTGCTCTCGAGGGTGCACAAGCTGCCGTCAAACGAGCGGGTGGAAAGCGCAACGTCCGAACGCCGCGGATTCTACCCGTACCGTCCAAAGTCGGAGGCTTCCTGCCGTTTCTCGTCCCGGTGTTTGCGGGTTTCAGCGCCGCTGGAGCGTTGGCCGGCGGTGCTGCGGGCATAGCCAAAGCCGTGAACGACGCGAATGCAAGCAAGGAACAACTGAAGGAAATTTAAAGGTACAACGAGACGATGGAAGCCATCGCGTTAGGCAAAGGACTGTACTTGAAACCCTACAAAAAAGGACTAGGCCTTCATCTGAAGCCGAAAAACTTGAAGTGATACTACCACGCCGAGTGCTGACCGATGCGGATCTGCTAAAGTACGCGAAGATCATGAAGATTCCACATTTTCGCGGAGTCTTCATGCGGAACGCTATGCCGAAGGGTGGGCCATACAAGTACGAGTCGGCAATCGTCAATCTCGACGACGAAGATGGGCCAGGAATACATTGGGTCGCGTACAAGAAGCTGAACGATCGAGTCATTTATTTCGACAGTTTCGGCAATCTTTGACCGCCGCTAGACCTTATCGGATATCTCGGTGTTGGTAGTGTAAAGTACAATTACGAGCGATATCAGGACTACGATACTTTTGCGTGTGGACACTTGTGTCTAAAGTTCCTATGCGGACAGTTAAATCGTAAAAACAAGTATCGTCTATATAAGCTTGCTATGCAATTTTGTAAGGTCAGTCGAACGTTCGCAATCATGGAGGATTCATTCACGTTGACTTTATCAGGCACCTCCTCCATACTGGAAGCCGAATACTTCCCTCCTATCGAGCTTTTCCCGTACAAAAATTACGCTCTGGGGCTCATCGAGTTGCTGACCTTCAATTCCATTCCCAACGTGGACACTGATCACAACAAGCTCTACGTGGGGGATGAAGTTATACCCACTGGTAGCTACGAGATTGAAGATATCGAAAACTACGTGCATAACGCGTTGACAGACAAGAGCATCGTCATTCAGACTAAACCTAACAATAATATGTTGTGCAGCGAAATTAAGTGCAACCGTGATGTCGACTTTCGACCCAACGATTCCATAGGTCGCTTGTTCGGCTTCACTCAACGCGTTCTGGAAGCTAATAAATTACACACGTCCGACGTACCGGTCGCCATTCTCAAGGTGAATGCCCTACAAGTCGAATGCAACGTCACGATGGGCGCTTACATCAACGAACGTAAAGTGCACACCATACACGAATTCTTTCCGGTCGTGCCACCCGGATACAAGATCATAGAGGTGCCGTCGCACGTCATTTATCTACCGATCGCCACCAAGACGATAGATCACCTGCAGCTTCGGATAGTCGATCAAGACGGGGATCTGGTGAATTTTCAAGGAGAAGTCATAACGATCAGGCTGCACGTCAGATCCATGGGATAATGGGTATCGTCTATAATAGAAAAATCGTCAGTGGTTATAACAGTAGGCCGATATGCCAAAGAGGGATCAGTCGTCGACCGCTTCTCAAGACGCTAACACGTCAAAACGTCTTGCTTCTGGAAAATCTAGGATTCAAGGTCGCGAGAGGAAAGGAAAGCGTTCGTTCTGCTGCATTCTTTTCGTCTGCCGCGTATCATGGAGGACGAAACGCTGAACAATCAGACACCGATCGTCTTCGACGAATCTATAGCACACTATGAAATGCATGCGCATCAACCTTACGCCTCGTCAACGTTCAACAACAGCGACGAGGTTCGAATCTCCGTTCAACATCAAGATCTATGCTTACTACCCAGCAAAAGTTCGCTGCACGTGTATGGAAAGCTGGTCAAGGAAGATGGGTCCACAGCGACTACGAGCACGACTCTGGTAAACAATGCCATATGCCATCTCTTCGAGGAGATTCGCTACGATATGAATGCTATAAAGATCGATCGGAGCAAGAACGTCGGTCTCACGCGTCTCATGAAGGGATATGTTTCCCTGAGTCCCGGTCAACGATCCTTGATGGAGAACGCCGGTTGGCTCGACGTCAGAGAACAAGAGAAGTTGACCAATGCGGACGGTTACTTCGACGTATCCGTACCGCTGAGTCTGATACTGGGTTTCGATGAAGATGATCGTAAGATCGTCGTTAACGCTAAACACGAGTTGATTCTGACGAGAGCAAAGAGCGATGTCAATGCAATAGTGCAAACTGCCCCGGAAGAATGCAAAGTCGTAATTCACAAATTGGAATAGCTGATACCGTACGTAAAGATGTCGGATCGACGAAAGATACAACTGCTGAAATTCATCGAGAGGGATGCACCCATCTCCGTGAGCTTCCGTACCTGGGAGCTGTACGAGTACCCTCCACTCCCCACCACGTTGAAACACGTGTGGACCGCCAAGACGTCGACTCAGTTGGAGAAACCACGATACGTGATACTGGGTTTTCAGACGAGCAGAAAGAACAAGAAAGATAAGAACGCTAGTCACCTTGACCACTGCAACGTCAGAGACGTTAAGCTCTTTTTGAACTCGCAATGTTATCCCTACGGAAATCTGAATCTCGACATTGCTCATAATCAGTTTGCTCTGCTGTAGGAGATGTATGTAAACTTTCAAGCCACGTACTACGGCAAGGATCCCGAGCATTTGCTGAAGAAGAATGAATTTCTCAAGTACGCTCCATTGATCGTCATAGATTGCTCCAAACAAAACGAGTCCCTCAAACTCGGACCCGTCAATATTCGTCTGGAATGCGAGGCGCAAGACAATTTCCCTGCCGAAACATCGGCATTCTGCCTGATCCTGCACGATCGTATAGTCTATTCACGTTTACAAACATTGTAATTCAATCTGATTATACTGTCCACCGAGATAGCGCATGAGGAGTCGATCTTCGTCGGCAGCACGCACCATGTTTTGGAACAAGTTGTTATCGTCTTTCAAGACTTTAGACATCCTCGCTGGTAGAAATGTCGAGAAGCTGTTTTCAATGTCGACGATTACTCTCGTTCCGTATTTTGTTTCAATTTTCCGAATACAACTAATCTTGTATTCCTTTTGAATCTCTAATTCTGCCAACTTTTTCGTTGGAAGAAATGCGTCCAAACGAGCCACTTTGTTAATTGTCGAGAAGTCCATTGCGTTCAATTATTATCGAATTTCTTCAAATTTATTATGAGATTTTTACAATTTCTTTTAGCTTCGATCAAATGTATTCAAACTTTGAGCTCGCGTTATTTACTCTTATTCGACATCCGTCGAATTGTCACAGCAGGCTAACGAAGGTACGTTCAGCTCCTCCTTTTATAGGAAACTCTTAAGGGCTAAAACGGGGGATTAGGGGGTTACGCAAATTTCTAGGAATCGAGTCAGCTACAGAAATTCCTGGAATCGATGTTAAGGTCTATGCATCTTCCGAAATATTCTTTAACCCTCCGACGACGACGACGACGAAGTTGCGTCGCGCGCACGCTTACGAGTAATTTGACACCTCGGGGGGATGGGGAACTACATTCTCGACGCACGACTCTGCGAGATAACGTTCGGTATTGCGCATTAGAACAACCGATACATAGATAATTCTAGAACGACTTTGAACTCGCCGGTGCTCTCGCACGAGGCTGGGGTATTCGCGAAGCTTCTCAGTGGGATGAGGAGGCTGACGAATCGGGGGATGGGGGATTCTCGAAGCCTCTCAGTGGGTTGAGGAGGCTGACGAATCGGGGGACGGGGAAGCCTCTCAGTGGGATGAGGAGGCTAACGCGCGACCACTGCGAGATAACGTTCGAGGTCGAGTAGCCTGCCGTCCGACACCTGCATGGTATCGTTTTTCCTGGTATCAACCTCGACGCAAAAATCGCCGAAACCGCTTTTCGGCACTGCGCTCAAAGGGGATGCCGCTCGTCTCTCTGATTCACCGATGCTACGCACTAAGGTTCGAGGTTAGGGACAAAAGTTCTGGAAAATTCCTGCAGAACTGCATCAGCGATGCTGCGCAATTCCGCGAGATAACGTTCGACGTCAAACGGGCTGAGGGCTGACGTCCGAAACCTGCACGATCGTGCACGGGTCCGTCGAAGCTTCTGGAAGGCTTTCCGGAGTGGGGGGCAAGGGGCTGCCTCAAAACGTCGCGCGAGAGGACCGCCGACTCTGGGAGCGATCCTTCCCGACTTAGCACGGACACGAACCGTCGAAACTTCCTGAATGTTCTAGAAAGTTCTAGAATGTTCTAGAAGGTTCTCGATCGTGCGTAATTCCTCGAATCCAGCGCAAAATTCCCGGAATGTGACGCAAAATTCCCGGAATCGAGCGAAAATTCTTGGAATTGAGGGGTCCTGATGACGTCACTTCCAGAAATCGTAGAGCTCACGACGGTAACTTAGCACGGACACCCACCTTCGAAGGCTCTGGAGTGTCGGTATTATGTCGGTGCAAGAATCTGTATCCAGAACTCCCCAACTTATACTACTTACATGATCTTTCATTTTCGGGATCCAATACGCTGTCTTAATGGCTTCACACACGGAGAGAAATATTTTGCTAACTACAGCATGGCTCACGTTATCACAGCAAACATCAGATGTTAACATAGTGACAGCAAATACAATTGTTGTCGTTACAAAAAATATTTGTTATTGCAATATTTACTAGGGAAGCAAATATTATTTGCTGCAACAACATACCAAAAATTTTGCATTCCTTAGCAACGGTTTTCTAGGGAAGCAAATATCATTTGCTGCAGCAACATAGAAAAAGGCTGCAAAGAACCTTGCAAATTGCTTCCTCATTATTTTACTTGGTTTTTTCTATCACAATGATGCAAAGTAGAATCTTACACTTTGCTTCTGATGAAACAGCATTCTTTTTTAAATGTGAGTCCCTTCGTCTCTCTCAAATCGATTTTTTCAATCAATATACATGTATCTATATACATGTTTAAAGTATAATTTGGGGACAATTTCAATAATACAGCCGCTAGTTTGAGAACAATTGTATAGTTTCGGGTCGGGTCTCAAAGTGATAGCCGTATAACGTATGTTTTGAGGCCCATAAAGCGACAGTCACACCAAATTTGTTTACTTATTTTTACTGCTACACATCCGGAGTTGTGATGAGCTTAGAAAGTGTTTCGTTAGGTTAGGTTAAGATAGGTTAGAATTTCAATGCTGTGATGTGTGAGGGTTTTAGCTAAAAAATAAACGTTAGCTTGCTATTGTGAATGCCCCTTAATCGCCTGGGTCCTCAAACTATACTTTATACGTGATTATATATTTATATATCTAGCTGTCGTCTCATTCAGCTTCAAAATAATAAAAATTATGTTGCTGCAGAGGTTGCAGTTTCAATAGTTATTTACATTAGGTCGCTGCAAGCAGTGTATATTTAAAAATACTACAACGTATGTTGCTGCAGAGGTATCTATGCACGTTGCTGCATATTTTGCAGGATTTAAATTGTACAGCGAATGTTTTTGATGAATATTATCTTGCGTCAAATTCGGATATCGTTTCCGAATGTAGTTTCGTTCATCTAGCATCAGATGGTTATAAGAGTGTATGCCATAATACATACTGTCATATATGTGAAGTATGGTTCCGTCATAATAAATACAGTGCCAGTGTCCACGAGCCCCTAATATTTGGATATCTTCAGTAAAAATGGGATCAACCCATCTTAGACCCAATACAGGTTGAATGAAAAGCACATCCAATGGATTGAATGGCGTATTACTTTTTATTATCTCCAGAATGGCTCATATTGATTAGAACGTGATATACTAAGACTTGGTGCAAAAATCGGAAAAATACTCTCTGATTTAGTAGTCGAAGTCAATGCAGCAGCACTAGTATATTTGAATTCATCTTCTAAATTTACAATATAATCGTTATTGTGCTGATTAATTTTTTCATCGAATTGTACTGGTTGTTTCAATTATTGATTGGGATTTCATGTTTTGTACTTTTAAACCAATGAATATTGGTTTGTGATCAGAGAAGTATGTTTCGTAAACACCAGCTGTGGAGTAAGACATTCCTTCGGATACAAATATCACATCTATCTGTGTATTGAAGTTCGTGGCGGAAGTTTCAGCAGGAATTACACGTTTAAAATGAATCCGATTTAGATAATTCTCCAAGAAGCCTCCTTCTTTATACGAATCGTAATTAAAATCTCCAATAATAATCTTTTCATCTCTTAATGTACCACCCAAAATTTTATTTAGTTCTTTCGTAAACATTGTTCTACTGACAGATGGAGATTTATATCCAGTAATTATTTCGACTTCATTTACATCGAGATGTATTAAATCAATATGATGACGCTGCCCATTCGTTGCGCTCTCATCTTTTTGGATATGTTGTCGAAAGGAAACATTCAGATGTTTTTTCGTAAAACATATTATTCCTTTTGGTAAACGCTTATTGGGTGGATCGGATCGGAAGGCAAGAGTGAATCCTTGAAGTATAAAATTGTCTGAGAAGATTGTTTGAGTTTCCGAGAAAATCAAAATGTTCGCTTGACTGTACCACTTATCAGAAATGATATGGCTAACATTTTTTTTTCAACGATCGCACGTTTTGATATATAATTTTCAACCCATCTCCGATTATTATTTTTGAATATGACAAGTTCAGAAGTTTTTCTTCCTTTAATCGTTTCATTTCTAATTCCAACGGATTGTTTATAGGTGGTTTCGTCGTTGGTGTAAAGTTGCCGAGAATATATAAGTCCGACAATTTCCTTACTCTACTCAATGCCACGTAAAGCATGGACCTTGTCATGCGTGAATGAGCGTTCACTTCCCTATAATCTAGCATATAACATGTCTATAATAACTTCAACATTATTTCAGAAAAGTACGTAAGAACCTGTTCCATTGATCTCGTATGTATAATATTTGTGCAATGAATGTGTCCAATGAATTATCTGAAATTTATCTACAACTATCTGTGTCCAATTTCACGGTCCGTCCTTACGTAGTCAGATCGCACACGAAACCAATTCGCCACAACAAGATTGGACACAGTTCTAATGTGTCCAATGTTATCGCATGCTAAACGGTCTGTGTCCAAAACTAATGTGTCGTATCGGCATTGTGTCCAATATTGCTGTGCGGAATGGACACTGTGTCCAATCGTGTTGTGTCCAATGATTTGTGTCCAACTGGGCGTGTGCGCAATCGGGTTGTGTGCCAGTGGGCATCACTCTATTTTCACTAACTCCGTGCAAGATTTCAACATGCGAACTCGTTCATTTCGAGGCGCAGTGTTTAAGTAAATCACAGCTCTACTACACAATGATAAAGGTAGTCCGAGAACGTGGTAAACAGCTTCTTGGGCAGACAGAGTATTGCCATTTATAAACACGTTGGCGACTTTTCTGAATTTTTGTCTAATAGTTAAATTTCCATCTTGTATATCTTTTGCTGCTTCTCTTAACAATCGCGATAATCCTGCATCAATTTTTGTAACATAATTGATCATGTACGAGGCGCAACTATATGGATCCAAGACAAACTGTATATCCATATTTGATTCGAGAAGAGTAAGTATTGTTATATTATACGGATTAATCGCAACTTCGATGCTGCGTCTCTTCAAGAATATTTTTGTTCTGGATAAGTTGCTTCTTATTGCGTTGATGTAAGCTCTTTCTGTAATTTCTAACCGTCCTAACATATCTTCGAACGTAACTAGTCTATTACATTCAAAAAATTCTTGCATATGGTCTTTAATGTTTTTCAGATTTGTTTTATCATCTATTGTTGCTTCACCTTCTTCTAATGGTTTTAGAATCATTGTTTTCTTCGTGACATATTGAGGGATGTTAAATCAGCATGTTGACTTATTTTTCCTGCCTTTGTAACATGTATGCTTATGTCGATGAACTTGTAGCTGTACAAGTAGATTTTTGGGATCATATGCGCATGAAATTATATTATCTATCTATTTTATCAGTATTTCATTAGATTCTGGATTTTCGTCATCATAAATTGGAGCATTATTACAATACACGAGATTGTGTGTATGAACAGATCCTCTTGCTTGAAATTCACGTCTCTGGAAATAATCAATAACATAATTGTCACCGAATGGACCATGTTCATCTTCCAGTATGCCCATAATCTGAGTGAACCGTTCTTCTATATATCTCACACATGTTACAGGATCTTCTCGTATCAGCCTTGTATTCTATGATGGATCCAACCATATTGCTCCTGCATCACTGATAGTTTTATCGTATCGTACTTTATATAAAATTTTCAATAGGTCGACATTTTTTGTCTCACATGCAGAAAAAGTAATAAAGATTGTGGGAATACCACATTGTCTGATTATCCGCAGTAAATGTTTCTTCTTTGTCTCCCAATACGATGGTGATGATCGTATTTGCTTTAAAAATTTAAAGCCATCGTCATGGCGAATAGAATCATTTATAAATTGTGAATTTTTTACTTCTTCGACCGTTAGATTATCATGATTCTTTACTCGTCTTAGGCAAATATTTATATTAGACATTGTTGCCTTTTCTAATTTTTGTTTCGCCATAAATAATATTCTTGTTGGATCACATGACCTTCTATCTTTGTTTCTTGCTTCGAATTTAGCTCTTTGTGAATATGTTAACTTATTTTCTTTGTCGAGAATTTCCCCACCAAAAATTTTCAGGAAGCATAATTCATCGATGTTTTCTGTTAAATGCCAAGGAAATGGAAATTTATCCTGTCCGGGTGCTATAATACAAATATTTGTGGATACTTCTTGGTTTCTGTCGAGGATGAGAACTTCGTCAACCGGTTCAAATGAATCTGATTCTTCTGAATCAGACTCGTGATTGCTTGTTTCTCCATATGTGATCCTGTATGCGTTCATACAATTGTCAAGTTCATCTTCTTTATCTACTATAAATGGTAACTCGATACAATTATTCTTTTCGTATTTATTAAAAAAATTAACATCTATCGTCACTTTGTTTTTTGTATATAATGTCGTTTTTTGTAGATATTGCAATGCTTCACAAACTTTAGCCGGCTTTATTGTTTCATGCATGTAATCAGACTGATGATCCATATGTCTCTTCAGTTTAATTTGTATCGTTGACATTGTGTTGAAAGTTCGCGGTAGAATATTTATCATATCATTAATTTCCACTGGGATGTTTACAATACTTCCTTTCAACGATAGTTGTGGATTAATGGCGTATGGCTGCAATGCTTTTATTTGCATAAATGGAATGTATGGCGAAATCATACGTTCTTCAACAGCACTTAAACTTGTTACTGCTTCTGGTACATTTGGAAATTTCAAAGTAGAATTCCCTGCCATTCTTGGAACTTCTGCTGATTTGATATATTTGTAACATGTTTTGCAGATATATTCAGATGAATTATTTAAGATTTTGTTCATAAATTTATACGGGTCCAAACGTTTTTGGACCAAAATGCTTTCCACTTTAGATTTACTAAAACACTGAACTGTCTTTGGGAAAAACAAATTTTCACAACAAACACACACTATATCTGGTCCCAGTTTACTGTATTTTAAATATTTCAAAATTAATATATTTTTATGATATCCAGTATCTTCAACACCGCTATTAATGTTATCATAAACAGATTTCATATAACTTTCACGATATCGTAAAAAATCATTCAGTCTTAATGATTTTTTTCTTTGAATGTCACGATTCCTTCCATCATTTATAAAGTTGGAATCCTGTCGCAAGATTTTTATTCTAGTATTTTTTTTTTATTTTCCATGGCTTTGTAATCAATATTTTTTCGTATTATTCTGCATTTATCTCTGTTCTTGTTATTTTCATTTATCTGGTAGTCCGAATCTTGTCTGACTTTTCGTATTCTTTTTATATTCTTGTTATTCTCGGACTCTCTATATGAAGGATTTTTTCGTATTTCGTTTATTCGTAGAAAATTTTGTTCCTTCTCTGGTTCACTATACGTAGGTTCTTGTCGTGTCTCTTTCATCCGCAGCACATTTTTTTCCTTCTCTGTTTCTCGATACGAAGCTTCCTGCCGTGTCTCTTTCATCCGAAGCACATTCTTCTCTTTCTCTGGTTCTCTGTATGAAGGTTCTTGCCATGTCTTTTTCATCCGTAACACATTCTTTTCTTTCTCTGGTTCTCTGTAAGAAAGTTCTTTCCGTGTCTCTTTCATCCGTAGTACATTGTTTTCCTTCTCTGTTTCTCGATACGAAGGATTATGTCGTGTCTGTTTCATTCGCTGCAAATTTTTTGTTCTTTCTCCTTCACTGTATATCATGTTCTGTCTTCGTTTTGCCATCTTTCGTCTATAAAGAGACTCGGTCGAGTCTCGCGCCAAGTACAGGCAACCCGCCGTACGGGGCACGGCCCGCCGAGACTCGAAGCATCTCTTGTACCTGTGTTTCGACTCAAATATCTTATGAACAGCTGTATGTGAGAAAAATTTATTGATACATTCACTGTAGGAATCAAGGGTTCTGAATTGATTGCCACCAAATTCAATACGATTAGTGTACAGGATCAGGACGTATTCACATGGCGAGCGAGATGATTTTATTTCAAGTCCGTCGTCGTCATCGTCGTCGTCGTCTTCGCACGTCCATCGCCCTTTTTACACGACAGATGGCGCTGACTGCTTTGCTTTCTTTACCTATTTGTACTCTGAATGGTGTTGATAATTTACGAATACACAACACAATCAAATACACTTTATACTTGAAGCTACCGTTCATACCGAATTTCCAGTTAGTATAAGGGTGCTTTCACAACATTATAGAATTATTAAGTTTTGAATAGCATTCATGTGGAGCGCGCGTGTATGGGTGTACGTATGTTTGTGCTTCTATATAGTTTCTCGTATTTTACATCACAGATTTTAGAGATATAGGATATCCAGGTGTTCCGCTCCGTAGTTTCTTACATCTAGGTGTAGGATGTGGAAGTCCAGGGTGCCCAGGTATTCCGCTTCGTACTTTTCCGTATCTAGATGCCGGGCATGGAAATCCAGGGTGTCCAGGTGTTCCGTTCCGTAGTTTCTTACATCTAGGTGTTGCGCGTGGAAGTCTAGAGTGTCTAGGTGTTCCTTTCCATAGTTTCTTGTATCTAGGTGTCGGATGTGGAAGTCCAGGGTGTCTAGGTTTTCCTTTCCGTAGTTTCCTGTGTCTAGGTGTCGGATGTGAAAATTTAGGGTGTTCAGGTATTCCGCTCCATAGTTTCTTGTATCTAGATACTAGATGTAGAAGTCCAAGGTGTCCAGGTGTTCCGCTCCGTAGTTTTCTGCAACTAGGTGTAAGACGTCGAAGTTCAGGATGTCCAGATGTTCAGCTCAGTAGTTTCTTGTATCTAGGTACTGTATGTGGAAGTCCAGGGTGTCCAGATATTCCGCTCCGTAGTTTTCTGTATCTAGGTGTCGGATGTGGAAGTTCAGAGTGTCCAGGTGTTCCGCTCCGTAGTTTCTTGTATCTAGGTGTCGGACGTAGAAGTCCAGAAAAGTGTGCAACGATCGCCGCTTTGGCACTTCGCTCAATCTATAGTATCTTCTCTGATGTTCGCACGGCCTGAGGTACGTAAATAATCCAGCACACTCTCCTCTCTTACGTTTACCATACAGCTTCATCAAGCTGGACACCATTAACGACGCTTATATGCATTGAAGATTACATTTTCTTCAAAAATTTGTATATGTCTTTATATATTTCTAGAAAAAGGGACTCACAAATTAAATTTATATGCCATTAAACATTTTCGACAACGCAATATATTTTTCTGATTAGCGACATCATAATGCATTTACATTTTATATCTGTGACAATATAGATTTCAGTGCTTAGAGCTTCTATGTCCCGTTGAGCAACAAAAACTTGTGATATCCTCCAAAAAACACTTACGTGTAAAAAACTACGCCAAGTACAGGAGTGCTGTGTATTCCTGTAATAAAAAGTATTGATATCAGAGTGTCCAGGTGTTCCGCTCCGTAGTTTCTTGTATCTAGGTGTCGGACGTAGAAGTCCAGAAAAGTGTGCAACGATCGCCGCTTTGGCACTTCGCTCAATCTATAGTATCTTCTCTGATGTTCGCACGGCCTGAGGTACGTAAATAATCCAGCACACTCTCCTCTCTTACGTTTACCATACAGCTTCATCAAGCTGGACACCATTAACGACGCTTATATGCATTGAAGATTACATTTTCTTCAAAAATTTGTATATGTCTTTATATATTTCTAGAAAAAGGGACTCACAAATTAAATTTATATGCCATTAAACATTTTCGACAACGCAATATATTTTTCTGATTAGCGACATCATAATGCATTTACATTTTATATCTGTGACAATATAGATTTCAGTGCTTAGAGCTTCTATGTCCCGTTGAGCAACAAAAACTTGTGATATCCTCCAAAAAACACTTACGTGTAAAAAACTACGCCAAGTACAGGAGTGCTGTGTATTCCTGTAATAAAAAGTATTGATATCAGATTATTGAGGCCAAGTACATAAGTCACTACATGTTTGCCTATTATATGATGACAACATCGAGGACAAAGAGGAAAAGAGGATGTCTAGGATGAAGAAGACAACAGCAAGATATATACGACGACGTGAACAACGTGTACGACGACAACGTGGATGGCGACGAGATCTTTCTCTTTGAGGAAGGAACAACTGAGCCTATTTTGTCCGAATGTTGTAACTTTTTTTTATTGATAATACAGTTAAAAATGAGGTAATTACAGATAATAAGATAACTAACAAACGAGGTTATAAAAAATCAAAATTCATAACACAAACACCCGAAATAATATAATATTAATAACATTTCTTTTGAAATTCATTGACCCTGATCATCCAATTCGCCGTGTCCTTATTCTCATTATCTCTGTCCTCTGTCATAACATCGGTGTCTCCATTGTCCACGTCCACGTAACCACCCTCCTTGTCGGCATTGCCCACGTCCACTTTCCCACTCAGCTTGTCCCTGTTGTCCACGATCACCTCCCGATCCTTCTTGTTCCCATTGTCCACGACCATCACCCCATTCTCCTTGTCCCCATCGCCCACGCCCACGTAATCTTCCTCGTCCTCCTTGTCCCCATTTCCCACGTCCACTTCTCCATCCACCTTGACCCGATTGTCCACGATCATGCCCCGATCCCCCTCGTCCCCATTGTCCTAGTCCACGTCCCCATCTGCCTTGTTCTTGTCCCTGGTCAAGAAATACTCGGTCGTATTTTTTTTTAAAATTTGTACCATTCTTTTTAATTCTGTTTCCATATTTTCCATTTCTGACTTGCACTGCCGTTCCGGATCTACTCCTTCTATCTTTTCACTTTCTTGCCCTCGTTCGATTCTTGCCCTTTTTCCGTATCTGTTAAATAACATAAATAAAATTTATTATATTTAAAAAAATTACGACTCTTCCAAATTTGCATTAGATTTCTTTCTTTTAGATGCTTTCCACCTCTATTTTTTTTCGACTTTTCTCGATCCGTAACTTCGTCTACTTCTTTTCCTTTATTTTCTTTCTTTTGTTCCTTTTTCTTATTTCGTCCATAACATTTCACATTCCTTTCTTTAGATTCAATTTCTCGATCTCGCCTTTTTGTGTACCTTTGTTTTTTTTTCATTATATTCATTTCTGTTTTGATCGCTTTCTTCAATTTCTTCGCTTTCGTCGATTTCTTCGCTCTCTTCTCGTTTTCTTGATTTTCTATTCTGTTTGCCGTTGTTTTCTTCTTTCTGACTTTTTTTTATTTCGTACCTCTTTATCATCTCGTTTTTTTCTGTACCGCTCATGTACGCTTCCATCGCTTTCTTCGCTCTCTTATCGTTCTCTTGTTGTGTTCCTTTCGCGTCTACTTGCATATCTATCTTCGATCTGATTTTTTCGCTCACGCACCTCTTTTCTACCCCTCTGTTTTTTTCCGTTCCGCTCGTGTTCACTTTCACTGCTTTCTTCTCTTGATTCTCGATCTCTACTTTTTCGCTCTCGTACTCTCGTTTCTTCTTCATCTCTATCATTTCCTTGTTCTACATCCTTCATTTCCTTTCTTCGTTTATTGCTCTTTCTTCCGTCCCTGTTGTTAATAATATTATCAATACATTTATAATAGTATGAATACATTTATTATATTCATAATATTAATCCGTCAGGATTGATCTTTCCGATAAAAAGGGGAACAATAAATTAAGTTACATAATTCTACTGTTTATCGTTCGCGTCTTATCCAAAAGATCAATCCTGGCAAAGAATACTTAGATGAATTAATTAATTAAATATTTAACTTACATGTGCTAACTTGCCTGATGTGCAAGCCGATTGGTGCAGGCGAAATGTCAACGAAATACAAACAAAATGAAAGTATCAAACCACGAAAACAAAAATAAAAGAACACGTGCATTTCGATTCTCTTCACTAGACTGTACAGGGTGTAGCAGAACATACCAATCCGTCGAAGCGATTAAATCCCTTATTGAATAGTAATCACATGGCTATAACAAATGTGCTTATACGTTACGAAATATGTGTGAACATTTTTTTTGCTTCTTGATTCTTTTCCTTCGTTCAGAAAGCCTCCACTATGAGGAAGTTCTTTGATTTACAATATTTTGGCTATTTATATACTGTAACGTATTTCTTTTCGTGACACGACACCGATAGCATAACATCCGAGAACGAACTATTTTCGAGAACCAACCTACGTTACCTTCGGCCGTCCACCCGTCGTTCGTGCATCCGCAAGCCAGGCGGGCGCCAGTCAATTCTTTTTTTCACCGGGAACTAACGAGCCGGTATAAACTGGGAGTTGGGGTGGAACAGACCCAACTCCACCAAGAACGAGAGCTCTGACGGAACCTATCAGACGAGGCGATAGCTTAACGGATCCTTTCGATTTTTGGGGACGGGTGAAATCGAGAAAAGCAACCGTAGGTGCTGATCTTTGGGGTCGCGTAAAATCAGCAAACGCAACTGGATACGCGAACGGGAGCGGACGGTTACGGAAATGCACGGCCGCTCAGGCTGCTAGGTTTGAGGTAGAGAGGGTCGGAGTAAGAGTCCGGCAAATAGTGCGAGAGGCAGAGAGCGACGAACCGAGAACGTATCAGAGCGAATCTTAAATATCTATCGAGATCCCTTCACCAATTAATAAATTGGGAGTCCTCACCGGAGCTGGTGCAGCTAATCCGTGGAGGCCGAGAACTGTAACCAAAGGACACTCTGGTGATCACTGCACTATGGCACAGCACTTCACCGTCGGAACGCTCACAGGAATTCATAGAATTGCCTGGATATCGCGAGAACAACGCGAGAACTGTACGAACCGAGAACTTGCTATACTGTAGCGAAACACGGCAAGAAAAACTATCAACAGATAGCACGGGAGCACGAGCCAGCCCGTGACACCTCGGTCGGTGCCCCGAGACAGACTGCTTTGACAATAGCCAAATCCGAGAACTAATCATTCTGATTGGTCGAGAGCTTTTTAACCGATAACACTTCTATCTCCTTCGAGTCGTCCCTTTAAACCAAATCGAGAGCGTTCCTTAACGAATCGGTACGTAATTTCTGGAGATCCTCCACAGCCGCTTCCCCAGGGCGTCGGGCGACAGCTGGGCACCACATCCTTAACTCGGGCAGGAGGTTCCTCTCCTGCCCTTAACCGTATCAAAACTAACTCCGCCCGCTCTACAGCCCTTTGCCCATCTCCAGCGGGGCGCCGGTATTTCACCCGGGCTTCTGCCGGTCCGTGGGGACGTCTCCGTCGGGTACTCTCCTCTGCCGGGCAACTCGGTACGTCGAGACTATCTCCCCACGGCAGATTCGAGCACCTCGACTTCAACTAAACAGTAACGAAATCTTACGAGAACCTTGACATATCTATGCGAATCAACCCGAGAGCGTAGCTTCTGAGCAGGGTGGCAACCCGAAGGGAACCAGAAATCGGGAACGTTATCTGTATCGGTAACCGGAGCCGCCTTGGGACCGTGATTCGAAAAATCACGTCACAATACATATGTTACCGTCTTTTAGTTCAGCTTTTGTCCGAATGTTGTAACTTTTTTTTTATTGATAATACAGTTAAAAGTGAGGTAAAAAAAACAATAACGATAACTTTTTGAAAATTTCGAAACACGTAATATCTGAACCAGTTTAGCGATCTTGTCGAAATTCAATACCAAACAACATTGAACGTATCTTCAGTTATGAAGAACTATTTAGCTAAATCGTCGAACCTTTACGAAAGTTAGAGCGACCACGCCCTTTTTTCAAAAAATTTTAAATGACATAAAATCTGAATGGCTGCATATATTTCAATAAAAATCGCAACAGTTAAAGAGGGATATTTACTTTACTTGCGTGCCAAATTTCAGTCCGATCGTTCTAACGGTTACTGAGTAAGAGGCAATTGAATTTTCGAAGCCCTGCACACACACACACACACGCGCGCGCGCGCGCGCGCGGACACGGACACGACACGGACATTTTTTCTAAACTACTTTTCTTGACGTTTTAGACCAGGTAGACTGGTCAAATGTATTCTACGTCAAATGTATTCTAACATGAAAATCTCGAAAAAAAAAATTTTCATGAAAACATAGCTTCCTCTATGAGGAAGCAAAATGATGTGCACCCTTACCAATGATTTGCTAGGATAGCAAATAACGGTTGTTGGGGCAGCATCTAATGGATACGGGCTTCATTATTAAAAATCTATACTTTGGAAGCGAACCATAGATAATTATTAAAGGTAAACAGTATTAATTTTTCATGGCATTTGAACGAAACATATTCTATATTATCACAGATGCATTACATAAAGTTACAACACAACGTGCGTATACATGGTGTGACGTATTTTTCGCGATCTAGCCTCGTCGGGAGATGAGAGACTGACCGGCGCACAACTTACGCGATTCCTTCGCGTTCCAGGCAACCCAGGGCTAATACATACAATTCAAAAAAAATACCACTGGTATTGTTGGGCGCCAGGTTCCAAAACGGGAACCACGTATTTCCTACGGTTTGTCTTCGCGTGCCTACGTTGGCTAACTCAGCTACGCGGAGGCGGCTGGGATCTTCAAGAATAAGGACAACTTCAATCAAATGAACACTCCGGCTTTTTGGGTCAACAATAACAAAATCGATCGTTTATTTTTGCGCCGATTTCGGACGCGACCACGCGGATATAACAAAATCCAAATTTAACAATTTCAAAAATAAATAATGGACCCAATAAGATCGCGACTAAAACAACAACGAATGACAATATTACTTTCTAATAATGTTCTAAACGAAATTCTACGCATAACGTTCGCGATCTATTCCGCGCAGTCCAATTCTTACGATTCGCTAAAATCCAGTCGTACAATCCGATAACATTCGATATTTTCGACATTCAATCAATACTCTCATACGATTCGATACAATTCGCTCTTTCGACAATTTCTAACATTCGATAAATAAGTTCGTACACTTCGCGACAAATTCGACAATTCACTTCGATGTGACTTTCGGACAATTCGACATACGTTTCATTTACATCCAATCTCAATTTCTGAGTCAAGTCGACAATTTCACGCGATCTAATCACGACACTTCGAATAACAACACCTCAAGGACTAATTCGTGTCTCTCGGCAACACGTCCCTAACGCGACGCGATACAATCAGATTCGAAGATCTAACACTCAAACTTTGCCGAGAGAACTTCTCATTCGCTCACAGTCATACGCACTTCGATTTACACAACGGGCGATAAATATGTCCATGATGGGCCACATATTTACGCGAACAACGTCCCTTGCCGGTCGGCGGAATCTCGTACTTCTCAAAACGATCGCGATTCTACGAGTGGGAAAATCTCCCACGTGCCTACAGGCACCTATCGACAAAACGTACCAAACGCGGGGTATTACGAGATTTCGTCGCTCACAAAATTACAACGAATCGCTTACCGAAATCTCTCGGTCTCTTCGATAAGGAGAATTTAGCCCGTATACGCGGCCTCGGACGAAGTCCGGATTCTCCATAGGACTTAACCCCAGAAAACAAACGGTTCCAAAAACACGACTCGCGTCGTCGACGGTCCAGTCAAGAAGAAGGAAGTTGCCTTCCCTTTCGATCGTAATCGGCAGCACCGGAGACTATCATCCTCTCCCTTATTCGCAACCACCGCTGATTGGTCCTACGGCCCCAATCAGAAATCTCCAATATGACACCACGCGCTATTATTCAAATCTGTCTTCGCGACAATTCATTCGATTCGGGAACAGCGATTACTGGCTGTCCCGCGATGGGCTCCGTCGTCCCATAGAATTCGCAACGGTTCACCAGGCGTCCCCGGATTCCCAGTTCGCGAGTCTTCGTTCCGTTCGTCGATAGCGGTGGGCCTCCGTCAGGAGTTGTGGTGCGTTACAGGTGCTCCGTCGTTCGTAGGTCTATGTCACGCGGAATGAGTAATAGCTCCCTGCTAGTTACTCGGTACGCGTAGACCAGTTCATGTAGCTCGGGTGATAGCGTGCGTAGAGTTGCTCCAAGTCGCGAGGTGATTGGTGCGGTGAGCTACAGCGCGCGCAGCCGGGCCCTGCCGGCGCTCTGACGTCACTCAGCCTTTCTTCCTCGTTCCTCCCACGCTGATGATCCCTCGCTGGTTCTTCGCGAGACTCGGTAAGCACGCGAATACAATATTCGCGGCATGGGACATAGCAAAAATCAAACAACAAAATTAGAAATCAACAAATTCGCAACTTCGTTAGCCCTTGAGGTGGTGGCTTCTTCCCTGGATTCTTTTTCTAATCCGCGTTTTCCCGCGTAACACGACAGTTCCCGCCGAGGACCTGACGGGGTAAAATCTGCCCCGTCACAATGGATATCTTAAATACTATGACGTAATATTATATATTTTTCGCCACTAGCTATTGTATGCGCATAAACTGGTAGTGGGTCGAGTAAGTCAGTTGCCTTTACGCAAACGGATTCATCAGTCGACTCAACTTGGTAACCTAAGACGTGGTCGCTTAAACCTAAAGTAAGAAAAGCAGTACAAATAAAGACTGGACAATTTTGTACGTCATGAAAAACTAAAATCTTAATTATTTCACCGAATATGGGAGATAAATCTTCAGCGCCAATAATCAAGGCCATCCGAAGTTTAAATTTAGTGCCGTTATATTCGACCCAATTAGCCAAAAAACACTCACCACTATTCCGAATCTCAGGAGGAATCACATTGTAAAAATGCAAAGTTTTCTCTAATTCGACAACATGGCCAGAGCCAACAACCATACGAGGCAAAATGCTTTCATTCTATAAAAGTCTATAACACATGGAAAGTTGATGTTTGAAAGCTAAAGAGTAGCAAATGTTGACTCGTGACAAATTTACGGAAGCTGGACCAGTTAAATCACCATGTTTTGAATCAAAGCGTATAGACGATAAGTTCGTGAGTGGACCACTTAGCAAAATTATCCGAGGAGCATGTAGAAAGATATGATGCTTTGGTTTCAGAATCTCTCCAGTTAATTCAATATAGATTTGGTGATGTTCAGCAATTAACATTTTCAACAAAGGTACCATATCTTTTGACATTTTTCGCGCGAGCGCAATCTCGAGTATCTGTCGCAAAAGAATATATAAATGCCAGAAGAGGTTTGTCGCGGAAACAAGATCGCCAATGATTACTCCGAAGAGTTTTACGAAGCATAGCATTTCCGCTGCGGTCATTTTCAATTTTTTACTTTTCAACGCATTTTCCAGTATGGGTGATGGCTTATTGGAGCTGTCGATGGGACCGTAGTCGAACATGGGAATTCGATTATTCAACGAATCAAGATCAAATGCCTTAAACTTTCCAAACGTGAGGGCCCGAATAATCGGTATCATATCATAGTGACATATACCTTCTCGAATGTCATGCATTTCATCGACAGCAAAATTCGTGCAAACATGAAACGACGGAATTTCGTTGAGCATACAAGCACCTTTGATACCGGTTTTACTGGGATCATTTGATAATACGTCGGCTTCGTAGTTCACTTTGTCTCGCATTAATTCCGTTGATAACGACGTTACTTTTTGACTCTTATCTTTCGGCATTTTACAAAATCGACAAAAATAATTAGCCGAAAACGATTCGACGAAATCAAGAATATCGTTTAACCCAAGGTTGTCGCCCAAAATTAAACCTAGCGCAAAATATACATGTGTGGGGCCTTGAATACTGTTAATCGAGATGCCTTCCTTTTCTAAGAACGTCAACTCGCGTACCAACGGCTCTAATATATTCGCGTTCGAATATGTGCTTCTTGTGTAATTTTCGAAAAGAAGCACAAGAAAAAAATTATTTAAAGTAGAGCGACATTCAGGTGGCAGCGATGCAACGGATGCATAGACTGCTCCGAGTTTTCCGCTATGCGGGCCTAACGGGTCATTGACCACGACGTCGTCAAAAAAAAATAAAAAGCGGTAAAACGATATCAGATTCATTATAGTTGGATCTCTTAGTTGCCCACAACTCGCATTGAATGAAATTTTCTAATTTACTCGACGTAAACTGCAGGCTTTCCATGTACGACAAGGTATCGTGTAAAGCGTTTGGTAGTTCAAAAAATCTTTTTAGAACTTGTCTCAACGATGTGAATTGACCGGTTATTTTTAAATCGATTTCTCGAACGCCACTTGTAGTGGTTTTTGGAGCTTTCGTATAGCCAATTACATAGGGTATCGGGGCAATATAATGACCGGATTTTTAAAAATTTTGGAATCTGTAATGCTCCGTTTTGAGACGTCCGAAAGGACTTTCCAGTTTCTCAAACATTTACTGTATTTCTTTGATTGAACCTTCATTTGCGTCAGAGTGTGATAAAGTTCGGAGGACTTTAGTCTTTATTATTTCGAGAAAGCCGTCGCCGAAAAAAGAATCTAAGTCCTCGATTATTTTCTGAACAAAATTTCGTGGCAAACGCTGAGCACCAAACAATTTCGCTACGAATTTCGCGGCACACGAGTCTAATGCGGATGAAAATTCTACATAAGATAGTAGATACACACCACCATTGGCCGTCACAACAAACCCCCACCACTGTCCCCTATGAGTCACGGAGCGCGCCGCGCTGTGTCCCCCGCACCGCCCTATGGCGCCAACCCCTCGTCCATGTGACCAGGTCTCCCCTCCCCCCGCGACACTGTGCCTGATCCCCCACCACGCAGCCCCGGTCCTAAGGCCCGAAACCCTGCGTAGCAACAGCGCTGCATGTCCCCCCAGGGGACGTACCACGGTCGGTAATTATGCGGTGACCGCCGGCCGGTAATTTTTTTTAATTACCCTAAGGGGGGTAACATGGTAAAGTAGAACACAGCTGTTTTTTGTAAAAAATACCTTATAATATAGAGGTATCGTATACACCGCCGTTTATTTTTCGATACTTTTAACTATCGATGATATCCAACCCCTAATATTTTTGGGGATGAACCCTCCACATACAACGTAGCTGCTTCTGGAATGCTGGGGCCCCTCTTTCGCTCAATCTAGCGAACGATGCGCAAATACGGCTGCCGTGGGGGTACCTCTGTCTTGACCAGCCCTATGAAATCCCGGCCAGCGTAAACCCCTACTACGGGTATCTCTTATTTGCAACTATGCAAAAATTTATGGTCATGGCGGGGGAAAAAGACGGTGACCTGTGAACCATCTTCGCAGCATCTTGTCAGTACTGTGACAACGAGCAGTAGGTGAAAGTAGAAAATAAAAAAAAGAATAAGTGCTATTACTGCTATTGGATCGGTAAGTGTAATAAGACTATACGTTTTTTTTGTTTTTTATTTGCTTTAAATAAATACACCTTTTATTTGATTTTAAAAATGTATCGCACAATTCTCACCTTTGCCCTTATTTCTAGACGACTTGTAATTGGCGCAAGGAGAGAATGCCAGTAATAAGGAAGGCGGACGTGGAAGGGATCAAGGATGGAACCACAGAGGTTATCTTGGCACAGTTTTACACCCCAAGCAACTTCCACATTAGGCTACGAAGAAATTCCGGGAGAATGGAGGAAATTCGACAAAAGATCACGCAGGAAAGAAAACAACGAATGAATCCGCGAACAATCAGGATCGGTGAAGGGTGCCTGATCAGAGAGGAAAACACGTGGTTCCGAGCAACCATACAAGTGGCCGAGGACAACCTGGTGACCGTAAAACTGGTAGACTTTGGTGAATATATCAGAATCCCGCGAAAGGCGATATTTCATATCTCAGAAGAACTTGCCGGCATACCAGAAATGACCATCCCTGTGGGGTTAGACAGAATACGCCCACCCAAGGGTGCAAGGTGGTCACGTGAGACATGTACATGGTTGTGGGATCTTCTGCAAAAACGGGCCTACTTTTTCGCCAGCTCGATGCGAAGGGACGCACAGAATGCTGCATGCTGGATAAATGCCCGTATCGCACCATAGGGAATGCCGTTAGGCCATTTTATGGTAAACAAAAAAATGGCCAGATTCGGATATCCGGATATGGAGGAGATAGATCCGGACGATGTCTTCCTGGGAACCGACAGCGAGCCCGAAGGAGAGGCAACGGATGAGGAAGACGACGGATACGCCTCGACGCAGGAGGAAAGAAGAAGAATAAGAGAAGTGTGATAGAAAAACGAACAATTACTTTTTTTGTCTTACTTACTGAATAATTGATTAGATATATATATACGCACATTATGTCTGTTATTCCTTTTTATTATTATATTTTAATTATTTATACATATATATTTATCACTTTTTTTTTTTTTTGCTTACATATATATATACACATATTATTATTACTATTATATTAAATACACATATCGCGCCTTATTATTACTGTTTCTATAACATAAATACAATAAATACAAGTAATACATAAAAAAAAAAAAAAAAAAGGGAAGCATTAACGCATGTATCCGGATTTACACAGTGAATACTGTATCCTACCACCACCACCGCCGCCGTAGATCTTGTTATCGTGCGCATACTGGCGATCAGCCAAACGTTTCTTTCGCACAAACGCGTCGTAATACTCTCTGACGATTCTATCGTTTTTCCGCAAATCACCACTAAACACATTCTGGAAGGCATGCATCCCGAACCCGGAAGAGAGGTAGTGTAGAAACATCATGCAGAACTGGCCGCACACCGTCGACGTCTCGCTCTGAAGCTGCTGAGCGTTCCATCGGAAGGATCGACAGTTCCGTCGTAGTCTCGATGCATGGTGATGATTCAGCGGTGGTAATCCGTAGCTGTCAAAGTAGTAACCGTCTCCGTCAGCGTCCACGTACATGGCAACCCAATGCGCTCCTGGCTTCGTATGATCGTCCGTGTTGGCTATAATGGCAGCGGGTTTCGACCAGTTTCGGGGTATTCTATCAGCTGCGTAGACACCCGTCGTATGAGCCGATATACCGCGAAGACCGAGGTAAAGGTCTAGCGTGTTCATATATGCGGTCCGTTATTCCGAAGCCAAAATTCAAGGCGTAAGGCGTTGTTCAGAGCACAGGTAAACGATCCTCGGGTCTCCTTACAGGCGTGAACGATGCACTCGTAATGGTCACAATTCGGCGGGAAGTCCTCGTATGGTGAGTTATTGGGGGTTTCATCCAAATTTATAACTTCCCGGGCCATAACGGTCTGCAGAAAAAGTACGCTTTCTGAGCCCCTCGTGTATATGCACCGTGAAATACCAGCTATATTTCGGAGATTGGTGTATAACTGCTTGTACGTTACACCACCGTCGAACCACTCTAGGCCGTGTTGATAGCGGGTCATGGTGTTGTTCTCGCTTCTGATCGCCGGTGGTAATTCGTTGAAATCGCAGGGTGGTGAAACGATCCAGTGGCCTATGTATTTTCTTTCCACAGCCACTACGCCGATCTCCTTCGGAGCCAGATGCCCCTCGGAGTCTTTGAAGTATTCGATTTCGATGACGAAATCCATGGTCGTGATGCTAACTCGAAGGCGTTCAACGAGAAACTAACGGCGATGCTGACGATCACTCACGATACAGGGTATCCAAAAGATGATGACGCAGACCCCAAACTGCTGACCTATGCATTTTCTTCGATTGTTTAGCCGCCGTAATCTACGACGATTTGCCGCGCAGCGTCGATCTCCAAAACATTATCGTACTCTGCGTAGACGATACAGTTCACGGTGGTGGCCAGCGGTTCGTCGAAGCGTACCTCGATTCGTACACTACCGTGCTTGATCAGATTCCAGTGGGTGTTGCTATTTGCCGAGAGATCGGTTGTAAGATCAAAAACGAACAGGCAGTAACCGTTTGCGTAAGCGTTCCTAGATATCGAATTACCCTCGTTGAGGAAGTGTATACCCGTGCCGCTGAAGAGGGTGTGATACGCGTCCACGTAAAGACCGGCTTTGCCGAAATCGGTCTGCAGTGCTTTCGAGGGTACTTGAACACCGTCGACGTACAGCGATAAGAAATTAATACAATAGTTTTTAAAATTGAACGGGTTGAGCTGATAGTTGCCGTTGAAGGCCTTATTATCGACGAAACCTATTATAATACGCTTAGGTAATTGGCCGAGAATCACGTTGTCCATAGTGCCACCGTGCAAACCGGCATGCATCGTCAGTGCCTTGACCTCTACACGCGTAAGCGGATACTTTGCAGTTGTCTTTGATAGCATTTTAGAATGCGCAATTAGAATACCGGGGCTTATTCTGGCGCGTCTAACGAGGAGCGTTGCCTCCGTTATATGTAAAGAACACTCGCTCTTTGGATCCATGAGGGAGAAACCGTCTCTCGTGCGTACGAGGCGTAAACGGAGCTCAACACCATTTAATAAAAATTTTTCTTTGTTAAACACATCGCAGTGTAAATGACCAATCAGATCGACCGTCCTGTCTTTACCGACGAACGCTTGCCTATTCGCGAGGCCTATATTCTTGCCCGCTGTATCGTCCATATGGCCGGGCGTATCGTTGTACCAGAGCACGCTCGAAAGGTGCGACCCCTTAGCAGCGGGCCCGTAATTTAATAGCGTCTCTATGTAAGCTCTGTAAGCGTACGCGTTATTAGGCGGTGATACGAGCTTCTGATTAAGAAATACGTCCACCTGATTGAATAGCGAGTGTAGCAGGTTGTTAACAGGGGCCGCTTTGCTCAGAGCGTCCGCTGCTGACGCGTCCTTGGAGCGCAGCTGTACGCGTAAACTCAGCATGGTGTGTGCTAGATCGAGGTACTCATCCCCGTTACCCGGCACGACAAATTCAATGGGCGAGTCATCGGTCAGCGATGAGATGGGCTTGTAGTGTACCCACTGCGCGCTCTCTATAGTGGTCTGCGTCGGTGGTAGTGTAAAGAGTTCGAGCTCCGATTTCATGCACTCGCACGAGTGCGCGTGTAGGAAGGCCATGATAGAGGTATCGTTTAGGAGAAGATATCCAGCACACTCCGCTTTACTTTCTTACTAGCGATCCTACGACGATTTTTGGGTTTCTTGGTTTTTGACTTTATTTTTTTTACTACTTTTTTTTTTCGACGCGGAGCAGCCTTCTTCCCCGTACGTCTCTTACGCTTGTTAGCAGTTCTTGAGGCGATGCTCCTTCCAGCGACGCCGATGATAGAGTGGGCGCCGCGTGATCGTTTTACAGATTTATAACCCGATCCTTTCATGAGCTCGTCAATTTTCGTCTCCGCCTTACGTTTAAGATTCATACCCGATTCGGCGGCCCTGGTGCGAAACGCCTGCTTGAGCGGAGCACCGCTTTCGCTGACGTCCGTCAAGATATTCATACCAGCGCGCACCGCTTCCTTACCGACTGCTCGGGCCCCCCTCGATAGTAGGGGTAGCACGCGCCGAAAAAGACCACCAAGAAAGCTACCGATACCATGACCCCGCTGATACGGAGACCCCGCGAACACCCGGAATTTCGTGGAATATCCCCCGCCTATCTGCGAATCGTAGTAATCGGTGTAATGAGCCATCACTCTAACCGTTTAAAGTGTAGTGTTACGGAGAGCGTTCCTGATTCAAATGGTATGGGGTCGCCCAGGTGGTCTCTTATATCGATGTCGATCGTTTGAAAAGTCGTTCGGAGCAGCGGTATGTACTTTAACGGCGAAAACGAGAGCACTTTTACAGCAGCGTACGCGTATTTGTTATCTGGCTGTAGGGGTACCACGCGGAGCAGGGGCGTTTGGACGTCTCCGGTGATATACGGTTCGCAGACATCCGTGTAAACGAAAAGCATCTTGGGTAGGGCGTTGATCAGACTAGCCGGTTGATCGGCCATCACGGGGGATTCTGCTTTCGATACCACGAGCGACTCGGTAAAGCCAAGGATGCGAGCCAGGGAGCGGCAGAGTCTCAGCTCGTGCGGATCGTCTAGATCGTTATCGGTAGAGACGAACGATACGCTCACGTAACCACCTCTGCAGAGCTCTAGTTTCAGACGGCCCGTCATAGCCGTGGTAGCGTTTATTTCGTCAATGAGGCTCTTTACGTCATCGTAAACGCCGTGCGCTACGTTAGAACCCGACACTATAAAGCCGGTTAGCGGTTCTTTGTGGTTCTTCTGCGGTTTGGTACGGGTAGTGACCACGACCACGTGATCCCAATCTTTTAGCGCCACCGGCACGTGCAGAAAGGTCATAGGAATCTGTATTTCAACCAGAGCAACAGACCATGCCCCGTGTAAATCGATCTGATGCGGTAGATGTGTCGTAAAACTGGTAGTTTTATTTTCGGGATAGTACGACATACTGCTGTTACTGGGAAGAACGAGATAAAATTGGTCCTTCATTGTTCTTCAAGTGGGATGCCGGTATCCACGAATTAAATTTCTCGGGGTAACCGACCCAACTGACCAGTACTTTTTGGGCTTTCCCACGACCGCCTCGTTTTATTACACGATCGACGAGAAACGCGTCGTTTGCGAGGTCCTTGCGAACTCGAACGAGCTCCTCTTCGTAAAAAATACCGTCAATCTCCTCTCCGGCGAGATCTTCTAAGATGTAGACGGGTGGCTCCCTCGTTGTACCTAGGCGTACGATTTTAAAAATCTCTCGAGTCCACCCACCCTCGTAACCTTTCGCAAAAGGGTTCCTAGCGCTACTGATGCGTACCAGGTCGCCGACACTGTATTTAGGGACACGCGGGCGCACTGGGGCGTATCGCATAGATAGATTCATACGAGCCTTAGCGGCATTATACAGGGTTACGTCAACCGGGCGCATTCTTATCGCGGAGTGGCGTGTCCTGTTGTACGAGTCCACGAGATTCTGAAGAATATCTATGTACCGCCGAGTGTTTCTATGTGTAAAGTAGCGCCACATACGATCCTTCAGAGTACGGTTGTAGCGTTCGACGATAGCAGCCTTTACGTCGGGGCTGCGCGCTACACGGAATCCTATACCAAGCTCCTCGAGTAGACGCTGCAGTACACCGTTGATAAACTCTTTACCCTTGTCTGTCTGTAGGTACATGGGTATCCTATTCTTACTACGTGTCAAAACCCTCCGGAATGCCGCGGCTACCGTCGCACCGGTCTTATCGCGTAAAGGCTCCACCCAAGCGTATTTGCTGAGTACATCGATTATTACAAGTATATACGTGTAACCATCGTTGTACTCCTTCAACGATCGAAGGTCCACAAGATCGGCCTCCCAAACGTCGTCGATATTGCTGACGGTGTAAGAGCGACGCTGAAACGTATGTCGCACGGGCTTATGCAACGTATACGCGTCCTGCGCCTCTAACCAACGCGTGACGGAATCTCGTTTTACCCTGCCCCTAGCCGCTCGCTCTAGGTTACCGATACCGGCGTACGAAGACGGTTCTGCTGGCGTGTAATAAAGACGCCTCAGAAAGCTATCATCAGCCGATATCTTTTTCTTCTTCCGTTTCACGGCAGCCTTAACCATTCTAATCTTTTCTTTTTCTCGCTATCGGTGGTTGTACCGGCCGACGCGGATCGCGTATATTTTTTCCCCACGCGCTCTTCTTCCCCGGAGTCTCTAAACACTTCCTGAAACGCCTCGCCGAATTCCTCCTCTGTAGACGAGCTCTGAGTCTGCTCGATTGGGCGCGGTACGATTGTTACACGGCGCGGTGTCTGATTACCGAGAGACGTCGTGTTGCTCCCCTCCCTCCATAGACGTTGATTGCCGATATATTCGCGCGGTATACCTGCAGTACGGAGGAACCGCGCAAACTGGCGACTCCCCGCCGGTCTCGCTGTTTTTCTCTCACGCATAGCATCGTTGATTAAATCCACGATGTTGGCGTCCTGCACGACGGCGCCGCCGATACGCGTAACACCCTGTTTACTCCACGAGATGCGTGGCGAACCAGCGTTGCGCAGCCTTCCTAGTAAAAGCTTAGCCTTAGCTCTGTACTTTTGGGGTACGCTAGCGATGATGTCGTCGTCGCCATCGTCGGTCAAACTCCTGGCATTATCCTCCGCAGAACTGTTATTTTTTTCTTGGCATCGTTATCGCCTCGCCTATCCTCGTCGACGTTATTTCGCAGATCCTCGATAAAGTGTAGATAACGCTGCAGCACCTGATTGTACATCTTCCACTTTTCGCGCTCGTCGATGAAATTCGGTGAGTGTAGGATCTCCTTCATGGATGCGTCTAATCTGCTTAAGGGGGTCCCGGGGGTCTGCACGGTGTTTACGGTGTCGACACCCTGCTCCTGCTGCTGCTGCTGCTGGTGGTGGTGGGATGTATGAGGCATTGGCCGGTAGTGCTGCTGCTCCACGCTCTCCTGAGGGATTAGAACCATCTTTTTGGCATGCTCCATCTCGCTCTTCGTGACGTATACCCCTAGCCGCCTCCCCCTATGAGTTTCGAAATGACGGTGCCTAGTATGGGTGCTAGCAGAAGAGGTAAAAAACCGCCGCTCTGAACGATAAGACGTTTTCTAGTTTTGACGGCTGAACCCGGTCTGGATAAACGTCTCAACAGCGATGCGTGTTTTCGTAAGCGGCGTTTCTGCGTCGTCTTGAGAGGCACGTTACCGCGAAGAATAATCAGAGCACATTCGCATATACAGTTGACGAGTCGTGAGTCGGCCACTCGTAACAAAGCGCTACGCTGTTTGCTATCCAGATGGCAAATAGCCTTTAACACTGCGGCGTGTTTGCGCCCTATAGAGCAGCGTGCGCCGGATACCATTACAACCGAATGACTGGTACGTCTCGATCGGTGTGCCCTCCCTTTATACCCTTTCGCGGTACGTACACGTAGTGGAACGGGTCCGAAGGAAACACGCAAGTGCGAAAGCGGCAGTTATCGGGGGTCGACTGCTTCAAATCGAGTAGTAGATAGCCATGCGGTTGGGCCGTGGCATCGCGGTAGACTTCCTGTACGAAGCGCGGATTTTCAGGAAACACCTGTCTGGCCAGATGCTGTATCTGCGCGCTGTCGCGCGGATTTTTAAATACAACGATGTAGTTGGCGTTCAACGAGATATCGCGCTGTCCGGGCCCCTGATGAAAGAGATTCTGCGTAATGAAGATAACGCTGATGTTCTTATGATGGCTGCCTTTGGTAAAAAGGTCGACCACCGTGTTATTGGACGATTCCCTCATGAGATCGTCGATGATGACGAGTTTCGGGCGTGGGTCGTTGCCGTAATCGGTGTTTTGCGGCAGTCCCTCGTGAAACTCTATAGCGCTCCCGTACTCCCTGTACCCCTCCTGCCACTCTGCATAGTGAAAGAGAACACGTGCAAATCGCACGTCGCTCATGTCCTCGATGAACCGTAGGAATTTCTTTACGAAAAACGTCTTCCCGCACCCCGTTGGCCCACAGATCATCGACGTCCACGGGTGCTTCCACCGTGTGTCCATTATGTCAAATGAGGCAATTTGGCGGTGTTCTTTACGAATATACTGTTAAAGAGTCTGCTGGATTTTACACGCTCCCCCTTCCATCGCGGGGCCCGGCCGCGGCGGGCGCGCGACACGCGTAAGGCTCGTGACGTCGCGCGCGCTTGCTAGCTCTTATCGGTGACGTTGCTAGCCCCCTCGTCCGGGTGAGCTCATCGTGCACCTGTGAGCTAATAGTCGCCATGTATGTGTGTCAGCCGCATAGCTAGCCATAGTGCACGGCTAGCATGTCCGAAGCGCCACTGAAAAAATAAATAACATGGGCGGGTTGGTGGAGCCTTCGGGAATAGATCGATAAAGAGGTTTTTTTGTTTTTCAAATAAATATGTTTTATTATTATTGTACAGGCGATGTATATACATTTGTACATTTTTTTTTGGTAATATTAGTTACATAAGCCTGTACGGTAAAATATTGTTCAGGGTTGTATATACATTTGTACAATTTTTTGGTAATACTAGTTATATAAAGCCGTACGGTAAGGATCCGAAACGACCGTCGCGCCGCCGTTTTTGAAGTTCGGTCGGTTTACACGTTTTTGATTCGAGGCGTGTAACTACGTCGTGAAACGGCGTACGACGTATCGCGTCGTAGTGTAAAACAACAGGCTCGCTCGTCTCTCCCGTTACATAAGACCGTATCCAGTCATAATTAATGGCAAGACTCGTCGCGTGGTCGATCGTGATACCTTTGACTTTGCAGACCTCTGCGTGAGAACCGTCTGGCTTACGTACCCGGTACGCGTAAAATTTCGGGCCTCCCGATACAAAAGACGTGATATAACTACCAACACCGTACGACTCCAGCTCGTCCGTTAAATCGCCTAAAAGACTGCCGAGCGGCGGTTCGTAAGCGTTATCGGCGTGACGGCCACCCGATACGTATATACACGAGTCGGTGTCGTAATATAGTACACGTCGATCTAATTTCTCGAGATAGTCATATAACTTAAGACGAGCTTGAGCCGTGGTGTACGCGGCTATAACAACGTTTGTGTACGCTGTGGGTATCACCGATTCGCTCGTACTACTCGTGTTGACGTAGAGTATTTCGTCATCTACGGGTAAAATACCCGTAATTTCGACCTCCGGGCATGTAAGCAAACTCACGAGCTTCTGACGAGTCGTTACGATTTCCGTTTTAGGTAGATTTTCGCGCTGCCCGAACTTACCCCAAAAGGAATTCAGACATAGTTTGGCGACTGCCCGCAGACCGGGATTTGATTTTATGTTAGTAGAGTCTAGTCGAATACCCTCGACCCGATCGTACTCCTCTACATACAGCTTCTTAGACTCGTCGTCGCTGCACTCACGCGGCCACCCGCTAGCCTCCTGCTTAATCTTCAGGAATGTATTTATGTAATTGGCAAAGTGACCGCCCTTTCGCGTGACCGGATCGTACTGGGTGATCTCGTATTGCCATATCTCGTGTATCGTCGTTATTTGATATCCTTTACGTACAGCGCGTCTGACCTCGTCCACAACCCATGTCCCTTCGAATACTCTATCCTCAGGATTCTCGTGAGGACACGAGCCCTGCAGCGTTGACTCTGCACAGGAACGACACAGTGCGAAAAGCAATTTACCGTGCATGCGTGTCGGTAGCACGGGGTGATACAGATCTCGCGGTGGTAACACGACACACTTAATCAGACCCTCTACGCTATCGACGTTATTGTGATCACCCGTTAGTTCGCGACAATCGTCGCTCACGTACACTCTATGGTGCCCTACAGGGAATTTCCCCGTTTTCGATATGAAGGGGTAGAGCGAACACACATCTACGTAGTGTATCCTCTCAGACCCCTCGACTTCGTAAAAACTGACGGTATTCCCTGTACGTCCACCGAAGAAAGCATCGCGAGGTTCCAGCGGTAGTTGCGCTACCAACGGGTTCTCATTCAATGCTCTACATAATGCGGCCTGTGCTGGATCGTTTATCCAGCTATCGAATTCACACTCCCAGATTTCCGTCAATTCGTAACCGAGATATCGAATCTTATCATTCGTTGCCTGCGTTCTCTCGAAGCGCGCATCCATAGATTCGCCCGTGTGTAACCGCGTATCCCTGTTTATGCGATAGCATTTTGGGCACCCGTGCCAGAAGCAACCCTGAAACTGCAAGACGTGTCGCAGACCTGTATCGGTGTCATGGTAGTAACCGTCGACGGGCGTACCCTCCGGTAGACGGTACTCCCGAGTGCGCCCTGCGTGAACTATGGTACAACCCCAACGATGCTCCAGCGAGAGGAGCCATAACAGGGCCTTACGTGATTGTTTCTCGGAGTAACGGTATCCACCCGGTGGTAAAATGGCTATCTGCTCGTCCCGCAAAAAGTTTTTTCTAAAAACTCTCGAGCACGCCGAGGCTATGGTGGTGCTCTCCGAGAAAGGACAAACGCTACCGTGCTGGAGAAACATTGCGCGGAAAGAAACGCATGCCTGTCTGAGGATGGTGACGTCGGATCTACAGTAATCAATAAACTCTGTTCGAAAGTTAAATACGTAGCCCGCAGACCGTTGTTCGTTATACCATGCTAAGAATTGATTACGTTGGGCCGTGGGCATAGTGTCGGGTGAATAAAACTCGAGTGGTGGTAGAGGACCGATATAATGCTGATTCTCGGGAGTATTGAATAGATGCGGAAATACACCTTTTTGTTTCAAACTCCTTTTGGTAGGGCACTCAGAGGCATGTGAAAATAATTAAGGCTGTCTATGAATGTTACACGACCCGTCTTCATCATTATGATACTCGTGCCACTGAGTATCAGCGTCGGTGGCTTTAGAGTTTTCCGTTTACGCTTCACGATATACTTCAGTATAAACTGCGCGTCGAAACCCTTGGCGTTATGCGCCACACAGATCACTCTCTGAAACGATTTTCTTTTAGGGTCGCACGCGTAATCTACAAACTGCCTTACGGGGTCATCTTCAAAGACGTACTCGCGTACACCGCAAGACGGGCATACCCTCGCGAGATCTGTATCGTTTATGCACGCTGTACACATTTGCTGAACGATACACAGGTTTGGTGTGTGGATGCGTACCGTGTCGTCACCGAGCAGCTTCTGTATCTGCTGTGTTTCAAAATCGTAAAAAATGAATAGAATATTTTTTTCCACGGGCGCCTTTTTTACCGGTCTGACGTAACACTGATGGCCTACTCTGTTAACGCTCTTGCAGACTCTGCAGTACACCTTATCGCAAGAGTGTTTACGCAGCGCTCTTTGAAGCGGCCTCAGACACTGTGGACAGCTGCGAACGGCCTGACATACGCTCTTTTCTTTTCCCTTCTGTTTGATAAATAGCGTGTTTATATGGTTATCGAAACAGATTTGGCCAAAAAAGTACCTATGGCACTCGCGACAATACAGTGTGGGGAGAGCTGAATCGCAGAGCGGTTTTCCGAAACATCTAGCGCATTTGTGGGAACACTTATGCTCTGCCTCGTACGTATAAGATCTGTTACATGGTATGCAAAAACCACGACTACCGACCGCACCCCGCATATTTAAAATAGGCTGATAATGCTGCGAATTATTATAATACAGGATGCGGAGCGTTTGCCGTGGTCTCCCTGATCCGTACGTGTTATCGACTGCTTGCGAACCGTCGTACAGCGGTTTCTCGCCGCTGCCTATGCTGTCAAAATCGTAAACAACGATTGCTATACCGCTCGGGGCTAGGTAACATTGAAATTTATCAATTTCTGGAATACCGCAGCCGTCCGGCGGTATGTCTACACACGCGTTTGTCACAAGTTCGAGAGCAAATTGTTTTTGTAATTTACCCCGTTGACGCCGTACAGCGTTCCATCGCTCATGCAGCTCCCCAGAGCGCACGTCCCCGCGTTCAGCATGTACCATCGCCACAACGAGCGACCTAGGTAGACAGAGGTTATCGTTATTCACTATGGTCAGTATAGAATTTTTTTTTACAAATTCGTGCGCTAATCGCACGCGTCCTGTACCCCGCGGTACTTCGACTATACACGACTCGATGACGAAAGACCTATCTATTTGGAATGCCTGGGCGCTCTGCGCGACGGACGATATCACACCCCACACATCGTTTTCGAGAAGTTCTCGAGCCGGTCTGTACGACAGCCACGCTGCCCCGCACGCAAAACTGTCGGATTTGATCGTTAGACCTATATAGTCCCGCGCGGTACACGAACTTGTGAGGTACGCGTGTATATATCTGACTGCCCCGTGTAACCATGATACCGTATTTGTATCAGGGTCTTCGGGCGGCCTCCGGATAGCCATTGCTATTTCACGCCCGTCTAAACGGAACCTATTTATACGACGCGTCGTTTCGGACAGTATTGTAAATCTATATCCAGGCGGTAGCACGTCGTTACTGATATCTCCGTCGCCGTCATCGTTGTCGCTCTGCGGTCGAAGAAGGGGGCCACCACCGATCTGTCGACATACCCCGTCGTCCTCTGCATCTAGCGTTTGGAAAAAAAAGTTTTTTATTTTTTACTTGTTAAACAAAAAACAAAAAAGTGTTAAGCGCATACTGACTTATCATTCCTCGCGAGGATTAAGCATTGACCCTATGTATGAGAATAGCGCGTCTAACTGCCTCTCATCACCCCCTACATTTTTTTTAAAGTTAGCAATTTCGACAAAAAAAAAGCTAAGGAACATAACTTTATACGCTACCTTCTTCCGAATCGTTTGGATTATCATCATCATCAGTATCATCGAGCTCTGCTAATACTTCAGCAGCCTCGTCGGCATCCGCCGCTACGTGCACACCGTTCCTGGCAACCCAGAGTATCGGTTCTTCAGCATTGGCCTGATCAGGTGGTGGTAGCAGGTTACCCTGTACACTAGGCTCTCGACCATCGTTGTCTATATCCGTATCGAGCGAATCTACAATTTTTTTTTTTTTTTATTTTCACACAAATAAATTTTCAGCGGTTACTGTACTTTATCATTATTACCTGGATCGTGCTCGTTTGAATCGTTGGAAACGGTGGAGCGATCTTCGACATCGTCCTGGTCGTCGTCGTCGTCGTCGTCTTCGCTGGCGTCCGACGTTATAGCCGTGAATGCGTCTGTAAAAATTTTTGAATAGCACAACACATTTTTTCTTTTTTTTTTCGACGCTGTATGACACATACCCTGTGTGTCGTAACGTGTTTCTCCTTCTTCTTCTTCAGCCACTCGCGTGTTCAGGGCTGTCGATGGTCCTGGCACTTTTTTTTTAAAAAAGGCGTATATTAGTCGTAAACTTTTTTTTTAAAAGTATATGCTTTACCGTTTACGTAGTGGATCACCGCTGTGCTGGTGCTTGGCTCCGGGTAAATCTCCTCCTCCACACGATTGAGGCACCCTAAAAGCAACCGGTCCTCCTCCTCGGGTGCATCGTCGTTGCGAAATCGCGTCAATTCTTGTAAAATTTATTTAGTTTTTAAAAGCAGTTTATTTAAGTAATATTACCGGTAGGTGGAAAATACATACCTTCGTGGAACGCATGATCGGCTATAATAGCCCTGGTGATACGGTTATCGCGCACTCCCCGTTTGTTAATACCCGCTACGGCTAACGAGAGTATGTACGGGTCGTTTTTAAAATATCCTCTCTCGTGACCCCTGGCTAGCACGCGTAGAGTGCAATGGGCAAATACAGTTTTCAATCTAAGAGTTAACGTACGTAAACCAAAATATCTTAATTCTCTGCACCACGCCGGCGAGAATAATCGCGCGTTTGTAGGTGTTATCAGACGACGGGTCTTTACAAAATCGACAATACATTCGCGAATATGCGTTACAGATGACATTTTTTTTTTAAACTGTTGATTGCTGTAGGTGATCAGTCTGTCTACCGGGACGTCGTGATACGAACTAAAGCAGGGTACATCTAGCCCGTGCCCATCTTACAGTCGTTGCGATATTAATTTCAAACCAGTGTCTTAAAACGTGACCATGCAAAACAGCTGATTCAGCGGTAAAAAATTAAGATTCTCTTATGGCAGCGTTATCCGTCGAAAATCGGACAAAATCGAGTAAACCGTTTCAATCGTAGCAAACAGACAAATATAATATACAGAATTTATCGATCGTTCGTTCACTGATCCCGAAATACCGTGTATCCATAATACGTGTAAAACAGTATAGAGGTGTTGCATCGGTAGTTGCAACGATCTGCTGACGCACACCGCTCCAGCATGCATCACCATCGCTCTCTCTCGCCATCGCGATGTAAGGGTCAGAGACGCATATCGTGTTACTCTGTTTTACAATCCGTAGCTACCAGAAGATCGCACCAATCTTTTACAGTATCGAACTCATCGATATCGCCACCTATGAGTTGCACGGCGATATCCTTTCCGACGCGACCATCTTGCAGTAGTGTCTCGCAGCTCTCGTCGCGAAAAATTGCCATACACCGTACGTGTCGAATGTTGCGTCGGGCTGCTGTTCGCGTGTCCATTGCATAGTACCCCAAATTGTTCGATTCCTCCGCGTGCTCTCCCTCCTCATCGTACACATCGTGGCTTGTATAGACATCCCACGCGTCGTTGAGTGCTTCCAGGTACGCGTAAAGGCCGCTGGGCATGCTGACCACGCTCGTTCGGCATTCCTTATATTTCAGGTGTGGTGAACCATCCCGTGTCGCCAGGGTAACGCACCCTATAAACTCTGCCAGACTGCATCGTTTCTCCAGAGTGTGTAGCGCTGTCTCGTAGGCCCGCATAACCCTCAAACACCATAGGGTGACGCAGCTTTCGCGTAATTTCTCGAGGTGATTGAATGCCGCCAACCACGCCTGCGATTCCAGACGCATAGGTGCGTGACGCGGTAACTCCTCCGGTGTGGGCCGTTCACACCTGCTTCGTAGCATCGCTAGGGCTGACCTGATCATCGGGCGTCGATATGTGATGCGGCACTTGGGGCTACCATCGTCGGACATACGCCACTCGTCTTTTGCCAGCCACTCGTGGGTACATACGCGCTGTGCGTAAGGGCTATCGTTACAACGCTGATCACCGATAAAACCCAGCGTCACGCTACACCGTGTGAAATCGCGGTATCCATCGCCCAGTATAGCAGCGATAGATAGCTCCGGTAGTATCACTGGCCTCACACCAGAGGCCCAACCCTTGCGGCAGATCATGTCAGGATTATCACCGTATAGCTCATCAGCGTCCGGGGCTCCCGGTTTCGACATGTATATCGATACTAGCGGTACACCCGTTAAATGACCTAATCGCAGCCACTCTCGTATGGTCTCTTCCTCTGGATATTGTTCGGGGTTTGCATAGCGGTAGAGGGCTCGTGTCTTCGCCCTTTGTATACGCCTATGCCGCAAAAATTCCTCGCCGTCGTAGTGCGCCATTTCTTCTTCGTACAGCTTTATAAATTTCTTTGTGCAATGTACCACTGTAGCGATTCTACTGACTTTCTCAGACTGTACATCAGTGGACGCTCGCGCGTGCCGCTGGATCATGTTAACGCTGATGTAGATGCACGCGGGAGTGACTCACTCGCTATAGGGTATCAGTATCTAGTCATCTCTGATACATCCTACGGTATCAGCAGAATACTCTGTCAAGGCCATGTACTCTTTGTCCGCTGTATCCTGTGAATACAGTGTGTGGCGGAGGCTGTGGTGGTGGGGGTATATGTTCAATGATATTTCGATGATCCGTTTTTTAGATGCCGCCTTAGGCAGTACTGCTCAGACACCCGTACTGGTCGTATACTATCGCTTCCTACAATCACCATGTACAAGAAGCAAGTACTGCTGTCCACTGTGTACGGCTTAAACCGCTCGTTTTCGAAACAAATAATTACCGGCTTCTCTTTAAATCGATCGGGAGGCTTGTCGCCTGTAATACGCCTCGTTAATCAAGATTATTCCGGTGTGGAGTTTGAACCTAGCGAGTGGGGTATCGTCGCCGAACACTTCCCCGTCATCGACAAGTTCTTCGTCGCCGAGGACAACATGAAGGAAGTACCTGAGGCTTTTAACACACCTATTGCCACGCCCGCTCACGAAATAATCTTCACGTACTCGTATGGCGAGCGGGTCATTATTTTCAAACCATCTGTACCGCTATCTACGAGTAGCGACGACTCGGGCGTTAAAAGAGCTAGAGCGTACACACCCATGGTCGTAATGAAGAGGGTGTCGTACCTAAATCTCCAAAGGGTCTTGCGCTGCGTGACCGTCCAAATAAGCAGACTACGCGAGATCACCGACAGCGCTAACAGCTGCAAAGACACGCTGATTGCGGAGCTCGATCGCCGCGGGGATGACCCCTCCAGGGCCAACATATTCACCGATCTTCGGCTGGTTTTGGAAAAGAAAGGCCTGTGGTCGCCGGCTCTTTATCAGCTATTGGTGGAGCTACTCTCCCTGTATAACCACGAGTACCTCTCCTTCGTGCGGAGCGCCACGGCTGTCCAGAATGGCCATGCTTAAGGACTTATTCTCTTAATAAATATGTACAGCTACTGTTTCTTGCAATATACAATATACTATATTTAAAATATCTATTTTTCTTCTTTTCTGTTTCCTTCACCTCCATCTCCTCATATCTTGTCAATAATGGTAACGGGTGGTAGGGAATAAACATTAAGCGTATTCCTCTATACAGGGTTCAGGCTAATCATCAAAAATGTATCACATCAGGCAGTTTTTATAATATATATATAGCATTTCTTACAAAAACGCTGGTCTACTTCAGCACTTACCTCCTTAGGATAATTAAAAAAAGTTACCGACCGGCGGTCAGTGCATAATTACCGACCGTGATAGGCCCCTGGGGACATGCAGCACTGTTGCTACGGGGGGTTTCGGGCCTTAGGACCAGGGCTGCGTGGTGGTGGGAGCTCGGCATAGGGCGGTGGTGGGGAGAACAGACTACATGGGCGAGGGGGTGGCGCCATAGTGCAGCGCGGGGGGACCCAACGCGATGCGCTCTATGACTCATCGGGACAGTGGTGGGGGTTTGTTGTGACGGCCAATGGTGGTGTGTATCTACTTAAGATACATCGAGTAATGGAACAAGCTCGGGTTCATCATACTCCATAGGCTCATCTACTTCCAGTAAATTGAACGAATAATCAATTGCGTTGTCAAAAGCCTGAATGCACTGTATTGGTTCATTATGGTGGATTTGAAGATGTTTACGGAATGAATTTTTTAATCGAAAAATACGACCATAGGAATCATCACCACAAGTGTATGTAGTCAAATCGAAACTCGGATGACACTATACGAAATGCGCAAAAAGACTACGAATCGAGGGGACGATTTCATGGCATATTATTTCTCGTTTTTTTTTCAGAAAGTTTGCTCATATAGTCTAATATTTTCGAATATGGAGAAAAACTTTATCGTCGTCTTTGAGACAAGTGATTTCTCCGTATTACTTACGAACCCACTTATTTGGTCTAAAACTCGTTTAAAAGCTTTTCCACGTTGTTACAGTATGCATTGTACTTTTTGTTCATCGGCATTTCGTATATTCCTCGCTGAATAAACTGCCAGATTCCCGCCGCATCAGGAGGATACTGGGCATTCAGGGTGTGTATAGCTTTAAAAGCGATGTCGGTAGCTTTCAAAAAAAGTATGCGATATAAATTAATTGAGTTACGTAAAAAACTAACCTTGACGTGAACCAAAAAGCTTCTTGCATTTCAATTTTCGACGGTCGCCACTCTTTTACAGTGTTTGCTTGTTTTCGAGGATTGACCACGCGAAACATGTGACTGATATTCATTAAAAGGAAGTTTCTTTGGGCCGCTGTGAGTAAATATGAAATTTCGATGTTACGATACATTTTTTTTTCCGTGTGTAATTATAAATAAAAATGGACTCACTCGAATCCTTTATTGAACTGGCAGACACACCGTGTATGTTCGGCATGTGCTGTAGTAAGAAACTTTGCAGTTTCGGCCACAATGCAAAGACCTTTTTGGAGCTATCAGGGTAGAGTGATTCAAAGTCAATAACCACCTGAAATAAACACTCAGTATACACTGTGCATGGAATTTATTCAGTACTTACCAGTGTATATCCTCTTGGATTTTTAAAGGCTGGATATGCCTTAAGATAGTCTCGTATCTCGGTAGACTCCCGAAACAGTAATCTTCTTCTTTCAATTGAGGTTTCGGTCCACCTTTTCTCGATTTCGACCCATGGTTCAGCACTGTTCTTGAGCCAGATAATAATATCTTCTTAGAACTTTTGAATCTCTATATCATCAACTACAAAATAAATAATACTTGGTACGCATTGGCGAGAGTGCACAAGAAGAACGCTCTATAATTATTTTGGGACCCGATTTTCGTAGACCTTTTCAAAATTATTTTGGTAAGGGGTCAAAAAATAACTCCTCACTAAAATCCATTTTATACCAAATTCATGCACAATAGAGAAATTATTTTTAAAAAATGTCAAACGGTAATGTAAATTGTTCAATTTACCTTTCGTGTGGTTTGCGTTTGGCCTGCCAGTACCCTTTCGTCCTTTCGTTGGTCTGGGAATGAGCCCCAGTTCCATATACTTTCGTCTCGTATTGTTCCAGCGCGTATACAACTTTCCTTTTCCCGTAAGGAAGATACTGGTGCTGTTAATAACTGCCTATACACTCTGCCAAGAATGAAGATGAATCATATTTAATATCTAATAAATATGTATAAGGATATATAAAATTATGATATATTATTTAACATACTTGTGCCTCAGTCGAAAAGTATTACAGTATTTGTTCGGACAAGAAAACAAATCGTCCTAGCGAAATACTAAAATAAAATAAATAGTATATAGAATCTAAATGAAGATAGTTTCGTTAATTATTAGTCAATATGAAATACCGTCGGTCGAGATTGTCAGTCAATTCATAATCTATAACAGCTCAATTTTCCATTCAATTTATAGGAATTCCAAGCTGCTATAGTATTTTTTGAAACCTTCAAGACTTTTTCTAAATCCTGTAAAAGTACGAGCAAGCACATGAGAAATAATATCCAATGTACCAACCCATGGTACTATTAGAATATACGAAACCAATTATTCAACTACAATTATTAATATATGAAAAGGGTGTGGAGACCATTACAGCTTTTGTGTGCAGACAGAGGTTACGATCAACTCCTGCGCTATCACTGAAGCAATTGCACTTGCAATTCCAACACGAAGCGTCAATATTTTCTCAAACTCGCAGCTGACAATGAGAAATCTATTACCAAGCGTATTTCAAGATATGAATGAATTTAAATTTTTCAAAATTAGCAAGTGGCAAGAAGAATAATGTTTCCGTTTATAGTGTCTATTGCTCTTGTACGCCTATCACTATTTAAACGGAAACGTTGAGCTCTAGCATAGAGAGTTTTGTTCTAGCATGGAAATTAGGATAAGTTATGCAAAATCTTTGCTTTGGATATAAAAAAAACTTTAAGAGATAGTTGATTCTTTCAATGTTAGAAAAAATAGTAAACCCTGCATTAAGGCATACCGTATGAGGAGGGAAAAACCTAATTCAACGTACAATTTCATCGGTGTCCTTGGCGCAGTGTCGAGGTGGCAATTCAGCTGTTTGCACTTTGACAGTTTCCAATGACCTCCGTTTTTTCATCGATGGTACTGAGACTTGTGAGTCCGATTTTTGTTCAGCTCTTTCTAATTCACATATAGAAATTTCTTCAAAATCAATTGGACCGATGTCAGGGGCGTTCAGGTTTGAAATGTTATTTTCAATAATATTGTGAAAATCTTCGTGAATTGTTATGGGTACAATGAGATCTGCACAAAATAATATACATAAGAAATCATTCAATGTTATAGAACTATGCGTAAATGTCGGATAAATAGAGGAAAGTGACCAAATATGGAATCAAGGGACTCGGTCGAGTCTCGCGCCAAATACAGGCAACCCGCCGTACGGGGCACGGCTCGCCGAGACTCTTTACTCGAAACATCTGTTGTACCTGTGTTTCGACTCAAATATCTTATGAACGGCTGTATGTGAGAAAAATTTATTGATACATTCACTCTAGGAATCAAGGGTTCTGAATTCATGGCCACCAAATTCAACACGATTAGTGTACAGGATTAGGACGTATTCACATGGCGAGCAAGATGATTTTATTTCAGGTCCGTCGTCGTCGTTGTCGTCGTCTTCGCACGTCCATCGCATTTTTTACACGACAGATGGCGCTGACCGCTGTGCCTTCTTTACCTATTTGTACTCTGTATGGTGTTAGTAATTTACGAATACACAACACAATCAAATACACTTTATACGTGAAGCTACCGTTCATACCGAATTTCCAGTTAGTATAAGGGTGCTTTCACAACAGTATAAAATTATTCAGTTTTTAATAGCATTCATGTGAAGCGCGCGTATATGGGTGTATGTATATGTGTGCTTCGGCATAGTTCCTCGTATTTTAGGTGACAGTTTGTCCATGTGTTCCACTCCGTAGTTTTCCGTATCTAGATGGCGGACGTGGAAGTCCAGGGTGTCCAGATGTTCCGCTCCGTAGTTTCTTGTATCTAGGTACTGGATGTGGAAGTCCAGGGTGTCCAGGTATTCCGCTCCGTAGTTTCCTGTGTCCAGGTGTTCGATGTGGAAGTCCAGGGTGTCCAGGTATTCCGCTTCGTAGTTTCTTGTATCTAGGTACTGGATGTGGAAGTCCAGGGTGTCCAGGTATTCCGCTCCGTAGTTTCCTGTGTCCAGGTGTTGGAAGTGGAAGTCCAGGGTGTCCAGGTATTCCGCTTCGTAGTTTCTTGTATCTAGGTACTGGATGTGGAAGTCCAGGGTGTACAGGGATTCCGTTCCGTAGTTTTCTGTGTCCAGGTGTTGGATGTGGAAGTCCAGGGTGTCCAGGTATTCCGCTACGTAATTTCTTGTATCTAGGTGCTGGATGTGGAAGTCCAGGGTGTCCAGGTATTCCGCTTCGTAGTTTCTTGTATCTAGGTACTGGATGTGGAAGTCCAGGGTGTCCAGGTATTCCGCTCCGTAGTTTCCTGTGTCCAGGTGTCGGACGTAGAAGTCCAGAAAAGTGTGCAACAAGTTTTGGCGCTTCGCTCAAACTATAGTATCCTCTCTGATGTTCGCACGGCCTGAGGTACGTAAATAATCCAGCACACTCACCTCTCTTACGTTTACCACCACACGGCTTCAACAAGCTGGACACCATTAACGACGCTTATATGCGGTGAAGATTACATTTTCTTTAAAAATTTGTATATGTCTTTATGCATTTCTAGAAAAAGGGACTTACAAATTAAATTTATATGCCATTAAACATTTTGGACAACGCAAAATATTTTTCTGATTAGCAACATCATAATGCATTTACATTTTATATCTGTGACAATATAGATTTTAGTGCTTAGAGCTTCTATGTCCTGTTGAGCAACAAAAACTTGTGATATCCCCCAAAAAACACTTACGTGTAAAAAACTACGCCAAGTACATGAGTGCTGTGCATTCCTCTAATAAAAAGTATTGATATCAGATTATTGAGGCCAAGTACAAAAGTCACTACATGTTTGCCTATTGTGACGTGCAGGGCGTTATTACACGTCTAGCAAAGTTAATCGCCCATGCTACGCGTGGAAGTTTATATTTATTTTTGTTTTGGGTAAGTTCTCGACTGCCGTCCTATACAGGCACGGTCTATGGTCAATTTTATATCAAAGATGCAGTAATCCCAATGAAATGATTCGAATTTATTGTTACAACCCAATTTTGCTTATAGGCTAACTTTAAATAGAAATAAAGAAAGTTCCAGATGGTCTTACAACTAGGTTTACAAAGATCTTATGATGCCGTGCCCACACTCACTCTTACGTACTCACTCTCATACGTTCATTCGGCGTGCAACGTTAGACGCCCACGCTGCCTTGGTGTTCGCTATTCTTCTTCTCACGACTCGAGATCTTTCACTTTAATAATCACTCAAACTACACGACAATATTGTTCGTGTCAAAAATCAGATTACTAACATCTAAACTCACATTGACTAATACGCTACGCGTGCAACTCGTAGGGCTCGATACGACTTAATCGACTTACAAACGGCGATAGATAATAGTACGCGGAACTCCCGTGAGAATGATAGCCACCGCGCGATGCAATTTGTGAGGAGCTATTCCAGCCCGAATTATGCGTTCTGGTGTGTATCTGGAGACTGATTAGCCTTCCCTGATCCATCCTACTTTCTGCTGAAAGTAGGTGGACAAGTAGGGGCAAATCTTACTAATTCAGCGGTTTTACCCGCTCGCGTGAATCCTGGAATTTTCAGTTCACACGTTTAGGCACATTCTTAGTGCGATAAGACCGGAAGCTAGCTTCCTCCCAATTTGCTGCAGTCGGCATCTCAGAAATCGCGTGATTTCTCTGTTGCATCGTCTATCGTATCTATGTGTATGCGAGATCCAAATTCCAAAAGGCACGGCACGTGACACTATTATATGATGTAGCACTGGCCCATCATTTTAATTGTATTTTCAAAATTTCCTATAACATTTTCACTACTCTTTTACATTACTACTGCTTGTCATAGTTGATTATGATTTAATGGTCATTTAATAATTAATAAAACTTTAGGTGATTCCTTATCGAGTACTACTTGGCGGGTCCGTGCATTTCTTGACGTAATTTTGCATTCATTATGCCAGTCATTAAACTCAAAACCAATCTCAACGTTCTATATAGAGCTTATTAACAATAACTCGTCAAAAATAATCACGGTAAAAACTTAATAACAAACATGTAGTTTTAGGATACTATTAGTACGTTCAAAGTAAGTACTTGGGAATTCCTGGCACGGATCCGCCAAGTAGTACTCGATAAGGAATCACCTAAAGTTCTATTAATTATTAAATCACCATTAAATCATAATCAACTATGGCAAGCAGTAGTAATGTAAAAGAGTAGTGAAAATGTTATAGGAAATTTTTAAAATACAATTAAAATGATGGGCCAGTGCTAGATCATATAATAGGCAAACATGTAGTGACTTTTGTACTTGGCCTCAATAATCTGATATCAATACTATTTATTAGAGGAATACACAGCACTCCTGTACTTGGCGTAGTCTTTTACACGTAAGTGTTTTGTTAGGAGATTGATAAAACTTGACGAAACTGCTAATTTTCTCGTAGTGTTGTCATCCAGAGCGTATGTATCCTTGAGAAGTTGAAGTTGCCTGGACCATTGAGAAAACGTATTGTCCGTACCGTTAACTACGTTTAGGAGGTCTCCCAGCGCTTTGATACTGGTTCCTGATCTGTCCACATCAATCGACGCGGGAGAGCGTCTCAACTGGTGATTCTCATTTCGGGCCAGCTCCAATTCCCTTTGCAGCACCGCTCGATCTCGGCGCAGTCGGTCCAACTCACGTTGTCTTAGATCGTTCCTGTTCACTACATCGTCAGCATTATTTGCTCCCGTTTCTTCTCTCTGAGCTTCTCCTCCCCGTCCGTCGGGTTACTGCCCGCCCTTCGTAGCCATCCATCAGTAGGATCTGCTTCCTGTATCCTCATGATCAATTCGGCTTTAGAACCACTAACCGGTAACCCGAAGCCTCGAAGGGTCTCCTTTAACTCTGCTACCTGAAAACTTGTTGGATTTCTTTTATCCATAGTCCTTTCACGTAAAACGCAGGTCTCGATAAAATCGTTCTTTGTAAAATCGAACTTGTGTTGTACTCTACCGACTGTCCCCAGAGTACCACCACATATACCTTTGACCACGCACTCTATGTCGTAAACACACAATTACTAAGGTACTGACCGGTCTGCCTCTTGAGCGACACTTCAAAACAATGGTATATTACTTGCCACTTTACCGATCGCCCAATTCGAGTACGCTAATATCGACGACAACTGTGACGTCAGCACTTCTAGATTTGGTAATTCGTTCAATCACCGTTACGTGGCGACTCCTGGTAACAGCCACTCCGGAAATACGTATACAGCGCCACCTCCAATTTAACTGGGGAACACGTCACTTCCGCACGACCGTTATTTTCCCAGCAATGGGCCTTTTCTACCAATTACGCTGATGCTATTATAATTTATGCATCGCCACGACGCGAATTGTCTTATCCAAACGTACTTGAAAGCGTTCCCGCCCACACTCGGCCACTTCACTACTTACAAACCTTGTACAGCACGCAAAAATCTGACCACGTTTTCTCACGTCCGTCCGTTAAATTGTTGCACGTTTTTTTCCACAGATTCTAATTCCCATCTAACTTCGTTTGGGGAAACGCGTAACACCGTGAGATGTGGATATTTCGATCCCACTTCTGATATTGTAAGGCTCAAACTATTTTCAGGATTTGGTAAATGCAAGGTGTTAAATTTTACGACTTGGTGTACTCTTGGTAATTGTCCTCTCTTTATTCGCGGTCATAACCGAACTGTTGTCTCCGAGCGCTCTCGCCGGAGGTCTCTCTTAGCGCAATCACACACAACAATCACGCAACACACACATCCAGCTACATCAACATACTGGTGTATCACATGAGTTTGTGGTCAGAGTATCAATAAGTAATCGTGAACTGGACGAAAAGCCGACTGCCAATTTACTAATTGCGATCAATTTAAAGGAAGGAAGTCTGAGGACTAATTTTCGACATCGCTGCCATTTATATTTGGTAAGAACCTTTCGATACCGATACCGTGAGATATTTCGTGAATTTACCTTAAAAAATAACCGTCTAGGCTCTTTGTCTCGACGGTCATTTTTTCGCTTACCGGAACTGAATGTCGTTCCAGTCCCTCTAAGTAAAAGGACCATACTGCTGGATGCCATTTGTATTACTTAGATGTTCTTTTCCGTAGAATTATCTTTTATATCAAATGTATTGTAATTAGTAGTGATTTTCCGTGATTTAGTGCTTTGGAATTGTCGAATATTTTCTAAGTTACCGATTATCTTCTGATTAATAGGAAGTGCATTTTTTTATAATCTTGAATGATAAAGCTATTGAATGTGTAATAAATTAAATATAGATTTTTTAAATAATCCAGGGTGGCTAGATCCTTAACACATAGAAAATCACAATTTAGTATATGTAGGATACTCGAGTTTTCACATTCCCGAGCAGAAATTTAGTCAGGCTGCCTGATGTCGTATCAGGTCCGAATCAGGTATCGGTGTGGCATGCCTGATCAGGATAGCCGGATAAGGCCCAGATCCTGCCCTGATCATGCATCAGTACAACATTGAGTTTCCATCAGGCTCGGGTCAGGTTTTGAGAAGGCTGGCCTGTTCCGGCTCGCCTGCTCTTAGCCTTATCCGGACCTAAACTAATGTCGTTACGTTTGCCTGATCTGGCTTACCTTACGTCAGCCTCGTATATACATGTAATACAACCACCAGCCACCAGAGGGACAGGGATTCCCGCAAGCAAAAGTGGGTCACTGAGCCGATAAGTTCCAAACTGTATAGAATTCTGTAATAGAGACGAAGAGGCGATAAAAGCTACTAACTTGCAGCATCTAGCAGTCCTATCCATCTCACTGCTTCTATATACAATTTTTTAGGATCAACAAACTAATTTATAATTTGTAGGAATCCTCCTACCTCTTGAAGGCAAGGCATAATACGTCACACTGAATTATTCCAATACCTACAATATTTTCAAAAACTGTTATAACAGTTCCGGCTATAATCCGACATGCAGTCCGGCCCGGATCAGAAGCCTGATCAGGGCCTGCCTCGCAGCAGCGTTACACCCCGGATAAGGGCCTCGTGAATCGGCCTTAGCAGGGCCGGATGCCGTTTTAAGGCACACTTTATCAGGGCCTGATCTGAGCCTGAATAAATTTCTACTCGGGTTGCTAGCTGTTGAAGTCTCTCTACAGAGGTTAGACTTCAATATTGAGTATCAGCTATATCTTATGTACGCCTGTCATCCTTCGACTTATACTTGCTTTGCTCAACTAATAGAGCTAATAGCCATAGAAAATATAAATGACCTTTCAGTCAATAGCATACTAATGCTGAATTCTTCAGTTTTGGATGATCTCATTTAATTTGGTTTGATTTATGTAACGAATATGAAGACTGAACCAACGTCTGCAGCCATAAGCCCGTATTCAGAACTCGCTTTTAGTGCTAATAGTGCGCTTTTAAGTTTTTTCTTAGTGAGTTTTAACTACAAGCGACTCTGTTAGTGACCTTAAGAGCGAGTTGTGAATACAGACTATAGTATTTAGAATATACTTACAGATACAGGACATCTTGTTGTATACAGTAATCTTTCGTTGATCCATCGACGTTGGTTGGTTATGATTGGAAGTTATGTTTGTATTAAAAGTCTCTTTATACAAAACAACAATGTTTTATTTGAAACAACATACAATCACATGCCATCGATGTTTTATAAGCCTATTGTTTGCATGCTCCGGGAAAAAAAAAGTAAATTCACAAACCAATAAATTTTACTGCAAGATAGTGTACGTTCGACATTGAAATAAATGTAACGCATTCTTACACCATTTTTCGACGGAGCATACAAGCGGAAATGTTTTATTTAACGCCACACTCTTTTATTCTTAACTTCCGTTAAGCCTTCACGAATTTATAATGACAATAGAATAGATGAGATGATGATGTTTACTAACATTTATTTATCTACACTAGCGCCAAGTGCTTTATCGGTTAATGAAATCGCATCCTGATAGGAAGTGAAGTGCGGCTGAGGGAAATGAAAAATGAAGAAGCCTAAAGTGATTACGTAATTGATGGAAAGTTATCCGGTTCGTTGAAGTGAAATGTTTGACGATTGATTGTGATTAGTGGAACTCTATGTACAAACACACACGAGTATACATCCACGAGATACATCATTGGTACACATGCTCAATACACTCTAATAATGACGTCACAGTAATTTCTCTTGGTGGGCGCTACATTCTTCACCTATCGGTTAAAGTATGGAGGTGTTACGATGCGTTAGAGTCAATTACAAATATTAAAACTAGGATCTGAATTTGGATCGATCGAGGATTCATTAGAGAGACAAAGCTATGACTCTTCCTTATCCACTCCTTTCGACAATATAATCTTTCTGCTTTTTGAATTCTTACAATTTCAATTCGATTCAATTAAGATGTATCCGTATCGAAGAATATGATACGCTGACGATTACCGTGCATGTTTACTCAATCCTTATAATCTTTGTTTTCTCTTATAACATTTTCAAGGATATTAATAAAGACAATGCATGTAAATATAGTATGGACACGTATTGTGAACATACCTGACGTTTACGTGACTGGATATGATGATACGTGAAGGGATACAAAGAAGAATATGGCCGTGATTTCAAAAAGTTAAAGTATGTTCGGACATTTTTATATTCTTTAATATATCGGATATACGAAATAGAATTTCTTATTATGGACGAAAACTATGAATAAAAGAAATCGCAAATTATTGTACCATCTTTTCTGTCTGCCACTTACCAATAAAAAGATAAATTCCTTTTACGATCGATCTATATACTTTCAAAAGTAAAACCTCCAGATTATATAAAATGTAAGTACACTGTGGGGCGTGAATAGTATTTTTGACTCTTCTGCATATCTGTAATGGTATTCATTGCAGATGCATTATTTATGAGATGATGAGAGAATACCTTACATACACGTCTAATTTGATCTATGTATTCTATAATATTATACGTATTTATAAATCCATCTTTACATTGTATACAATATAATTCCATCTAAAGATCAATAGACCTATAGATGTTTACGAGTTTTGGCAATTACTTAATTGATTTTGGTAATTGTGCGTATTCATATCAGTCTAATAATAATAATTATATGAGATTAGCTGATATTGACAGAAATTTATATGCGTGGCGTTACACATTTTGAAATTCATTAAACATTTCAAAAGATCATAAAATATTCACTGACGATCAATTGTTATTTCGTTGTTTTTATTTTTTTTTTGTCATAGTTATCATTTGTTGATGATTACTGTCGAAAGGTAAATAGTGTCATAACGGGCGCCTATGGACACTAATAGTGGTCAGAAGAGTCGTAGTTATATATAATTATAATTGGGTCGAATAGAGTAAAAGTTTCATACTTATTAGGACTAAAAAAGAGTCGAAGATAATATTAATCGATTTTTCAAGTGAAAAGAACTACAACAGCGCAATAGCAGAAGCAAGATTAGAAAGATAGATTAAGCGCAGGAAGCGACGGAATACTAAGCTTTGAAGTATTCGAAATTATATAAAACGAGTCGGATGTCTAACAATTATATAGGATTGCTCGTTGCGCAATAGGAAACTATTGGACCTTCCTTTTGCGCATCATTGCGACAGTTAAACTCTTAATTGTTTAGGGTTTAAAGCATCTAAATTTAAAGTAATTTATACCAATAACACTTAGTATCTGTATGTATATATATAATCGATAAGCTTGCATAATTTCGAAGACTGCCAATACGATATAATATGTATGTATGCATATACATATTCTGCCGAAATGTTTGCTAAGACAATTATTAATTATCAACGCGTCGTACTAATATAGCGATGAAACAATAAGTGCTAAAAGAACAGTAGTTGAAATTTCGATTTCGGTAAAATCGATACGGCATCAAACTATGGAGCATCTATTCAGAAGTAAAATAATTGTTATGAAAATAGGATCTTTGGAATCATGACAGCAATTTAGTAAAATGTATGTTCGTTTTAATTTTGTCGCGTGGCTTCATCAAGCATGTGAATAATAGTCCGAACATGATAGTTAATTAAAAATCGATTTTTACTAATAATGGACAATAACGAGAATACAGACTCTAACAATATTAAATAAAATTGGCCAACCGATCGGATGCAGAGTGTGCATTATACGTCGTTTCTTTAATAAGCTTACAAATGTTACTCTTAACGCACGTATCGTAAAAGAGCGACTTGCTTCCCATTATGCAAAAGTTAACATAATATATTGTTAGACTTAACAATTTAACAGTTTCTTTATCTTTAACAACAACAGTAACAATATTTTCTCCTTCAACAATATACTTAAAATTTTTATTAGCACTCCCCACTTATGTGCCCGTGTAATCTCGTTCCACATTATGCAGACAGAAATTTTCCTATGGTTGGTAACACATTCCATGGCTCTCTTTTATTATTTTACGTCATCTCATTATCTAACAGTCCATCCTCCGTAGCGTAAAAACAGTCATATCATGTACATAAAGGTCAGTTCACATAGTATTTACGGTCATGATCGCACAATGTGGATTTGTTTTTTAAGTCCATGTACATATTATTTATTGTAAAGGATTCCTCTACCCAGAATTTTTGGGAAGTTCTCCAAACTGGTTAATTGTTTGAACGTGAATTTCTTTTTAAAAAAATCTGTTCTGGGAATGGTTCATTCCATCAACATTTTCCTAATATAATTCAAGTCAAAAAGAATTAAAAGAAAAAAAGAATTAAAGAGTTATAATAAACAATATAGTAAGTCGAAATATTAAATTTGTATACAAATAACGATGAAATGTGTTTCTTTTTAATAAAAAAAAATAAAACGAGATTCGTGGAGAAAATTGGTTTCACTCATTATATATAAGTTATAATAATTAGAACATTAAATTCTGCGAACATGCGGCCAAATTTAATTAATTTCGCACGTCCTGACCAATATGTACTGCATATACTATACGTGTGTGTACACTAGGGTGGTTCACAAATGCATTGCAAAAATGTTTGTGATGATAGAAAACAACGATCCCCCCAAATCGTTACCAAATCCAAAAAAAGTGGACACGTATTTTTTTTTCGAAATTTTGATTTTTAATGGTTCCTGTGGAGACCTCAAATGTACATAGGAAAATGCATGGGAAAAAGACATTTTTTTGGTATTTTGCGAATTATTGTTCGGGGTTTGGGAAAACGTAAGATTAAAGTTATAGGATTTGTAGAGGACTTTTCGAGGAAGAATTTGACCTATTGTACACTGGGCCACAAAAATGGTGACAACGGTTGACGCCGTGCGGTGAGGTAAGAGAGGAGATTTGGGCGGCGCCTGCTCGCGTATCTTGGCCTGTGCGTGCGGCGCAGAGAGCACTACGGTGCGAGCGAGACGCCAGAGCGTCGCTCGGTGCGTCCTTGTTGCACAGCACTAGTGTAAGCGAGACGCCAACAAGGCCCCCCATTCGCAATAGGGAGCTTGGTGGGGGACCGCTCGTATTCGAGCGCACGCTTTCTCCCTCTCTCTCAGACTAACGCTCTATGACGAGGACAGCTAGTACCCCGCCAAGAAACAAGAAGGATCTATGGGACTTTCGGTAGTGGGAATGAGATAGACTTTTCGATTATCCGTCCTCGTCAAACAGCGTTAGTGATACAAAGAGAGATATATGCGACGTGGTGGCTAGGAACAAGTGTCCAGCGTCTAACCCATAGCTACCGTGCGCCCTTTTCGCGCGGGAGAGGGAGAAAGCGTGAGAGGGAGAAAGCGTGCGCCCGAATATGAGCGGTCCCCCACCAAGCTCCCTATTGCGAATGGGGGGCCTTGTTGGCGTCTCGCTTACACTAGTGCTGTGCAACAAGGACGCACCGAGCGACGCTCTGGCGTCTCGCTCGCACCGTAGTGCTCTCTGCGTCGCACGCACAGGCCAAGATACGCGAGCAGGCGCCGCCCAAATCTCCTCTCTTACCTCACCGCACGGCGTCTACCGTTGTCACCATTTCTGTGGCCCAGTGTACATATGGATTTGATGCCCCCAACCCAACCCCACAGTGACCTGAAAACTACCCTTAAATGAAAAAATATACATTCTTCAGAAAATTGACCCTTCTAATCATTTCATGCTCTTTTTTTCACAGAAATCATTACTATAAGTCTAGTGGAATGTTTATAAACATTTGTTAGTTAATTTCCATTTGTTTAAACAAATTCTATTTCCTTAAATAATTCGTTTTTCTCGAAAATCCATCTGAATTCTGTTTTCTGAGTTCGAAGTGGCAGTTTATTATCTTAGAGTGACATTATTCATTAAAAACTTTCTTCCTATTGTTTAAACAATCAATTATTATTGATTTTCAACTTTTTTTCTAATTATGGTAGGAAAGTCAGCTTTTTTGTGAAATTAACTTATAATCTTCATGTTCGAGATATCTTTCCTATATTATCTAATAAACCCACATTCGTTTAAACAAATTCTATTTGTTTAAACAATTTTTTTTGCAATTCACCTAAAATTCATTTTTTTTAGATCGGTCTGGCCAATTCTTTCAGAAATGATTAAAGAACAAATTACATTATGACTCTGTTACCAAAAAACAGAATTACTTCTCAGTATAATTTGATGAAATATTGAAAACGAATATTTTATTATTTAAACAATGGAAATCATCCTAAAATATAAATGATGTCACTTGCGAATAACAGTTGGCCAAACCGATCTAAAAAAATGAATTTTAAGTGAATTGCAAAAAAATTGTTTAAACAAATGTGGGTTTATTAGATATATAGGCAAGATATCTTGAACATAAAATGTATAAGTTAACTTCACAAAAGAGCTGACTTTTCTACAATAATTAAAAAAAAGTTGCAAGTTGAAACTTGCACATTGCTTCCTCCGAATCGTAAGTAGTGTACGAAGTCCTTATATGAGGAAGCATTTTCATTTTTTTTAATCTTTGGCTTCCTCATAGATGAATTTTCATCTACAACCCACGATTCAAAAAAAGCAAATTGCAAAATTAAAATTCTTGGCATCCTCATATATAGGGACTTCGTACACTACTTACGATTCGGAGGAAGCAAATTGCAAGTTGAAACTTGCAGCTTGTTTACCGTGAGACCCCATGCCTCTCACAACTTGGGGTGCTTCATACTGTAGAGAACGCATCTAAGGATAAATCTCTTGCATGATCTCTTCGGGCCTAATATTTTTGAATTGGCTGAAATTCAAAAACTTGAAGATATGTATAATCAGATCTGTTTTACCAATCTGCGCCAAATTTGAGACATATCACGGCTAAATAATACTCTATATTTTTCGAAAATTGGAGCTCAATCGGTCAAAGCTGACGGGAGTTATATTGATAAATTTAATTTTTCGAAAAATTCAAAATATCATAAAATCAAAACTGCTCGATCGATTCGGTCCAAATGCAATACCAACCAATCTTGGATACATATCTCTTTGTCAAGAACTATTTAGACGATTATCACAAAATTTGCGATCGCTAGAGTGCGAACGTCCTTTTTTTGGAAATTTGAAATGACATCAATTTTGAGCCACAGCTTGAGTCATGACGAAAATTATAGTCAAATAAGGGGTTTATAGAGCTGCATATGCCTGCCAAATTGGGGGGGGGGGGGGCTGTAGCTAAAACCGTTCTCGAGTTATACACGTTTGAATTTTGGGAGGCCATTACACACATACACGTACATCCGGACATTTTCTCCAAACGTGTTTTCTCGATGTTTTGGCACATTCTGAACATGGTGACATGAAAATCTCGACAGGAAAATTTTCCACCGTCACATAGCTTCCTCTATGAGGAAGCAAAAAAGTTGAAAATGAATAATAATTGATTGTTTAAAGAATAGGAAGACATTTTTTAGTGGATAATGTCACTCTAAGATAATAAACTGCCATTTCGAACTCAGAAAACAGAATTCAGACGGATTTTCGAGAAAAACGAATTATTTAAACAAATAGAATTTTTTTTAAGTTTAAATAAATGGAAATTAACTGACAAATCTTTATAAACATTCCACTAGACTTATAGTAATTATTTCTATGAGAAAAAAGAGAATGAAATGATTAGAAGGGTCAATTTTCTGAAGAATGTATATTTTTTCATTTAAGGGAGTATTCAGGGCAGTGTGGGGGTGGGTTGGGCGCGTCAAATCGATATGTACAATAGGTCAAATTCTTCCTCGAAAAGTCCTCTACAAATCCTATAACTTTAATCTTACGTTTTCCCAAACCCCGAACAATTATTCGAAAAATACCAAAAAATGTCTTTTTCCCATTCATTTTCCCATGTAAATTTGAGGTCTCGACAGGCACCATTAAAAATCAAAATTTCGAGAAGAAAAAAAATACGTGTCCACTTTTTTTGGATTTGGAAACGATTTGGGGAGATCGTTGCTTTCTAAATAAAAATAGCCAATTTGAACCTGCCTAGTAGTACACGCATATTATGCTTTCCAATAGGGCCTTTGAAAGTGAAATACAGTGGAGTCCGTTTTTAATAATATTCATACTATACGGTGGATGTAATAAGCAAAATAAAAATCCCATACGAGTTTGTATAAGAATCAACCTTAAGGGAATAGGTACGACGCAACATGCGGTTGATCTTTATAAACGGAATCGTAATAACCGGACTCCACTGTAACTATAAAGTGAATCGTGTCGATTTTCGATCTCGTTTTAAAAATTCTGTTTCATTCGCGCCGTTCTTCGATTTTGGAGACTTATTTACGATATACAGCAAGAACTTATATGGCTTATTCCAATGATGGATGTGTATTATTTATTCTAGTATTCTTTCGAATTCGTAAAAAAGTTTATTTTTTTGGAAACGTAATATTTCAATCCTTCCTAAAGGAACCATTACCGTTTTCATTTTCTGATTTTCCAGGTGGCTAAGGTAAAATATAATTTAATACAATCGAAAATAGGTCAAAACCTATATAGAACACCAAACATCCAGCGGCATCATACATCGAGATAAATCTGGAATTTCGTTAAAGATTCAACTGATACTTGCGTCTCTACGTACGTCGGAAGAACCAGAATTGTCGTCATTTTACATATTTCAAAATATTACTTGTTATTAACGAATTTTGACTCTCTATGTTTTTGAGCATGTTACGTCCTCAAAGTAAGTTTCTTTAGAATATTCCATTTTTGACCACGATATACATATGTATAATATATGTATATGTATAATATATAACATATTAAATATATATATCAATGCATATATACTAATTAATGTTATCTGACATATATTTAAATTTAATATTTATTTAGTATGGTACACATCAATTTTATTCGATAATATTTAAAGTAGGTTTCTTTTTTCATGTTTACTTCGTTATCATGAATTAGTCCCTTACGATAACATAATAAGGGGCTTAGTATAGTTAGAAAGTTACGTGTTTCTTAAAGTTTACTCCATTACTACCTATTGCATTGTTGGTGCCTAACTAAGTTTAAGTTCTTTGTAATTTGGTTCCAACTGCATGGCTGATTTTGACGTTTGAATTGTCAGGATATGAAGTCGGTGCCGATGATAATCTATAAAATCACGATAACGATGCCACTTACCTCCATGACGACAGTATACAAGAAGCTTAAGCAACATTTTGCAAAATTACACGACACAATTTTCATTCTTTTCATATAATCCTCCATCTAAATCATTCAGTGTTTCTAGTTTAAAATTTTTGTTAAAAAAAATCTTTTAAGTTTCGTATTTCGTTTGAGTGTAAACTTTTTTTTGTGGCATCCAAAACAAATGACTAAAAAGTTCATTTGGTATTCATTAGGAAAATAATTATCGATCGTCATGATGAAATTTCGAAAACTGCGACATTTTCTCGAATTTATAATGACGGGCGAGTTATAGGCACTAAATTTCTCACAAGGGTGACACGTCGAACCCACCAAATTTCGAAATTATGATTATATTTCGAAATGATAGTTGAAGCAAAGGGATGACGAAGAAGAAAAAATAATATACGGTTATACATATTTACCTGGAGGCACGACCGCTCATACTATGCGGTCGCATGTTGTGCATTCACCGTTATAAATGCAGTTAGGTGTGCTAATGCGGAATTTTTTAACTGGAACTGACGGATACTTGCAAATCTTACTGTTTCATGTACGTTTCTCCATTTTGCCTATAAACTTCCACCAGATTGGTTATGCGCTTTATTCAGAATTTTGGATACCGATATATGGCAAATTTTCTAGATGATTGCACATGGATCGTCCCAAACCGGTAGTAATGGCAGCTATAAATGTTCCTACGTTATTTACATCTGGAACCTAAGTTCTCGTATAAATTTTAAGTCAGTCAGTTTAATGGTTTGCCTAAAATATTGGATACACGTATTTGTCGCCACGCACGCTGATAGGCATACGCACATCTGTTTTTTTTTCATGTAATGGTTTTGCATGAAATGAGGTCGTGCCTAAAAATATGAAAAAGAAGGAAAAAACTAGTAATAACCAAAATAAAAGAGGAAAATAAAGATAATATTTAAGATTCAGTAAATACTTCGAGAAAACGAAAAACGCAGCGAATTATTGAAATTTTCAATTTTCCATGGTAGACAGCACGCTACCGAAATTAAGTTCCTCCTGAGTATCCACCATGAATCTGCGTAGCTCAACATTTCGAAGATAGTTGAGTTGGGCTACAGTCGACTTCTCGTACGATGGAGCCTTTCTCTTGCGGAAGAGGCTGTCTTCTAACATCACAGAACTGTTTCCATTTCGGCAATCTCCGTCCGTGTCGGCCTGTCCTCAGAAATCCTAAATTTCGTTCAACAAAGTTATTAACATTTTAATACTATATTTTATAATAAGAAATTTCGTATTTCTAGTTTGTCTGTGGTTTTACACATTCAGTCATACAGACTTACACATAAAGTTATAGATTTGAAACCCCACACCGACATTTATCCACCTTTTTAGACTCTGCATACAAAATATGACATCAAGAAAGGTCTCGATTCTAAAAATATTACATCGATTTCTGGAAAGTTTGCCATGGAGAACCTTAAGCATCTTTAAGAATCTCGGTGGTTCTACTGTGCGATAGGTATAATTTAACATTTCAGATTATTTGAAAGAGATAAGCGTGTGACGAAAGTGTTTATTAACTCATAAAACTGTAAGACTTTAAGAAGCTATTCTGATTTTGATTAGGGACAGAGAAGTTCCCGAGTCAAAATTGTAAACTGGGATTAGACCTCGAGGTTCTAATGAAACCATTTTTGCTTCACTTTAATTCTAACAATCTGTTTTTAAACAACACATGTCTTATCATTTTCGGTATCAACTTAGTTGGAATTTCAGTGTCATACTACGACCTCTCTTAATGGTCTACGTTATACTGAAACGTTGCAAATAAATTCAAAAACTGGTTAAGTAATAAAATAATTTTTAACAACTTTTCTCTATTTACACTGTGACGTGACATTTTGATGCATGACACAAAGTAGGCGAATTCGACTACGTCGTGGGGTCTAAAGGGCTACGGAGCAGTTTGACTGAATTTATTTTAAGAATTTGTATTTATTTCCCTGTCCTAGCTCCTATGTGGCGGAGTTCTAGGTTTGGGAGACAATTAGCAAAAACTGAAATAATTAACTGGAGAGGTTCATCAAAAAAATCTACTGAAATTATTTTATCCAACACCAAACTATCGGAGCCGTAATCTAGAGACGGATCTGATTTATTTTAAATTAAACATAATAACAATGAATACAAGTGATAGGTATGAAAAATAGATCGATATGGTACAGAACACAATTTGACAACACCTGAACGATATTGTGAAATAATGTTCCCGTTGGAACAACGCAACAAACGATGCGATATAATAACGATACAGTAATAAGTCACGCACCCGTGTGCAAGGTAGACGATTCCCTGAGGCGTGGACTGAACGATTAGATGCGAAACCGAAAGAAGAGAAAGAAGGAAGTGAGAGACCGATTCTCTGTTTGTTACCGGATTAGCTATCCTCGGACCCGTAGCGATCAAGAAAGCACAGGGGGTGACGCGTAAGAGTACGTCGAACAGAAAAGATCGGTTGATCTCTTGAATTAAAAAATAGGCAGAATACCCCTGAAAGTCTCTCAACGCTGTTTAGTAGCTCCTAATATCCACAGGAATACACTCTCCTAGGTTATAGATCCTTCAAATGGATCACGATACGATAAATAATATAAAACGTTATAAAACGGTAGCACATCTATCCCTGAGCTAGGCCACGCTATGAGTGACGCTAAAAATTTCCAACGATGCAATAAAGAGTTAGATATCCAGCTTTCCGCTGATATTTTTCAATAGATCGGTCACACTTCTAACTTTTGTGTAAATTAGAAATTTTCAGCCGAATTCAGGTATTTTTCCACTCAATTTTTCTAGACTTATTAATTAATATCTTATAATCCAGACGGTATAATACATTTAAATTTGACATAAGGATGCAGGAGCCTAAACTCTTTCGAATGAATCCAGAGACTCAGTCGAGTCTCGCGCCAAGTACAGGCAACCGGCTGTACATATAGGGCACAGCTCGCAGAGACTCTTTACTTGAGTCAACTCTTATCCCCCAAAAAACACTTACGTGTAAAAAACGACGCCAAGTACAGGAGTACTGTGTATTCCTCTAATAAAAAGTATTGATATCAGATTATCGAGGCCAAGTACATAAGTCATTACATATTTTCCTATTATATGATCTAGCACTGGCCCATCATTTTAATTGTATTTTCAAAAATTGCTATAACGTTTTCACTACTCTTTTACATTACTACTGTTTGTCGTAGTTGATTATGAATTAATGATTGATTAATAATTAATAAAACTTTAGCTGATTCCTTATCGAGTACTACTTGGCGGGTCCGTGCCAGGAATTGCAAAATACTTACTTTGAACGTACTAATAGTATCCTAAAATTATATGTTTGTTATTAAGCTTTTAACGTGATTATTATTAACGAGTTATCGTTAATAATCTCTATATAGAAAGTTGACATTGGTTTTGAGTTTAATGACTGGCATAATGAACGCTAATTTATATCAAGAAATGCACGGACCCGCCAAGTGGTACTCAATAAGGCATCAGCTAACGATTTATTAATTATTAAATAATCATTAATTCATAATCAACTACGACAAACAGTAGTAATGTAAAAGAGTAGTGGAAACGTTATAGGCAATTTTGAAAATACAATTAAAATGATGGGCCAGTGCTAGATCATATAATAGGCAAACATGTAGTGACTTATGTACTTGGCCTCAATAATCTGATATCAATACTTTTTATTAGAGGAATACACAGCACTCCTGTACTTGGCGTAGTCTTTTACACGTAAGTGTTTTTTGGGGGATATCACAAGTTTGTGTTGCTCAACGGGACATAGTTTTAAGTTTTAAGCACTGAAATCTATATTGTCACAAATATAAAATGTAAATGCATTATGACGTTGCTAATCAGAAAAATATATTGCGTTGTTGAAAATGTTTAATGGCATATAAATTTAATTTGTAAATCCCTTTTTCTAGAAATGCATAAAGACATATACAAATTTTCAAGGAAAATGTAATCTTCAATGCATATAAGCGTCGTTAATGGCGTCCAGCTTGTTGAAGCCGTGTGGTAAACGTAAGAGAGGAGAGTTTGCTGGATTATTTACGTACCTCAGGCCGTGCGAACACCAGAGAGGATACTATAGTTTGAGCGAAGCGCCAAAGCTTGTTGCACACTTTTCTGGACTTCTACGTCCGACAACTAGATACAAGAAACTACGGAGCGGAACATCTGGACACCCTAGACTTCCACGTCCGACACCTAGATACAGAAAACTACGAAGTGGAATACCTGGACACCCTGGACTTCCACATCCAGTACCTAGATACAAGAAACTACGAAGCGGAATACCTGGACACCCTAGACTTCCACGTCCAGTACGTAGATACAAGAAACTACGTAGCGGAACACCTGGACACCCTGGACTTCCACATCCAGTACCTAGATACAAGAAACTACGAAGTGGAATACCTGGACACCCTGGACTTCCACATCCAGTACCTAGATACAAGAAACTACGGAGCGGAACATCTGGACACCCTGGACTTCCACGTCCGCCGTCTAGATACAGAAAACTACGGAGCGGAACACCTGGACACCCTGGACTTCCACGTCCGCCATCTAGAAACAGAAAACTACGGAGCAGAACATCTGGACACCCTGGACTTCCACGTCCGCCATCTAGATACAGAAAACTACGGAGCGGAACACCTGGACACCCTGGACTTCCAAGTCCGCCATCTAGATACAGAAAACTACGGAGCGGAACACCTGGACACCCTGGAGTTCCACATCGAGTACCTAGATACAAGAAACTACGGAGCGGAACACCTGGACACCCTGGACTTCCACGTCCGCCATCTAGATACAGAATATTACGGAGCGGAACACCTGGACACCCTGGACTTCCAAGTCCGCCATCTAGATACAGAAAACTACGGAGCGGAACACCTGGACACCCTGGACTTCCACATCCAGTACCTAGATACAAGAAACTACGGAGCGGAACATCTGGACACCCTAGACTTCCACGTCCGACACCTAGATACGGAAAACTACGAAGTGGAATACCTGGACACCCTGGACTTCCACATCCAGTACCTAGATACAAGAAACTACAGAGGGGAACACCTGGACACCCTGGACTTCCACGTCCGCCATCTAGATACAGTAAACTACGGAGCGGAACACCAGGACAAACTGTCACCTAAAATACGAGGAACTATCCCGAAGCACACATATACATACACCCATATACGCGCGCTCCACATGAGTGCTATTAAAAACTGAATAATTCTATAGTGTTGTGAAAGCACCCTTATACTAACTCGACATTCGGTATGAACGGTAGCTTCAAGTATAAAGTGTATTTGATTGTGTTGTGTATTCGCAAATGACTGACACCATACAGAATACAAATAGGTAAAGAAGGCACAGCAGTCAGCGCCATCTGTCGTGTAAAAAATGCGATGGACGTGCGAAGACGACGACGACGACGACGACGGAACTGAAATAAAATCATCTCGCTCGCCATCTCAATACGCCCTGATCTCGTATACTAATCGTATTGAACGTGGTGGCAATCAATTCAGGACCCTCAATTCCTATAGTGAATGTATCAATAACTTTTTCTTATGTACATATAGCGGTTAATAACATATTTCGTTCCAAACATAGGTATCAAGAGACTCGGTCGAGTCTCGCGCCAAGTACAGGCAACCGGCTCTACAGGGCACAGCTCGCCGAGACTCTTTATTTGAGTCAACTCTTATACCTGTGTTTGGAACGAAATATCTTATTAACCGATATACACGAGAAAAAGGTATCCCCCAAAAAACACTTACGTGTAAAAAACTACGCCAAGTACAGGAGTGCTGTGTATTCCTCTAATAAAAAGTATTGATATCAGATTATTGAGGCCAAGTACATAAGTCATTACATATTTTCCTATTATATGATCTAGCACTGGCCCATCATTTTAATTGTATTTTCAAAATTTCTTATATCGTTTTCACTACTCTTTTACATTACTACTGCTTCCCGTAGATGATTATGATTTGATGGTCATTTAATAATTAATAAAACTTTAGGTGGTTCCATATCGAATACTACTTGGCGGGTCCGTGCCAAAAATTCCAAAGTACTTACTTTGAACGTACTAATAGTATTCTAATGCCATACGTTTGTTATTAAGCTTTTACCGTGATTATTATTGACTAGTTATTGTTAATATGGTCTATATAGAAAGTTGACATTCGTTTCGAGTTTAATGACTGGCATAATTCTATCGAGAAATGCACGGACCCGCCAAGTAGTACTCGATATGGAATCACCTAAAGTTTTATTAATTACGGGACATAGAAGCTCTAAGTACTGAAATCTATATTGTCACAAATATAAAATGTAAATGCATTATGATGTTGCTAATGTAATGTAATCTTCAATGCGTATAAGCGTCGTTAATGGTGTCCAGCTTGTTCAAGCCTTGTGGTAAACGTAAGAGAGGAGAGCGTGCTGGATTATTTACGTATCAGGCCGTGCGAACATCAGAGAGGATACTATAATTTGAGTGAAGCGTAAAAGCTTGTTGCATACTTTTCTGGACTTCTACATCCGACACCTAGATACAAGAAACTACGGAGCGAAACACCTGGACACCCTGAACTTCTACATCCAGTACCTAGATACAAGAAACTACGGAGCGGAACATCCGGAAACCCTGGACTTCCACATCCGACACCTAGATACAGAAAACTACGGAGCGGAACACTTGAACACCCTGAGCTTCCACGTCTGACGCCTAGATGCAGGAAACTACGGAGCCGAACACCTGGACTCCCTGGACTTCCACTTCCAACACCTGGACACAGGAAACTACGGAGCGGAATACCTGGACACCCTGGACTTCCACATCCGACGCCTAGATGCAGGAAACTACGGAGCGGAATACCTGGACACCCTGGACTTCCACATCCAGTACCTAAATACAAGAAACTACGGAGCGGAACATCTGGACACCCTGGACTTCCACATCCGACACCTAGATACAGAATACTACGAAGCGGAACACTTGAACACCCTGAGCTTCCACGTCTGACGCCTAGATGCAGGAAACTACGGAGCCGAACACCTGGACTCCCTGGACTTCCACTTCCAACACCTGGACACAGGAAACTACGGAGCGGAATACCTGGACACCCTGGACTTCCACATTCAGTACCTAGATACAGGAAACTACGGAGCGGAACACCTGGCCATCCTATATCTCTAAAAGCTGTGATGTAAAATACGAGAAACTATATCGAAGCACACACATACGTACACCCATACACGCGCGCTCCACATGAATGCTATTAAAAACTTAATATTTCTATACTGTTATGAAAGCACCCTTATACTATCTGAAAATTCGGTATGAACGGTAGCTTCACTTGTAAAGTGTATTTGATTGTGTTGTGTATTCGTAAATTACTACCACCATACAGAGTACAAATAGGTAAAGAAGGCACAGCAGTCAGCGCCATCTGTCGTGTGAAAAATGCGATGTACGTGCGAAGACGACGACGACGACGACTACGACGACGACGACGACGATGACGACGGAACTGAAATAAAATCTTCTCGCTCGCCATCTCGATACGCCCTGATCTCGTATACTAATCGTATTGAACGTGGTGGCAATCAATTCAGGACCCTCAATTCCTATAGTGAATGTATTAATAACTTTTTCTCATGTATACCGGTTAATAAGATATTTCGTTCCAAACACAGGTATAAGAGTTGACTCAAGTAAAGAGTCTCGGCGAACTGTGGCCTGTACAGCCGGTTGCCTGTACTTGGCGCGAGACTCGACCGAGTCTCTTGATTGATACATTCACTATAGGAATTGAGGGTCCTGAATTGATTGCCACCAAGTTCAATACGATTAGTATACGAGATCAGAGCGTATTGAGATGGCGAGCGAGATGATTTTGTTTCAGTTCCGTCGTCGTCGTCGTCGTCGTCTTCGCACGTCCATCACATTTTTTACACGACAGATGGCGCTGACTGCTGTGCCTTCTTTACCTATTTGTACTCTGGATGGTGTTAGTAATTTACGAATACACAACACAATCAAATACACTTTATACGTGAAGCTACCGTTCACACCGAATTTCCAGTTAATATAAGGCTGCTTTCACAATAGTATAGAATTATTAAGGCTTTCATGTGGAGCGCATGTGTATACGTATACGTATGTGTGTGCTTTGACATAAATCCTCGTATTCTAGGTGACAATTTTTGGAGACATAAGCCCGTATTCAGAACTCGCTATTAGTACTAATAGCGCGCTTTTAAATTATTTATTAGTGAGTTTATAGGTGATCGTATTCAGAACCGCTTTTATGGTCACTCTTAAGGTCACTAGCAGCTAATAGCGCGCTATTAGCGAAAAAGCCTATTCAGAACCGCTTTTAAGCCTCTAACAGCGCGCTATTAGGCGCCATCTTGTGACTAACAGCGACCTGTTCGTAGATGTGGGCAGGGGCATGTTTAAAGTGACAGGTCGCTCAAATATGGTGGACCAGATGGAGGCTATTGCCAAAATAGATGAAGTCCGCGAAGTTAATGAAATGAGAGTAAGAAATCCGCAAGTTTTTCGAGAGAGACGTGATCCGTTTCGTACGTGACGTCATCCTTAGGAATTTCGGCCGTGTTCAATGCTCAGAGGCTATCAGATTTGTGGGATCTTCATCCTCCACGAAATTTTCCAGGCAAATTTTATTGATTTTGAAATCGAGCCCAGAAGGTTTTGAGAGAGCAAACCTCCACCTGTACCACTCGCACGCTTTCAATGGCAAAAAAAAAGTTTTCTTTGCTGTGAGTTTCCACCGCTGCTATGCATGTCTTATATCTTTCCATTCCCTCTTAATTCCAGTCGCTGTTACATTCATTCATTTGTCTCTTCTACTCTTTTGCAATCAAGCATTATTTGCTTTATTCTCTAGTATATCACGATTGTCGCTTACAAATTGTATGAGTAATGTTTTTTCTTCGAGGGTGAAATTCTCCTTTCGTTGCATGATGATCTACAACCTTTTATTTCTTTTTCATTTTCATGTCATGCCTGTCTTATAATAGTTTTAACGCATTAATTAAATACGAATAGCTTGTCTTCAAGAAAGGGAATTCTTGAGTTTCGAATTTCAAATATGGCTGCAGTTTTCACCAAATATGAAGTTCGCGCTTTTCGAATGCCACCGAATGCTCCCGGACATAATTGAATATGCCCGAGTCTTCCCGAACGATTCCGAACGCGGTTGAAAGTACATGTTACAAGACAATGCTCCCTGTTAGCGTACCTTTAGCTAAAAGCGGCTTAAAAGCGAGTTCTGAATACGGTCACTAACAACTCGGCGCAATCACTTTTAACTAATAGTGACTCTGTTAGTGACCTTGAGAGCGAGTTCTGAATACGGGCTTGAGTGTTTGGTGGATACCCTCGTGGAGCCGGGATGCGGTACCACGGGGATAGGCGGACGGGACACGGCCACCACGATTTGGATTTGGGTTAAGGGACTGATGGGACAGCCGGTTCTCGTTAAGTACCGCGAGGGCGGTCTTATTTAGAGCATATCTTGCGCGAGGAGATAGCCGAGCGGGAGTGTTGCGGACACACGGATGCCTCGAATGGCTACCGATGTCGGAGGGCACACTCCCGAGAAAGAGAACGCTCGTCTCCAACGAGACCTGTTAGGATCGCGAATCGCGCCGCGAGGGGATTCGCGGATTCGGTAGATACACCGACATAGGGACAGGTGTTGGGCAGGCTAGAAACCACGACTCGGAATAGTCGTGAGCCGCCGTTGGAGAACACACTGTACGCGACGGGTTTTGTATTGTAAAATCCGCCGTTTATTTAATGGTAATAAACGAAACGGTATTCTACTCGCTGGCTTATCATTTTGCGCGCCTATCCGCTGACTCCGAAATTCTCTCTCTCATGTTCCCCTCTACCATTATCAGTGCGCTGAGGCTGAGCCGCCGGGAAATCTGAAAACGGCCGTGGTGAGGGATGGTGGTGCGGAAAAGCCGCACCTGGCGCCCAACAATTAGATCTTCGGATCTTTTCTTTGATTACAGCACGTTGGGAGCAGCCACGGATTATTTGTAGGCGACGCCGTTGAGCGTTATACGTCACAATATATAATGCAATGATACATCATCAATAGGTTATTTTATTAAAATTCCAATCCTCTCGTAAACATTTTTTAACTGAGATAAATTTCGTGCATATTTAACTTATAGATATACAAGCCAAAAACAAGGAAACCCTAATTATGAGGTCATTTATGACAGATCAATTTGTAAAGAACTATCTGATCACAGCAAAATTTTGTCAGATCCAAGAAATGTTTCTTTCACATAGAACTGCAATGGCATTTATTTAAGGGGGTTCTCTGGTTTGGCGGTCTGATTTTTAAGCATTTTTTGGGATTTTTTTGTGAGGACCAATGAAGAGATAGAACTTTGGAATTTTTATCACTTATTTATAAGTGTTTCAAGAGTATACGTATAAATTTTTAGCTAAAAATATTCATTAGAACAGAAGTTATATCGCTCTGAAGACACCTGCCTCGAAAAAATGGACGCTCACTTCCTCCACGAAAACAGCTGATTGGCTTATCTGAAACTAAAAAACTCGGGGGCGTTTTAATCTGTAAGCTTAAATGCACGGAATGAACTATCATGAAAAGAAAATGTTGAAAATTGGACTTTTGACAGACTTCGGAACAAAAAATTTCGAATTTCATGTATTTTTTGTCAACTTTTTGTTTAAAAAAAAATAGAAATATTTTAAATTTTGGGGTGATAATAGTTCATTCCGTGCGTCTGTATGTGCTGAGTCGACCCTATAAATTTCGAGTGAATTGGCCAAGCCGTTCTCGAGATGTGATGGAGGAAAGTTTGAAAAACGTAGTTTTGAGAAAAACGCGTTTGAAGTTTCAAGTACAGTTACAACTATAAAAATCCTAACTTACCATTAATCTGCGATAATCTGCTCTTCAAAGCTAAACTAAGACTAAAATAAATTTCACAACATACATAACTACACTCCTAAACTTGTTTCAACTTGTCTGGACTTGTTTTATGTACATACATTTGTATAGAAGGGTCTCAAACCGACAGAACACAATAGGGTCGGCCTCTCAGCGCTCCGAACACTGCCCCTCTTCTAACTGCTGTATCTTTATAATGACTTCGAATTTTGAAAAATCACTTTACCACCATATTTTAGACATATTAAGGAAACAATTTATGCAAAAAAAAAATCGATTTTTTGAATCCATCAAACCAGAGAACCCCCTTAAATCGCTGAAGTATAGTGTATGACAGTTTTGTTATTTCATTAATGTACAGTACTTCATCTTAAGCATAATCCTAAGTCATCTTCTACTGTGTATTATAAAAAATGCCCGAATCCTCCCGTTATAATTAACTTTTATCCACGGGCCGTCAGGAAGTACTAGAGGGCTCGGAATGTTTGAAAAATTAGAAACTCTGATCGGGAATCGAAACCTAGCCATTGCACCATCGAACCCACTATCCGTCCTGATAAGTCCTCTTTATTTATTTTTTAGTAACTCCTAGGTGGAATCCTTTTAGTTCTGCCACGTTACAGTAATAAGATTGTTTGGTTACAGTCTTACGTCTATGCTTCGAATACCATTCTGGAGTCCATTCCCAGATAGCAAAGCATGATCAAAGAAAAACGACAAAAATAAAAATTTCGGCAATTTTCCGAATTTCTTCCTACGCCGTATGAACAGTGCTGTTGTATTATCCAAATGGCATGCAATACGTAAACGTGAGTCACTGAGCAACATGTAGAGAACTCGCTTCTGATACATTGCTAATAAAGAGTGAGCAACTGCTGTTCCTCAAATGTATAGAGCATCGTCGATTAGTAATACTTTCCTACTGTTTGCGGCTTTATTACTACAGTTTTGTGTTGCATCAGCGTGAGAGCAATCCAACAGGCAAATGTGGACAAATCTTATCGCAATTTTGCTGATAATCTTGTTTAAAGCTGCTAACGCGTTCCTAACTTTATAGAGACTTTGCTACCTGGTTTCTAACGATAATCCATTTTAAGTGTCTATATTGCTGTAGTCACTTTTCAAACATTTAAAAGCTTGTTAAGTATTGTCACACATTAAGTATTAAGACATCTTTAAATGTTTTAAAACCCGAGTCAAAAGATAAGTACTACTTCGATCCTAATGGGTCTGATTTCATTCTTCTCACACTAATCTAGGTCTGATTGTTCGATAAATATGATAAGTCCTGATGAATCTGATCTCGTTCTTTTAATCCGAATCTAGACTTATTTATTGTGAATACGAGCTAAAACAGAACTTATAAATCCTGTTCTTGTACTGTCGAGAGGAACGTGACAATGTAGAAACAGGACTTACTTTATTTGGCTTGGGAAATGACTATACTAATTGAAACTTTTGTAATGTGTTAAAATAAAACACTTAAATTTGCAGTATACCATATATTGAACGTGCCATCAATGAATTGACTATACAGACAGAGTAATTTGTACATATTTCTTGTTCCTGTGATATAGTTCTGTGTTTCCTTTTTTCATCAACGCAGTTCCATTATACCGTATGACCCCTCCTAAGTAGGAAATCTGAAGTTGTCACTATCGAGAACGAGTGCTCCCTCGTTTTTGCACTAAAATCTAGTGATATCAGCCGGCGATTAAATATTTTTATAGTATCGACATGCTTTGCAAAAACATACAATAATTCAAAAATCAAGGGCTAGATTATCCAAAATTGCATCTACCGAACAACTTGTACTTCTCTATGGTAACTAGTAACATTGCTAATAAGTTTCATTTGAGTAATCGATGAATTATTTGTATGTAAAAGGTTTTTAATGATGATAACGTAGAACGATAACCTATTGATGCTTTTTATTCTCCCTTTTCAGATAATCAAATTCCGTTTCATTGTACTGTAGCATATATGGTAATTTACCACTGTGTTTCTACTATAGAAATTAAATGAACAAGTTAATTTCAGTTGATGCAATACTTTTGAATCGAGTTATGTGTGAAATTCTATCACAATCTGTTGCATATCTACTCTATGTTTTAACTATCGATCTGGGTATGAAGCAGTATTACGCTGAAAGTTCACGCTTCAAAGTACTGACACAATTTCATCAAGAACTTAGCCACATCGAGTAATTTGATACCCCGAACTATACAACGAAGTGAAGAAATGAATCGTGGATGAACAAAAGTCTATATGCATTGATTACGCAATCAAGAGGCATGATTGTGTACATATGTATACATTATACTGTCAAGTTTAGTACGATGAGATCATATTATGAAGATCATGAAATAAATGTCGGTGCAAGAATCTATGCCAAAACTCTGCACAGATTAATTTTATTGCATTATCAAGAATTATACATATATTTCCAAACATTCTCAGTGTTGGATGTTAATATTAGTCTTTTTCGGAAGTTCTCATTATTGAAATATTATTAAAAAGTAAGGTTACCTGTAAATTTCTGTAGGTAAAAATCCCTCGGAATATTCAGTACTCGCGACGTGGTTCTTGGTCATATCTCTAGGCCTGGCAACTTCAACCGCGTCTACGAATCTAAACGAAACGGACGCTTTTAATCGAAATATATTCTATAACTTTACCCCATTGCTTGCCCAAAGTAATTATTTGAATCATGCTTCGTTTCCTTCCACGCCCACACACAAACCTGCGATAAATCACTCGGTAAATTTATTAAGAAAATTTCTTAATATCTGAAGAAATTCTTCGACTTACTATGTTTATGTACGCGAACTTGATTTAAATATAATTAACAACTAACATGCCATGCAATGAAACATCAATAAACCAGTAATATTAACGCATATGCATAGATATAAAAAATATGTTGATAACGTAAACAAGAAATATTACTATTCTATAAGCAAAGCAGCTAATTCACATCAGACTACCTGTAGACTATCACTAAGTTCTTTCAATGCCACAGTGCTCGGAAATGTATACTTATCTCCCATATCTCTAGTATATAATATAAATTCATAAGAGACATGAACATGGCGTTTCTATAGTAATGAAGTTAGATCGTAACTTTCCCAAGCGCTATGGCATCGACTACATCTTGGAAGTTAAAAAAAGATTGGCGGTAATCAAACGGTCAAACCTTTCTAATTAGTTATCTAAAGTTTTCATTTAATTTAATTAAAAACTTCATTAAAAATTCTGCGAATTCACCGCCTTCTTCTTCTACCAACCAAGGTTCGTAGTACATTTTATTTCGACTTACGAATTGAAATACGGGGGTATTGGATGTGGAACTTCAACAGACAACGTCTCAGCATATGGATGTTGGTGATCCGAGTTTTGAAAGCATCCTCGCCAGCAGCTGAGACTTCCGCTTTTCCTCCTTAAAAAAGCCGACGAGGATATGTTCCTTCTTCTTCCTTATACAGACTCCTTAACACTTTCCCCTCTCCACTACCTCACCTCAACTAATCTTCACATTTTTCACAATTTTGTGATTGCCCGTGAACTTTAACGAGGATCTTCGCTTTTACTTCAACTTTCTTCATTTATGAAACTCAGCGCATCAATCGTAAGAAAAGAGACATTAATTACGTCTGCTAATAGGAATAAAGTGATAGAATGCAGACATCGCGATGAAACAGTAGGCGAGTGAAAAGAAAAGGGAAGAGCCTCGTTATGACGATAAACAAGTGACGTTACTCAAAAGATAGACGCCAATTGTTTTGCTAACAAGATTTTATAAATTCCGGTGACCAATCTTATGATACGCGATTGGAGGAGTCAAACAAACCAAGTAATATACTTGTTGAATAAATATACATTTTTAGGTTGTATTTATGGAATGATATTAGGGATTATTAAATAGTAGCTTCAGGACACGTGGAACGGACATCATGGTATTTCACATTCATGCCTTCACACGTTCGCACTTCACTCAATTCATACGTGGAGCCAATAAAAAGATAATGGATTCGAACATTATGTAGTATATGTATATAAATAATGTATGAATATAAAATTTTATCTATCTAGTACGAATAAGTATAATACACGAGTGTGAAGTTTGATACACGAGCTGTTAGGCGAGTGCACCAAATCACACGAGTCTTATACTCATTCGTTAACAGCTAGATACAACAGTTTTTGTAACGAATGCTCAACGAAAACGCCGTCTGGCCTTTTTTTTTACAAGAGATTGCACTGTTAACCTGCTTAAAAAAATGTTTCAATCGGTTTTCCATTCCTTGAAAATATTTTAGATGTTTATGACGTCAATATTATAAATTTTTAGGTAATTTTATAATCTTTGCCCAAAAAATAATATTTTAAGGTGCTCTCCGACGACACATTACGGGGTATTCTTTGAGCGTTTGTCAAAAAAGTATCTATTATATCGAGTTATTTATCCCAAATGCACCACTTGAAGTTAGCGCACCGATTTGATTGTGTGGTAAAACCATGTTCGGTGGTGCGGTTCGATTAAATGACCAGATATAAACTTATAAAAGACGTTATGTGGACATTTTTGTACCTTCGTACAAAAATCTACGGCAGTGGCTCGGAAAGTGTGTATGTATGTATATGTATAAATGGGACATAATACTACCATAAACATTACTTTACCAGATATTAAACTTAATATCAAAGAATTATGAAAAAGAATACTTTAAAATTATACGATATGGTTTAGTTCAGCCTTTTGGATATACACAGTAACTACGAGTTCTGTGAAAATAATTTGTAAGGTATAATTTTGTATACTTTTCTTCAAAATTAAATTTATATAGGGGCACATTGATCATCAAATATCCACATTTAACATTAATGATATACATGTACTATACACAGGACATATGTATAGTGTTTTAACCCATAAAGCGAGCAATTAATTTCTGGTAACAATTAATCTAAACAATTTGCAAACGAAATAGATTTTGTGTACAAGTCGATAGAAATTGATCCAATATTTTGTTAATTCATTGTTAACAAGACGACATAAATCTACGAGCCAATATCCCACACGGATTAACCTACACGCTGTAAGTGCGACCTGAACAAATCCTCATTGGATTTCGATGATATTACGTTCAATGCAATGCATTCGAATATTATATAGATGTATGTATACACAATTACAATATATAAATTGGAATGTTGTATAGATTTTCGTGCGAATATATGTAACATTACTGGAATGTTGTATGGATATGAAATTAGTACTATGGTTAAAGAATACATATTACGTTAAAGTTCCTAAGATATCTAAGCAAAATCTATTCTTCGCTAGAAACGTCTACAGGAAATCTGTGAAATAGTATTGCCATACGAATTCGTTATTTAAGACTCCAAACTCCATAAGATCCATAATCCCATGTAATATAATAATTGGACTTCTTCTTCTCAAACTCATAACCACCAAAAGTGTAAGAGAGACTGTTGTCAATTGGAACATCATGTCGAATAAAATGAAATCATTTAATCTGCCATCTATTGGTAGTGAACAAATTATAATTGCCTGATCAGCTTTGTTTTAAAAAACAGTAAACAAAATTTCACAAGAAAATTCCGTAAGGGTCATCTACAACATTAATTATAATATAAACTGTTTTCATTTTCAACTAAAACCAGTCTTCCCTACTATGTAAAAAGTATGAATGTGATACACACATTTAAAGGATATACTTTAGATGCGAGTTGATAGTTTACGTAAAGTACGTCTGACGGAAAAATCAGAATCTTGTTCAATATCGTCCTTATTAAGGTCGGATATGTTTTATATAACGTGTAGTAATCCGAAAAGAACGAATTCTATTGCATTATTCAATAATTTGTTTCAACAGTTAATAATTTTTTTGATAGCCTTCGCGTTCCTATGAAAAAATTAAAGTGGCCTCCATTTTCTATTGAAAAAAACCGTTCCGACAATTTTTATTGTTGCAATTTGATGCTAATTAAGAACTATCAAATTTGTGATGAAATTAGTATATTACGACCCTAGGCCAGAAAGTTGGATTTCCTGGAGTATGTGATACAAAGGCCGAGACAAAGCCGAAAAAGTTTTTTTGTACCAACGCATCGGAATTGGACCTGTGACATATCTTCTCAACTCGGCACAGATAAAGAGAATCTGATAGTTAACCTACGTTACCGTCCACCGTTCAATTTTCGCCCATGCATCCGCATGACGAGCGGGCGCCAGCTAATTCTTATTTCACCGGGAATTGACGAATCGGTGGGACCTAGGAGTTGAGGTGGAACAACCTCAATTCCGCCAAAATGAGAGCTCTAACGAAACCTATCAGAACGCACGGTAACATTAAGGATCCTATCAATTTTTGGGGACGCATAAAATTGAGAAACGCAACCGAAGGTGCTGACCTTTGGGATTGAATAAAATCAGCAAACGCAACTGGATGCACGAACGGGCGCAGGCAGTTACGGAAATGCGCGGCCGCTCAAGCTGCTAGGTTGAGGTAGAGAGGGTCGGAGTAAGCGTCAGATAAATAGTGCCGGAAACAGAGAGCAATTGATCGAGAAGTTAACAGACCGAACTGGAGCTATAAAATCGAAATTCCTCCACCAATTAATAAATTGGGAGTCCTCACCGGAGCTGGTTCAACCAATCTGTGAAGATCGAGAGCTGTATCTAGCTGAGACTCAGATGGGCACTGCACTATAGCACACCACTGCACCTCCGAAAAATACGCAGAATGTTGCAATGTGAGAACTACACAAGCGAAAACTTTGTATACAGTATAGGAAACACAGCTAGAAAAACTATCAATAGATAAAACGGGAGTGCGAGCCAGCTCGTGACACTTCAGCCGGTGTTCTAAGACAAAAGTAGTATAAGTTGGGAGGTTCTGGATACAGATTCCTGCACCGACATATTACCGACACTCCAGAGCCTTCAAAGGTGGGTGTCCGTGCTAAGTTGCCGTCATGAGCTCTACGATTTTCGGAAGTGACGTCATCAGGACCCCTCGATTCCAAGAATTTTCGCTCGATTCCAGGAATTTTACGTCACATTCCGGGAATTTTGCGCTCGATTCTGGGAATTACGCACGATCGAGAACCTTCTAGAACATTCTGGAACATTCTGGAAGCTTCGACGGTTCGTGTCCGTGGTAAGTGGAGAAGGATCGCTCCCAGAGCCGACGATCCTCTCGCGCGACGTTTTGGGGCAGCCCCTTGCTCCCCACCCCGGAAAGCTTTCTAGAAGCTTCCAGAAGCTTCGACGGGCCCCGTGCAGGTTTCGGACGGCAGCCCTCAGCCCGTTTGACCTCGAATGCTATCTCGCGGAATTGCGCAGCATCCCTGATGTAGTTCTGTCGGAAGAGAGAGAGAGAGAAAGAGAGAGAGAGAGATTCATTGATTATTTATTTATGCCCTAGTAATTCTTTGGGGCAAGATTGAATAATACAAAGATAACACTTACACTTGCAAGAAAATAGATTTTGGTAGGACAATTTAGAACTACGTAAGTATACGCTTAATACTAATGATATTAGTACTAATAATACTGACAGGCTAAGCGCTGGGAATTATAATTGGTGAGAGCTATTAGTTGTTATGAAGTTTATATTCCAAATAATGAGTAATAAGATAAGAATTAAGAATAGAATTAAAATTAAGATTGAAGTCAGAAGTGTGTGAGTGAAGCCATGTATCAGAAATTGTGATGATGTGGAAAGAGTTGCTAGAGATGAATGTTTCTATAAGTTCGAGATGACTGAGAAGGGAATTCGCGTTAAAGTGAACAATGTTAAGATAGTGGTAATTATGATTGTGATTTTCGGAGCGAAAAAACTTGATTGATGTTACTAATTGATGGTCATATCAGTTTGTTAATCTGAGCTTCTAACGTTGAGATTCTTTCACTATGGTCGGCAATGATTTTGAGAACTTCGGGAATCTGATTGAGTTTGCTAGAGAAATCCGCGTTAACTGCGTTTTGGTGTTCTATAAAAGCAGTGAGCTTGCTATCTGATTTCATTTAGT
>OZ020581.1:8071390-8146456 GCA_963971525.1 Cephus spinipes | reverse complement strand
CAAAAGTATTACGGTTAAAATTTTTTCGTTTCAAACTCGACGCCCCCAAAAGTTTAGCGAATGAAATTTTTTCGTTTCAAACTCAACGCCCCAAAAGTTTAGCGAATGAAATTTTTTCGTTTCAAACTCGACGCCCCAAAAGTTTTACGACTGAAATTTTTCAAAAATGGGAAGTGGGCATTTTTCTGTACGAAAACTAAGCGGTAGCAGTAAAACTATCAGCCAAAACGATATGTCGGGAAGTAAAAAGGAAAATTAAAAGAGAAGCCGACATCTTGATAAAAAAGAGGCGCCGACCAGTCGCTGAGACATATTTTGTGCAACGAAAATTTTCTCGAATCTTGGAAAAGAACTGCAACGAATGGCTAGGATTTTCTGGAGCGTTCACATTTCAGCCAGACAGTCTAACGCTCCTAGACGACCACGTGTTTCGTAGACAAAGAATTTTAACCCACAATAGTAAGGGTAGCTACCTAAGTAAAAATTAGGATTGACTTTAAGATATGGGTCAAAAAATAAATTAGGTTTGTAAACGATATGTCGGGAAGTAAAAAGAAAAACTAAAAGACAAGTCGACATCTTGATAAAATAAGAGGCGCCGTCCAGTCGCTGAGACATTTTTTGTGCAACGAAAATTTTCTCGAATCTTGGAAAAGAACTGCAACGAATGGCTAGGATTTCTGGAGCCTTCACATTTCAGCCAGACAATCTAACGCTCCTAGACGACCACGTGTTTCGTAGACAAAGAATTTTAACCCACAATAGTAAGGGTAGCTACCTAAGTAAAAATTAGGATTGACTTTAAGATATGGGTCATAAGATAAATTAGGTTTGTAAACGCTTTGTAAAGCTGTCTGCAGAGTGAATAAAGATAAACTTTCATCATGAGGAGAACCGCAAGATACAATAAACAGGGCCCTTTCGACACAGGAAAAGAATATTGGAAAATGGTGCGTGATGTGCGTATGCGAAGAATCGAAAAAAGGGAAAGGATGTCCTGGTTGTGGTACGAAGGATGTACAAACGCTCCCTGGGCATTTGATATTTTTGGTTTACATTTTTTATTCGCAATGAAAATACATTCTGCAACAGGACCTTTTGAAGATTGGGGAGTTAAATACTTTGAAGAATAAGGATAATGGAATAAAGTCAATAATTTATGTTATAAACAGTTTTTTATTTACTTTTCATACAATTTTTCTATGCTTTAATTTAAGGCATACAATCACTCCAGGTATAACTACAATCTAAACGCTCGAGTGAACTATTTACTAAGTCGTGTATTGCTAATGCTACTAATTCTGTGACGAGATGATTAAATATGCAATGCGCACCAAGAAGATCTGCTACAGTGCTAGGTGTGATGTTCGAAATTTTACCGCTTTCAAAAGCCTCTGTAATTTCATTCAAAAAACTATTATGAGTACGTATCGTAGTAGTATAATGATCATCAGCGAGTATTAGATAGGAACATATACATGATTCTAATTTTAAAAGTTTTTCAAAACACTGTCTCTTGAAAGCAATACTATTTTTCCCCGATGTTATTTTTATTGCGCGGTCACCATATAATTCACATAATACAATATTACAACTTGCGAGGGGTATCGTAGACCATTCATTACTCTTTGTAGCAATATCTATAAAATGGGCTATGAATTTCTCAGAGTGATCGAGAAGAAGTCGCCAGTCCAATGGTAGAAGCGTAACGGCATCTCCTCTACAACCAAGGAGTTGTAAAGTCGGTTGATATCCATTGTTAATGTCTAGTCCCACGACGATACGCTTCTGACTGTTTAAGTTGTATACAGTTTGCATCATCAGCAATGGTGATGGTTTTGGAACGGGTGGCGAAGTAGATGTAGAAGGCGTGGCATTCACACCCGTAGATCTTTTAAGCGACATCCTGTTTTCTCCTTCGTTAAGTGCTACCTTTTTTCGTTTACAATTGCCATCGTTTTCCTTATTTTTCCTCTTGCCATTTTCCACGTCAGATGTTTCCACAGGTAGTGATTCTTTTAAGGCTAGACGATCAGGCGTATCTATACCTTCAGGCCGTCTTACGCCCCCAGCACGATAGACTGGACACATTTTCGTACAGACTTTTTCCAAACGTTGAGATTGTTCGTACATTTGAGGGTTCGCACACAATATCCAATGTTCAACACCATCACACTTCTCTTCATGGTATAAAGCGGCGTGAGTAGCTGGACAATCCCAGTCAGAACTTTGAGAATTGGTCATTTTAACAAGGATATCTGAGATGTAACTAACAATGTTTGTTACTGATTGAAGATCCTGAGAAACGACGCTTCTTATAGGACTAGAGCATCATCCCCACTCTCTATCCACCATCCCTACATAATAATAGAAACTGGTAGCAATACGAAATCTTAAAAATATTTTCTTAGCATTTAAACTCGACACTTTGAAAAACTTTACAGTTTTCTAGTACGTTTGATCGTGTTAAGTTATGGATCCTCGCTGGGTTCACCCGTGGTCGGCCATTGTGGCAGGGCCTAGTTCATGCGGAAAAAGCTATTTCGTTAAAAACTTTATAAATTACATCGAGGATATGAGCGATGTTAAATTTCCTAGAATTATCTGGTATTATTCCGAATCACAGCCTCTCTATCGTTCGAAGGAGTTAAAGAGTGTTGAGTTTCAGGAAGGGCTGCCTTCCTGCTCAGATTTCACCGGAGAACATCCCATACTAATAATTATAGACGACATGATGCGGGAATCTAATGAGCAGATAGTTGATATTTTTACAAAAGGTTGTCATCATAAAAACTTAAGTGTATTCTTCATTACTCAAAATATTTTTCATCAGGGACGAGGTCAGCGTGATATATCTTTAAACGCTAACTACATTGTCCTTTTCAAAAACCCACGAGACCGAGCACAGATTCAACATCTTGCACGTCAGGTTTATCCAACCAACCCCAGATTTCTTCAGGATGCTTATTACGACGCGACACTGATACCTCACGGCTATTTACTTCTGGATCTCAAACAGGCCACACCTGAAAATTGTCGAGTGCGAACGTGTTTATTTCCAAACGACCCAGCACACATCGTTTACGTTCCTAAGGAGCATAAAACAAACGGTACTCGTCGACGTTAAACTATTAGCCTGAGATGCGCTGCAAAAAACACATCCACACGCTGCAGGCTCTGTGTAAATTAGCACCGGAACATCGACGTGCTGTACTCAAAGTAGCAGATTCAAAGTTGGTTCGTGTTATCTGTGAATGCGCTCTTAATCTCCTACACGGCGGGGTGCCACTTACATCCGAAGAGAAAAAACATCTGGCTAAACATAAAAAAATTCTTCGTAAACTGGCATGTAACAAAGGTACCTGGAACGGAAAGAAGAAATTACTCGTTCAAAAAGGATCAGGCTTCTTGCCTTTATTGTTAGGACCTTTATTATCGATTCTTGCTTCAAAAGTATTTGGAGTAAATAATTGAAAGATGGAACATGCTAAGAAGATGGTTTTGATCCCGCATGAAACTGTGGAGAATTTGCAGCGGGGACCGCTCCCAAAAGAACGCGATCATTTCCTTGAAATGGACCGAGACATGGATGAAATATTACGATCCAAACTGCAAGCCGACGAAAAATGGAAACACTACAATCAGATTCTACAGCGATATTTATTTTTTGCTAAAGATTCAAGAAAGACGATAACACTCCCCATAGTGGATAATGCGGAATCGCCAGCGCCAATAGTACCAACAATCACCAGCAACGAGGAGGAACAGGAACCTCTGAAAGACAATCTAGTAGCTAATGTTATCGAGAGTGTACCTCAAAAATTTCGACGTAAGGCTGAACTTTTGACTAAAAATTTGCTCGCTCGCAGTCTTGTATCATGGAAACCAAGTGGGAAAGTATTCATAGATGGCACCGAGGTACCCGGAGCGAATATTATTGATTTAGTTAACGATGCTATGAGAAGTAGAAAAAACTCTAATCCAGTCGGCTGGGAACAGTTTGTCGAAGTATGCCATAAAGGTAACATACCGCATGAGTTTATAGGAAACTCAAAGATATTGAATTATATTCGCATGAAGAAACAACTCGAGGTGTCGGGAATTAGACAAATTGAGCACAGTGGTTCGGATACTGGAATAAAATCTTCAGGCAGTACGCCTCACCGACATCAGGGTTTGAAAAAAAAACGGGGATCTACACCGGTTAGTTCTGAGAGGCCATCACGATCACCATCTCCAGATCGAACGCCCGGTAGAGCTGTAGCAAGATCATCACCACGGGGGTTCGAAGCCAAGCGGAAGTATCGTACAACACCATTTGTAACACCACGTGAAATTAAACAGCGAAAATATAGCCCCAACTATGAAACTTGGAAGACCTTGAAACTTATGCAAAGGAAATGATTGAACAAGTGTATTATAACGCTGCACATCCAGCAGGTTATGGTGGAAGTGTAAAATTGAAAAAATGTTTAAATAAAAAAGTCAAAACAAAATATATTGATGAATGGTTAAAAAAAACTGATGCATACACCCTCCATAAACCCATCCGTAAAAAATTTTCCAGGAGTCATTACGATGTGACGAACATCGATGATTTATGGCAAGCAGATTTAATTATTTTACAATCCCTTAAAAGTTTAAATGATGATTACACTTGTCTTTTGACTGTCGTTGACGCTCTTAGTAAGTACGCATGGGTTGTCCCACTAAAAGATAAAACAAATAACTCTATAATCGCTGCATTTAAATATATTTTTGAGAATAGTGAACGGAAGCCTGAAAGCCTGCAGACCGATAAAGGAAAAGAATTTGTCGGACAGAAGTTTCAGAAATTTTTAGAAAATGAAAATGTATATTTTTATACTACACAGAATCCCGACGCGAAAGCGAGTTTAGTTGAACGTTTTAATAGAACTCTTATGGAAAAACTGTATAGATACTTCACACACAAAAATAGTCAACGATATATTGACGTAATTCAAGACTTGGTGAAGGGTTACAACGCGTCTATCCATTCAACGATACGTATGAGGCCGAGAGATGTTAATTTATACAATGCAGTCAGAGCTTATAAGAATATGACGAGTAAATTTTTAACTTATGATTCGCGTCCTAAATTTGACGTTGGCGATACCGTAAGAGTTTCTAAAGAAAAAGGAATATTCGATAAAGGGTATAAAAGCAACTGGACTGAGGAAATATTCAAAGTAGTACGCATACTTAAACATCGACGGCCTATTGTATACGCATTGAAGGATCTCGCCGGTGAAACAATTACAGGCAGTTATTACGCAGAAGAATTACAAAAGGTAATAAAAAGGGAGGACGACATATTCCTTATAGATAAAATCATTGACTCAAAGGGGAAAGGTCGTAGTCGACAAGTGTTAGTCAAGTGGAAGGGGTATCCCTCAAAGTTCAATTCGTGGATTTTAGCCGATAGCATAGAAGCATGGAAGTAAATGAAAATTTCTATTTAACACTATGTTCGAACAGTTCAATGTCTTACTATCCAGAAAACACAACAACACGATTCACTACACAATTGCCTGATCCCATTAATTTGAAAGGCGAATGGGAAGCAGCTCTAGTTGAAACTCAAATACCGATAACTTTTATTGCTATCAAAGATAGTTATATAAGGCAAATCGATGCGACGCCAGCGGTAAAAGAACCTCAAAAGCCTTCGAATACTAAGGCCCTAAGCAGGGATTTTCAAACAACTGATGACCCAAGGAAAGTTAAACATTCTCAGACAGCACACGCTGCTAGGGGTGCCGGTATTAAGAAAAATATCACGTCAACACTATCACCACAATCTATTAAAATAGATACTGAAGAAGATAGTCTTCAAACGACGAACGCCGTGAATGTCAGCGATACTATTCATTTTTTCCCTAGCGGTGAATATGAAAATTTAAAGTCTATAACGGACCTGATGGATAAGCTTTTTGGAGATCACATCAACATTGGAGTATTCAAGAATGAACGGCGTGTGTTTATACAGAGAGTCTGCAAAAATTGTCCACAGACACACATTCTACAGTTTCCAGAAGACCTCACCGAAATATTAGGATTTACAATGTCAACACTCAGCTTAAGTTCTACAGGCACCAGCTTTGTAAAAGCAGGAAATCCTGGCTGTATCACTCGACGATTACCGAGCCAGCTCTTTATATATTCAGACATCATTCTTCCCCATGTAGTTAGCGATATTCATGCGCCGCTCTTACGCATTGTCGAATGTGATGCTCAAACACATCCTTTTGGGAGTACCCAGTCTAAGACTTTCTCCATGCCCCATTACTACCCCATAGTTGGTGGTCCAATTCAATCAATCGAAACTGTTATAAGCGATCACGCTGGTAGGCCAGCGCCATTTGAATACGGTACACTGACGGTTACATTACATTTTCGGCGTCGTCACAACAATTGAAGACATTATGAACGCTTATGAGGAATATTACCTGAACCAGGTAGGCGGTAGAGTAGACGTTGTATATGCCGGTGCTCCTTACCAGAGGGGTCATGGCTTAGGATCGTTTATGGCTCGATTATTTAGACAGGCGCTGCCCCTAATTACTAAAGGGTTTAAAGCCGTAGGAAAAGAGGCTCTTCACGCAGGACTTAGAGTCGTGAACGATGTCGAAAATAAGACACCTTTCCGTGATGCGCTGAGTAATAGATTTAAAGAATCAAAAGCAAATTTAAAACGAAAAGCGGTAGATAAACTTGATGACCTGATGAAAGGTTCTGGTTATAAATCATTACCTCGAAAGTGGAACGGTCAGTTTGTTACCGTACCTCCGGGAAGACGTTTCACTACGGGAGGTAATTCAAAAAATAAAATTACGAAAAAGAAGAAGCAATCTAAAACATCGAACAAGAAAAAAAATACATTCAAGAAAAAAACTATCAAGAAAACTCGAGATATTTTTGAATAATCGTAAAAGTAGAAATGTCGTTCCTACATTCGCATTCAGGTGAATGTGTAAAAACAGAACTGGATCTTTTTAAAATACCGCCTACGCAGACATCTATTGAGAGTGGCAATTGGATACATTATAAACCGGTTTCATCACTTTCCGATAATGCTCCGATCGAATTTTCTGTATCAGGGCATGGAGATGAGTATGTTGATCTAGCTCATACTTTTTTATACCTGCAAGTTCAGGTAAAGCCCTCTGCCCAGCCTACATCAGGAGACAAAGTGGCGCCTGTCAATAATTTTTTACACAGCATCTTCAGTCAAGTGGATGTATTTTTTAATCAAAAACTGGTATCACCACAGAGTAACACATATCCATACAGAGCATACATTGAGAATACTTTAAACTATGAGTCTACAGCGAAAAATACGCACCTCACGGCAGGCCTGTACTATCCCCAATCACCAGGTGCTTTTGACGACATTACCAAATCTGTTGCTAGCGGTAACGCTGGTGTTTTAGCAAGTGCCATCAAAGATGGCAGAATACTCGATCTCATTGGGCCGTTACATTGTGACGTTTTCAACCAGGAGAAATATTTGTTAAACGGTGTTGACATGCAGCTACGACTTGTTAGATCTAAAGATAATTTCTGCTTAATGCAATCTGGAACTGGGGATTATAAGGTCCATATCACAGAAGCCACGCTACTCGTGCGAAAAGTGAAAATCAGTCCAATGATTCTTTTAGCTCACGCTAAAGCTCTGGCTCAGACGCCGGCGAAGTACCCCATAACAAGAGTCGAAGTAAAATCTCTTTCTATACCATCCGGTATACAACAAGAGACTCTCGACAATGTTTTTATGGGTCAATTACCGAAACGAATCATCGTAGGTTTTGTCACAAATAAGACTTTCAACGGAGCGCCTGCAAAAAATCCGTTCAATTTCCAACATTTCAACATTAATAATCTATCGCTCTATATCGATGGCGTTCAAATACCCAGCAGACCTCTTCAGCCTGCATATGATAAAGAGTTATCAGTCCGAAACTACTATACTCTCTTTATGGGAACTGGTATTCACTACGGAAATACAGGAAATGGCATTGGCCGTACGGAATATGCGAACGGACATTGTTTCACGGCGTTTGATCTAACACCCGATTTGAGCGCATCTTGTGCTATGCATTGGAATCTCATAAAGCATGGAACCGTCCGAATAGAAGTGGGATTTGCTCATGCTCTGGAGGCTACTATAAACTGCATTGTATATGCCGAATTTTACAATATCATAGAAATAGACTCCTCGCGACAAGTGATAGCCGATTATTCCAGTTAGTCGAGTTAATATGTAGACGTGCAAGAGCTGAAAATGTCTAGTTCTTCATTGACACTGTGTAAGTCATCATACCTAACAAGAAGCATGTTTAAACGGCGAGAAGCGTTGACAACACCTGAGATTCAAAAAGTTCTACGGGGCATACAAGTTAAGTCGAAGGGGGTGTTTCCAGCAGACAGAATCCCCTTACGTCTTAATAGACCGACGGCTATAGTTATGAATACAGATCCTCATAACAAACCCGGCACTCACTGGGTAGCATTTTATATCGATCAGCGAGGAGAATGTGAATACTTTGATAGTTATGGGTTAGAACCTTTTGTGAGGAATCATCAGGAGGCTATGAGAACGAATTCAAGAAAAATTACATGGAATCAAAAACCGTTGCAGTCTCTCAAGTCGCAAGTTTGCGGGCAGTACTGTCTGATGTTTTTGTATTACAAGTCCCGCGGATACACAATGCAGCAGTTTCAAGACTTTTTTTCAACAAATTATAATAAGAACGATTATATAGTTAGAAAATTTTACGGGAGAATTAAGAAACACACCAATAAAACACATCATTGTACTCAAAGCTGTCGATCTTACTTATAATAAATATATATATATATATATTATACCCCGAAAATTATTATTTTATTATCAACTAGGCCCTACATTCCCACCTTAGGTTTAAAGAGAGTAATTTTGCGAAGGATGAGTAAAAGAGGGACACGTTATTACAGTATAAAACATGTTTTTTATTATTAATATTATTATACAATTATTTTTACTACTTAATATTATACTATTATGCTATTATCAAGCTTATAAAGGTATATTTCTGACAGCCTCGTCGATATTTAGTAAATGCTCTAATGCCTCCTGCACCTCAGGAGACATTAGAAGCATATTGTTTTCAGGGTATATATCTACAGCCTGTTCCTCCTCCATAGGTGGTGGTGATGGCGAAGTCGGCTCTTTTTTAATTACGACATCCTCATCGTCGAATATCGTGATAACCGGAGGCTGCGATATTTTCTCTTGCAGTGACGCGACCTGCGCAGATATAGTCTCGAGCTGTTGTCGCATAAAGGCTAAATCCTCCAGATTGTTGGGTTTTTTTACTATAAACAGGAATAATAAGTATTAAATGAAATTCTTGTTAATAAAAATATATAATATAGTTATAGAACCTACCATCCTTAGTCTCTACAGCCTCCTCCTCATACAATCTTTTCACGCCTCGTTGTGGCTGAGGAGTAAATGATAATGGTTGTTGTGGTGACGATGGTGATGATGATGGCTGTATTGGCCCTAGTGGAGAAGCTGATGATGACGATGACGATGATGATGATGATGATGATGATGGCGACGGAACTGGCGTTGGTAATAGCACCGCCGGTTCCTCATGAACGATGGCGGTTGTCGTTATAGAGGTGGAAGATTTTATTTGAATGGCTGTGGATAAATTTATGACGTTAGTACGCACTTTATTAGATAGAGAGAAGTAGAGGTACACGAGCCACCACTTGAGCATCACTTACCACGGTTTCTGATCACCCGCACTCGGCTATCGCGATCTTCACCACGAATTTTTAATGCTTCAAGGCATAGATTTATAGTACCCTGATGGGCCATGCACCCCTTCTTAAACCATTGCACTATTTTTGCTATTTTCGCATTCTCAAAAATTCGGCGTAGCACTCTGGAATTTCTATCGGGTCCAGCCGGTCGTTGAAACTCTTCACACATTATATCCTTGAGGAAGGATGTTGCCGGGTGGTGGTGCAAAATTTTGTCTAAATCTTTTTCCATTATGTTTGGTTGCAGTGTCTCTAGGATATCTGTATCTAGTACTGAAGTGCTGTACCATCTCTATCCACTATTTATAAAAAAGGATGATCTACCCCTACCACACAGTGGTCAAAAAATGTGACCATCCCTTCCGCAGACCTACAAGTCTTTTCCTTATTATTGCACAATGGGGTGATGCAATAGGTCCTTGGGTTTTTGGGGGTGGTACAGTTTTAGATAGCCGTCTTGTGAAAAATCGTGCACGCCCAGTTTAAGAAGGAAAACGTTAAAGACTGTGAACACTTTATTTACTTTTTATTATTCCTTAAAAAGTGTACATAGTCGTAGGACATTACCATAGTCTAAAATTACACAAATTTACAACATACCGTATGGTACTGAATCGTAGTTATCAACTAGTCGTCGCTTCACAAAATTATTCTTAAACGTTTTTGTTTCGTTTCGTGTAATGACATCGTGCATTGGGGTTCGTCTTAAGGATTTATAAGAAAGAACCACCTCTTCGTCTCCTTCGGGCGAGATACCAGTAGTTGCAAAAGATTTTAATGTGTCAAAGTTGATGCTTTTCGTATTTGCATAGTTAAGACTAATACCCTTAACTTTACAAATATAATTAGTAACACTTTTAGGGGTTTCAACTTTGTACGCATAGCACTTGGGACCGCACGATGCAAACTCGCTTATATAGCTACCTTCTCCGTAATCTTCTAACTCATCGGTTAAATCCCCTAAATTCGTCCCTGTTTCTAAATCTTTAGAATCAGGAGTGTCCGATCGAATGAAAATAATACTATCCGTATCGTAATACAAGCATTGTCTACCAATCTTCTCAAGAAGAGCATACAGTCGTAGTCTAGCCTGAGCTGTTGTGTACGCGGCAATCACAACGTTCGTAATTTTCGAGGGCTCGATAGTATCATCTACGTTACACCAGTTAACATATACCACATCATCGCTTACCGGGAGAACACTAAGTATCTCTTTCTTAGGATCGCTAACTGTCTCGAGGAATGTTTTGCCATCAGTTACGACCGTTGTTTTTGCTTGATTCTCACGTTGACCAAATTTTCCCCAGAATGAGTTTAAACATAATTTTGCAACGGCTCGCAGCCCTGAGTTTTTTGCTACGCGCTCACGTTCGAGTGTAATTCCTTCAACCTTTTTGTAATCATCTAGATACTTCTGTTTGCTCTCCTCATCGATGCACGTTATAGGCCAACCCGAAGATTCCTGTTTTACCTTTAAGAATGTATCAATATAATCGACAAACAAACCACCTATACGTGTACTAGGGTCGTACTGACTAACCTCGTATTGCCATATTTCTTCAATTTTCGTGATGATATAACCCATACCGACTGCTTTTTGAAGTTCAACAGAAACCCACGTACCTGTAAAAGTCCTATCTTCCGAATTTTCATGTGTACAACGATTCTGATTTAACTCATCACAACAAGAACGACATAGCGCAAACATTAGTTTACCATGCATTCTTACAGGTAAAACAGGATGATACAAATTTCTCGGTGGTAAAACTGTACATTTTATCAGTCCTTCAACTTTTGATATGTCATTATCATCGCCTGTAACCTGTTTACACTCCTCATCTATATACACTACAGGATGTCCCACGGGGAACTTGTCGTATTTATTTACAGTGGGATAGAGCGAAGTAACATCGAGGTATCGAATCTGTTCTCCATCGTTAACCTTATAGTACGTTCGAGTATTACCCGTGCGGCCCCCGTAGAACGCATGCCTCGGAGCGAGGCGACTCTTTTTTAAAACTGGTGGCGCCGCGTGTTCGATAAAGTTTTTACACTTGTTATCCGTGGCTCGTAAATGACGGTATTCATGCTCCCAGATTTCTTCTAAATGATAACCTAATGTTCTAATGCGTGATGACTTTAACATGGTGCGTTCATATCGCTCGTTCAAAGTTAACCACACATCATTAACAATATTTGCTTTATCCCGATCGCTAGGATAGCATTTGGGACAACCGTGAAACCAACATCCGTGGAATTCAAATACTGTTTTTCCACTATCTGTTTCATAATATCCATCTACCTTCAAACCACCGGGTAATACCTTTTCAGCACCACGACCTGCGTGCTCTATGCGATATCCGCGTTCATGCTCAACCCACGCAAACCATTCTAATGCGATGATCGACTGGTTATCAAATCCTCTATAACCACTCTTGGGGATAATGCCGATACTGTCTTGTTTTAAAAAGTTAGTTCTGTAAACAACACTACATGCGGATGCGATGGTTACAGCTTTCGCAAACGGACAGATTTCAGTGATCTCCATAAACATCTTACGAAAAGATAAACAACCCTGTCTCAAAAGATTCACGTCCGATATACAATATCGTTTAATCTCGGCAGCAAAATCAAACACGTATTCAGCTTTGACAAGCTCATCGTACCAGGTAAAAAATTTTGCACGATCTACAATCTTCATCGTGTCAGGGGAATAAAACAATGCGTCTGGTAGTGGTCCGACATAGTGCTGATTTTCAGGTCTGTTAAATAGATGGGGGAAATATCCTTTAACTAATGAACTAGCGAGATTAAAAGTTTTGGAAAATCCGGAAAGTGGCATACTTAAGTAACATAAAGAATCCAAGAATCTAACTTTTTCAAAAGAAATCTCAAGGATATTAGTACCGTTCAATATAATCTGTGGAGTTATTTTCAGTGTCTCTACAATATATTTCAGTACAAATTGAGCATCAAACCCTCGAGCATTGTGTGCTATACATATCACCTGTTTGAAATCTTTCATATCTATAACGAGATCTATAAACTGTTTTAAGGGTTCATGATCAAAAACGAATTGACGAATACCGCAATAACTACAGAGGTAGGACATGTCATTATTGTACATACATTTTTCACATACTTTTTGAACTACACAAAGATTAACATCGTGAACTTTAACATCCGGGTTTCCCACCTGCTCGCGAACCTGCATCGTTTCAAAATCGTAAAATACAAAAAGATTTTCTTTTACAGGGGCGTTTTCTTTTTGCTTGGCTAATTGAATATTTTTCTTTAGAGGTGATATGTAACACCAATGTCTCAGCGGCCTATTAACACGACACGTATGACAAAAGCGTTCGTAACATCTATGCTTAAGCCTTTTCTTAGTCATGATTGATATTCCACAATACTCGCAATTTTTTATTGCGTCACATATAGATTTTGACTTAGCATATGAGTTTCGTTTGAGATGATTAGCAAGACAATCGTTACCATGAAATGTACGCCGACATTTCAAACATTTAACACCTAACATCTTATTATTACAAGCAGGGGATGCTCGACACAATGGACACGTTCCCTCGCATCTATGTTCTCTGTTATAAGTGGTCCGGCAGGCGTAACAAAATTTTTTCATCGCGGTAGCGCCGGTCATGTTCAGTATTACGTCAAAATGATTTTCGTTAAGGATCAAACGCATGGTACCCGACAGATCCGCACCGTGCTTTAAAACTTCACTACGACCGTCATATACGGGTTTCAATTTACGACCACCCAGTTCTTTAGGTTCGTAGACCTCTATTGCTAAGCCTTGAGGATTAAAGAATTTTTGAAAAATGGCAAGTTCTCTTAGCCCCATACCTCGATTTTCGGGAGGTATTTCTACTCCGGCCTCTGTCATCAATTTCCGCGCAGCCTCAAGTTGTAATTTGTTATTTAGTCTAGAATGAGCTAATCTACGAAATTCGTTATGAAACGCCCCTGCACGACTATCCCCACGCTTATAATGCGCTAAGGCTACAACGAGTGCTCGAGGTAGGCATAAATTATCATTATTGGTAATTAAAACAATAGATTTCTTGCTTAGAGTGAAACGATCATAGGAGCCCACCGTAACTCGACCCTTGCCAGTAATCATTTGAACTCTTTGAACTGTTATCATGAAGGACTCATCGATGGCAACATCGTGCCCACTTTGAGCAACTTTTTCTACGAGCGACCAGAGATGCTCGAAATTACAGTCTTGCGCAGGACGGAATGAAAGGCCTGCTGCTCGGTTTTGGGAAAATCCCGGAGAATTAAATGTAATTCCTACAAGATCTGAAGGTTCACCCTGATTTTCTATCATATGCCTATGTAGATCTACAAAAGCTTCTCTCAACCAGGTCATAGGATTTACATCTTTTTCAGGAGCCTGAATTTTAAATGTTGTACACGTTCCGTCGAGTCTAAATCTTTGAAAGTGTCTCGTTGACCGATCTACAATTTTAACTCTACCTCCAGGCAACATAGTAGAATCTTCTGCGCCTCCGCCTATCTGATGTACTAACGTAGTGTCTTCACCGATGATATCCTCCAGATCGATCCATGAGTTGTTCTCGTCGTTATTCATGATGTCATTATCATGACCAGCTTGTAGAAATCGTTTTATCCGCTCAATTTCGATAGCCTCTTCAATTTCATTGCTAACGATGTTGTATAGTTCTGACTGTATAGCCCCATCGTCAGTCCTGTCTAGCAAGTGAAAACATTATTCGTTAGGAAGATGCAATTTTGTATTAATATACATTTTACCTACCGAAAAGTTCTTAAAATGTACTTACCATTATCAATGTGTGTGTTTAAACCCACACGTTGAATTTTTCTTCCCGCGACATTATTGTCGTTGTTTTCACTGTTTTTTCTTTTCAAATTTTTATCACATTCTGCCATAGTGATACCGTGATATCGATGGGGGTACTGCTATACCATTACTGAATTCAAAAGCGGAGGAGGGGTTTATATGAGAGTACGTTTAGAATAGTGAGGTGGTGGGGGTTGCGGGTGGCGTAGGTAGGTTTCAGACATTTTTTCATACCAGCGGGAATTAGAAGACAGTTTCCAACCCTTAAACGGTCATACTTTTTGTATCACGAAAGTCGTAAAATCACCTTGAAGAATTTTGAAACTGGAAATCGTCTGTCATAAAATATTTTGTCTGCGAAACACGTGGTCGTCTAGGAGCGTTAGATTGTCTGGCTGAAATGTGAAGGCTCCAGAAATCCTAGCCATTCGTTGCAGTTCTTTTCCAAGATTCGAGAAAATTTTCGTTGCACAAAAAATATCTCAGCGACTGGACGGCGCCTCTTATTTTATCAAGATGTCGACTTGTCTTTTAGTTTTCCTTTTTACTTCCCGACATATCGTTTACAAACCTAATTTATTTTTGACCCATATCTTAAAGTCAATCCTAATTTTTACTTAGGTAGCTACCCTTACTATTGTGGGTTGAAACTCTTTGTCTACGAAACACGTGGTCGTCTAGGAGCGTTAGACTGTCTGGCTGAAATGTGAAGGCTCCAGAAAATCCTAGCCATTCGTTGCAGTTCTTTTCCAAGATTCGAGAAAATTTTCGTTGCACAAAAAATGTCTCAGCGACTGGTCGGCGCCTCTTTTTTATCAAGATGTCGGCTTCTCTTTTAATTTTCCTTTTTACTTCCCGACATATCGTTTTGGCTGATAGTTTTACTGCTACCGCTTAGTTTTCGTACAGAAAAATGCCCACTTCCCATTTTTGAAAAATTTCAGTCGTAAAACTTTTGGGGCGTCGAGTTTGAAACGAAAAAATTTCATTCGCTAAACTTTTGGGGCGTTGAGTTTGAAACGAAAAAATTTCATTCGCTAAACTTTTGGGGCGTCGAGTTTGAAACGAAAAAATTTCATTCGCTAAACTTTTGGGGCGTTGAGTTTGAAACGAAAAAATTTCATTCGCTAAACTTTTGGGGGCGTCGAGTTTGAAACGAAAAAATTTTAACCGTAATACTTTTGGGACTCACCCCCACCCCTACTTAACCACGCCCCCAGGTCTCGCTATAACGGATCTATTACTACTTATAGCCGTTTATCGTTACCTCTGATGGTATCTGCATAGTAGTGTATACAGTAGAATTCCCGATACCCCTGAGCGCGATAACGTCGTTGATTCTCTTACCCCCAAATTTCGCGGCTATCGCTTCTTTTAACAGGGAACACTCAGCTCCCGAATCGAAACAAAATGAAAACGACTCACCGGATCATGCTAATACGCCTGTGGGTACAGCAACCGTACACAGGTCGATGTCGATCCCACTTCTGATGTCGGAGAAAGGCTCCATCTTCGAACTTTCGACGAACTCGCGGTCACACAGAGCTCTTCTCTCAAATCAAAACTAAAAACTGACTCCCCCGTCAATCTATCCACCTTATATCCTCAAGGTCCCCACCCCTATCATTAGATTGGGTGTTTACATCCCACGACCGCGAGCACACCCGGTGTCCGTCAGGTAGCACCCCAAACCATATAGGGTCGGATCGCAAACACTCTCACCGAATAACAATAATAACAACAATAATAACACGCTACACTCCGACATATAAAAACATACAGTTACAAAAATATAAAAGGAATCATAAAACTATAACTAATTCTCATTCATTCAATCGTACTTTAACAAAACATACGCTTTGTATAAACGAATTTTTTCTAATGAACAAAAGTTATATCAATCCATCAGTAAGTGAAACCATATGCTTTTTTTTGAAAGTATTTATAAATTTAATAACATTTAAAAAATAGCTTCTACACTATTCGAATATCGCTTTACAAGGTGATATATCAGTTAACGAAGAATAATATAATTTAAATAAGATTGCTTAGCTAGATGTCTATGGCAGTTGATGATTTAGATCCTCGTAAGACTCCAGATTCTTTGTAAGTTGCTTTACCATTAATTTTGCCTCGTTGCTTGCAATTAAAGATGGTTACTTAGAAGATTCCATAGATTTGTCGATTTCTTGTAAACTATATATATTCGGTGGTGTGATTTTAGAGCCCTTATAGCCTATTCGATAAAAAATTGATATAGAAAATGTTATTGAAATGTTAAATAATAAAATATATAATTGAATACTATGAAATTAAACCTGCAGATTCTTCAACTAAACGTTCGACGTGTTGCAAGTCATGTCTCAGGCGACAAAGGGGCGAACGATACGCGCGATACACCTGAGGTTCCTGCCAATATATTGGGAAAAGTGTATGGAGAGGATAGATTCAGATGGCCATGACATCTATTAGAACTACTTTAAATCTTGTCGGTAATGTAGTGCACGTTACAATTTACATGTTGAGACTTCAACCTCTGAAGTAGCATCAAAAGATTTGAAACTGTCTTAGAATTTAAACTTGTACTCGGGATTGGAACTTAGATTTTTAATTTAAGTCTTCTTTTAAGATGAAGCCTATAAGGCGTCAATTGCAAAATTTCATTTTTTTTTATTCACTAACAATAATTCAGTTTAAATTCTTCAAAAAGAACAAGAATGAGACGATCGACGAAAGATTACACATTTGGTAAGTTGGTTATCACAATACATATACGTAGTTATAACAAAACACAGTTGATGGTAATCTCCAAAGATGTTCTTTAAAGATCTTGATTATAAATTGACTTGTAGCCATTGTTTTTTCATTCACAAGTTCTAGGAAAAAGTGAAGGGTTTTTGCTACTTTTCCTTCCTTGTAGCCTAATATTCTAGAATGCGTACAAATAATTATATAACCTACTAATACTAATAGATAAGAATAATTCGAAGGAACCGAATAATTAGATTTTGACATAGATTAATAGTTCAACAAGTTAGAAGTTCATGCTTCATAAGCCAAAATTCATTGAAATAAGTAGGGAGAGAAATAATTTGGATACAGCATGTGGCTTTCCAGAAGATGAAATTCATTAGATCTTCGGCATTACAGATATTGTTTATCTAATAGCAGTAAAGGAAGCTATAAGAGCTAAGAGAAGTCTACAAGTATTATTCAAGGCACAATTCCTCTGAAAATTGATGAATGAGTCATATTCAATGTTTCTATTAAAATTTATTTTGCTATTGCCGTTAAATTTAAATTCAAATATATTTACGAAAAAACAGCAATTGGTCAAATTTCTCGATTAAAGGAAGAGTCAACCTCCAATATTAGTGGATTATTCTACAAAGCAATAATGACTCGTATAGGAAAAATACCAGCATCTATCAATAGGTTAGAGTATCATATATAATCTCTTTACTGGACATTTTTATAGTAAAATTATAATATGCCATGAGGCAATGTAATTTACAGATTCAGAAATTCAATAGCTAATGGTATTATAGATCTACATTATATGTATTGTGAAGAAATGCGCAAAAGTGGTTTTCAATATGATGATGCCTACTTTCTTCCTCTCTCAATTTTAAGATTCGGTGCTTACCAAATCAACTGCAGAACAACGTAAATAATCAAGCTATACAAGTTATTTAAAGTATAATGCGCGAATGTATAACGCGTTGGTTCCATCGTGTAAATTATATAGAGATTGAAATTCCGTTGATTTATTGATTCCAAGTAACTCCGTAAATCAGGGATCTTTCGAATTCTATTAGAATATAACATTTGATCGCAACAAAATTAGTGTGTGAACACGTTTTTTTTTTTTAATACTAAAACCCTATCGTGTGCGCGGGATCAACGGAAGTTCGATTCTCTATTAGATTAACATGATAAACCATCAGTTGGAGCGACAGACTTGAAAAATACTGTATACTCTGATTATCTACGTTAGACTGTCGTTGATTCGGCGGACAGCAAACTTAAAATAAAAAGAAAGAGAAAGTAGGTGTCATCGTTTGTAAGCCACTTTTGCACCTCTCTGTACAAACGTTCTTCGATGCATTCAGTTCGACTAGTCAGATCCGGTTATGAAGGCTTACAGCTTTGAAGTCAGGGACAAAATCATTCGACTACTCATGAATGTATGTACTAAAATGACGACTTTTGACAAATAACGGCATCCACGTGTCTCATATAAAATACACACCAGGTATAATTAAAATTATACCGCCGAACTGTTTCCAAAAAATTACCCAGGCCTGCTCCTCTTCGATAGGATCATGAATCAGGGGACTAAACATTAAATCTAAAAGAAACTGGGGAGATGCACTCAAAACTGATTACCACAAACAAAATAATGCGTACTCAAAATAAAAATAAAACCCAACAAATTGGTGAAACAACTGTTCCGGAGCAAAATACACAAACTCTAATTTAAATTTATGTTAACACACTCTTACTAGGTAAGTATAACTCAAAACAAATCAATCTATTGAGCCAAAATATAGTCAATATTGATGTATAGTTTTTCTTTATCATTTCGATACTAATCAAAGGAAATATAAGGTGGGCAAATACTTTTGAGCGGTAGTGTAGTGCCTTATAGAAGTTATACATATGTATCTCCAAAAGAAACACTTGCGTGTAAATAACTACGCCAAGTATAGGAGTGCTGTGAATTCCTCTAACAAAAAGTATTGAAATCATATTATTAATACCAAATACATAAGTCATTACATGTCTGCCTAATATAGGATCTAGCATCCTGACTGTACAGTACAGAATTTAAACTATTATTATAATTAAGTACTATTAAATTGCTAATTATTTACTATAGACCGAATTTAATTGCTGTCTTGTAATGATTCAAAACTAAGAGGGGCGATAGGTGAGAAAAAAATTAGCGCCCCCATGTGTAATCTTACCTGAAAATGGCCAACTTAATAAATATGCTAAATATATTAAATGCCTACTTAGTTGATATGATCCGAATTTAATTGCTATGTTATATTAACCCTCTATGGTCGTGCTGTAATGTCGCTGCTTCCGCAGTCGCAATGGGTCAAAAATATCCATGTACAGTTTTCGACGTGTAAAATCGCTTTGAAAAATCTAAAAAATTCATGAACACTTTTAAACCCTTCTAGAATGTGAAACCACGATTATTTCAGTACAAAACTTATTATATTTTTTACTATAAATCGGTACCTGAGTGAAAAAGTTAGGAAAATGTGTCCGTGATGACCATGGATTGTCATCACGGATACCGTAATGTTAAAGAAAAACTGGGCTTTGACTGTTTCTGCCGAAAAAAGTATAATTATTGGACCACTTGAAAATGCATAATTTCAAGGAGAGGGAAACCGAGGATTTTTATGAAAAATACACCGACGATCATTTTCACTGCAACAATAGTTATATTTTTATGTAAACGAAAGATTATAAGTGTCAAGTAATGATAAATGAAGAAAAAAAAATTAACTTTAAGTGTCTCCGCTACACGCTGAACAAATTTCAACTTTATAAATCGGTCGTACTGGGATGTTTTCGTCCGGTCGATTACTTTGAACCGCTGTTGCTCAGAAACTAACTGACGGAAACCTGCCAAATGACGCGTAGAGGATCATACCTGTACTGTTTTTTTAGGGAAGGAGCCAAGCCCTACCACTTTTTCGTTTGCTGGGAATTCTCAAGTAAAATTTCGCTTGTCTAGGGCTTTCGAGGGCTAATTAAAAACTGATGGCGACGTCAGACAAGAAACAAGTTAGCATCTCCGTAATACAGTGCTGTGGTAACTTTAACCGTATTGTGACACAGACACTATTTCCGGTTAAACAGCTAGAAACAGAATGAAGAATAGAGCAATCTATTAGCAATTAAATAGTACTAAATTACTATGCTTATTGTATGTAGGGTGGACCAGGGGTAACACTGCATTTTCACATGTTCTTTACGATACGTTTTTTTTTGTAAATGTTATAACTTTTGAAAAATTTATTATTGCTATTGTAGGAATTTTATACTGTAAGTTACATCTTAACGTTATGCTTTAAGATGTTATTTCTAAGTTCGTGCTAATGTTGATCGAAGCGCTATCTGAAGTAATACTTGAGAAACGGTGGGCACTACCCACATAGCACGAGATATTCTTTGTATATTCGTTTTAGGTCCATAATGTGAAAAATATATCTTGTATGTTCTATGGATATGTTTTCTGTATATACATGCATAAATGTCCAGAATACATTGTATGTACTGTAACGACGAATCGCACAAATAAAGGCACCGCTAGAAATAACTAGAATATTACTGGGCGCCAGGTATATCAAGAGATACACCGCTGTCTCCAGAGGTTACCCCGGCCAGCTCTTGTGCGGTGGGGTCCTGGGTCTGGGAGACAATAACGGAATCTGAAAATTAATAACAACCGGACAACACAAATGGGGCTCTAATAAATCAACAGAGCTGAGGTTTCGTTTAACAATACGGGACCACAAACGGGCCCGATTTATTTAACACAAAACAATAAAAGATAACGGAAGAGATAACATTTAAAATATACAAATTAGATAGTGAATAGGTGCAAGTACAGAACGCGGTATGGAATCACCGCTCCAAATTAATAAACGTTACTAGGGACAACGGTCCCTTCGAAAATGCAGTAACCGCAACAACACAAATAATAATTCCCTTACGGATTAACTGAGTCCAAATTCCTTGCTAGAAAACTGGATACTTCCGGCAACAATAATTGCGCTCGACAACACGCGCGCACCTAAGCTAAACCGTAATATTTACCCAAACAGCTGACGCCTGGCCTAGTGCCTGGCTCGTCGGCCTCACAATATTTACAATTTGTCGCTCGGTAATTCTAACGGTCCCTGACCTACCGAATACGTAGATTCCCCGTTAGGAATGTCACGGTTTCACTAACCATCACGTGCATGTATCCTATCCCGTTTCGAAGATTTCCGTGATCCAGATCGGCTCTGGAGCCCTACGTGTCGACTGAAAATATCAGCCCGACCCTACGCACTCCTCGACCTGTCTTTACGAATATCCCCGGGAGAATTACGCGCCACGGCGCGGTACGCACGGTACACGACGCAAACCCGAAGCGATTACGCGTAGCGTGGACTGAAGAAGGTTACTTAACATGCAGGTATTTCATACATGCTCTACAAATATTCTTAAACACAACTATAAACTCAATTTTGAGGCGAGACCTCGGACTCTCCAGATCGTCACCGATTGGCCACGAGTTGATCTCAGCGATCTAGTCAGCGGAAGGCGACACGTGCTATCTGGATCCAAGATCCAGTAGCTAACTCTATTGTCCAGTAAATCTCGCTCAATTACAAATTTAGAAAGCTCGGTAGCGTCACTCACCGAAAATGGCCCGAGTCAGATCATCCCACTGGTCTGGGTCCATGGTACCAATCCTCTCTTTCTCTGTCCTTTTCGCTCGTACTCTCCACTCTTTCACTCTACTAACGCTCACTCTTCACTCGCTTTTCTTTCTCTCGGCACACGCTCCGCACTATCAGCTAGCTACACCGCAAGTGACGCTATCCGATCGCTCGCCCGCTAACGTGCCCTAGTGGCGCGGAGGAACATTACCCTTGGGCCCAATCAAATTTGCGCTAGCCCCTACGCGGCCGAGTTCGCCCGCGATCTTCAATTGTTTAGGTGCTCCTAGAAAAATAGATCCGCGCATCTTCTCCTCTTCTGAGCGATTGCAGTGTCTTTTCTCGGTGCGGGAATCTCATCCGCACCCTATCCCTCGATGTACGGCCTCAAGCCGCCACTGCAACCCTCGGATGCTGCTAGAATCTTTCCTCTTCTCGCGGCGTCCTTTCGCGTAGGTGGCCTCGCTCAGTGGTGCTCTGCGGTCGCGCTGGCCCTCCTCCTGCTGGCTACGTCACGCCAGTGCTGCTGGTCGCACTGGTTGGGCCCCTTTTCTGTAGTCAGGGCCGTTGCTGCTTCATATTTTTCTCCGATCGGTTCCCTTACGGGACCGATCACCGCTAGTAACATTCGAAAAGACAGACCCCGAAGGGAATTAATAAACATTCTACACGCTAATTCCAGTCCACGCTCGACGCAAACGTTATGTTGCCTTGCGGGCCTCACGGTGTAGCTCCTATTTCGCCTTTCTCCTCTCCCTTTTGTGACGTGCACAAAGTGCCACGTCACAGTACATACGTCAGGATTAAGAACACTGATTTTTAAAAACAATAATCCTAAAAGGGTTTCAATCACTTAGAAAAAAAATACTTGAACAAACTTGTTAGAATACTTTTTTTTATCTCTGAGATAAATTTACTACTGCAACGTTCCCAAACCATCCACCGACAGAAGAGGCCGCACAACAAGGCCCACTGCTAAACGGCGTAATACAGCCACCGGCCACCAGAGGGACAGGCATAGCCGCAGGCAAAAGTGGGTCAATGAGCCGGTAAGCTACAAACCTTGTTATAAAATTCTGAAAAAGAGACGACGGGGCGATAAAGGTTACTAACGTACAGCACCTAGTTTTAGTTCAATCCATCGCACTGCTTCGATATCAAACTCCTTAGAATAAACAAACTAAATTATAATTTGCAGGAATCCTTTTGCCCCTCGAAGGCAAGGCCTAATACGTTACACTAAATTACCCGAATACCTACGATATTTAAAAAAAATATTACCTGTGTCATTTCAACGTCCATAAGATATGCGGGTAAATACGATGTACATACTCAGCATATACACAGGGATACAAAATGTACATTGGATGTATATAAAAAAGTATCACCTTTGCTGATACATTTCATATACATATGATGTGATACGAAGTACATGTGTATATCTAATGTATATTCAATATCCGCAATTGTATATATAATATATATGAAATGTATATGGAATTGCTATATGGGTAGTGTCGAGCGAAAAAAACAAGACTAGTAGAATCCTTGTACGTCGAGCACGTTGAAAAGTTGCTGTGGTGATATTACTGATAATCGTTAAATGATATCTGCTTTATCTCATTAATAAACCTGGTATTAATACAATGAAGTGTTTCATTGGAAAGTAATTCCCACACTATTGTACTATGGTTTATTCGTATCAGTCGAAATTTTGCGTTTCGATTTTGCTATTATACATATAGCTGAACCTAAAAATACGCATTTATTCAAAAGTTATAAAGCAATCAAATTGGCGGTCCGTCAGCCAGTGTGCGAGGGCCTAAGGGTTAAAAAAATAGGTACGACAAGCTATAGTCGGTGCACGAGTCCGGTGTGATTTTATGACAGATCGAAAACAATTAAGTTTCTAGCAAGGCATGCATATCATTGCATAAAATGGTTGTTGCAAATTATGCATATACATGGTTTTACACTACATAAGTTTTATTTTTCTTATTTAGCATATATTTACATTATTTTATTAAAAACTACATGTCTTTTGGTTATATCAGCGTTGCTTGCGAACCGTCAAAAAACCACATCGAACTCGTAGACCGATTATAAGGCCAGGTGATTGTGCAGAAATGACTGTCCATTTTTTAGACCTTTGAATTTTGCCATTTTCATCTGAGATTACACATGGGGGTGCTAATTTTTTACTCACCTGGCGCCCCCCTTAGTTTTGAATGAATATAAGACAGCAATTAAATTCAATCTATACCAAATAATTAGCAATTTAATAGCATTGAATTATAATAATAGTTTTAATTCCGTACGATACAGTGAAGGCGCTAGCTTTACCGGGGTTACAGCAATATGTATCTCGAAAAACAATGTACACCGATAAACAATTGCAAGGGCAGAAAACTCAGAGATCGGAGGTTCCTAGGTTTCTGCCGACAATTCACTTCAATTGATCAACTTTAAACGGTTCTAACTTAAATACTAAGCACCTCTCAACTAAAGGAAAGTCAATTTCATGATCAGCGACGCTTCCAAAACATCGCTGTACCCAGTTAGTAAGGCAATCTAGGAACACCCAATATAATTATGGATCGCGAATTGGTAATCTTATTGTAACAGTTACCGTACCGGCGGTACACACTTTAGTCAGTCTACTGTTTAACAGGTTCGCTGCCGGTCTCGCGCCGGTGCGAGACGCGAGGTGTGTACGGTGAAGGGCCGGTCAAGACACCGGCAGCGAACCTGTTAATAGATGTCCCGTAAAGCGAAGGATTATCCCTGGTACTAGCTATAATATGATATCCGGGCGATCCGTTTTTTGTAGTATTGAAAATAAAAACTATATATATTACAGTTAAAAACAAAGATATAACCATTAAATTATATACAGGGTGAGTCGTTTAACTTAGCACAACCGAATGTCTCGGAAAGGAAGCAATTTACGAAAAAATTGTTCGGACAAATTTCGTTTGGTTTCGAGGGGGGAAAAAATGCTGTACCGTTATTTTTTATTCGCGGCGGGTTTCAAGGTTTTTCAAAGGTTAACTTTGTTTTTTAAATAGGAACCCATATTTTTTATTGCAGACTGTTATGCTATAGAAAAAACTAATTAATTTTTGTCTGAAACATTCTTTAATAGGACCAGTATTTCCAATGTTATTTCAACATCAAGTGTAGACCCCGGGATTATTAATAAGTATAGCGATTTTGTACACTGAGAAAAAAAATTCGTTGCGTTAAAGAAAACTTGGTCTGTCCAACAAAACGCGGCGGTTACGGGCGGCGAAATAAATATTATATAAATATGACAAAATATTGGTTGCTTCAACTGAATTAAAACTTGTTCAATTAAACGAATGCATAGGTAATTCAAAAAATGATAAATTCGTGTGAAAAAAAGATTTAGTCTACTGACGTGTACTATTTCGTTGATGCAAAAAAAAAAATTGTTAGTCAGAATGTGACCTTCTTGAATTGAATAAACTTTTGAACAAATCAAAGTGATGTTCTGTCTGTTCGACTGAATAGCTTTCAATGCAACTAAATATCTTATTGGAACCACTAATGATCAGTCCGGTAAACTCTAAATCCAGTTCGGTGCAGAATTTCCTTTGTTAATTCGAGAAAACATTTCGGTGATCGCAGTAAGACGTTGTTGGATTGAAAAAAGCTTTCGGTCAAAGTGACGCAATATTGTGCTTGTTGGACTAAATCTTAGTCCGTGAAACCGAATATTTAGTTGCTCTCTCAATGGACAGTGTGACACGAAAAAATAGTTCTCTTTCGGACGAGAGAAGCTGGATATTAGATGCAGGATACAAAAGTATATATCGCTGGCGAAGACAAAAACTGCAAAATCGACGGATTAATTATTTACACGGTCCTACGTTTCTTCATGCGAGTTGCCTTGGCCATCTAGTGGCGCGACAGCGAACTAGTGCTCGCTCGGATATCCCTTGTCTGGTGAAGGACTATTGTCACAAATCCAACGACGTCTCGCTGCAATCACCGAAATATTTTCTCGAATCAACAAAGGAAATTCTGCACTGAACTATATTTAAAGTTGTCCGGAGTAATATATGGTTGCTGGAACTGTTAAAGCAACCATAGTTTACTCCTGAGTAATCTTTGGTGGCTCTAACTGTTAGAGCAACCAAAGATTACTCCGAACAACTTCAAATCCAGTTTCGTGCAGAATTTCATTTGCTGATACCATTGAACGGCGCATCGATTTGCGTCAAAGAGGTATAAGGTTGTTTCAAAAACAATCCGAGTTCGTTCGACTTGAGGTCGAAAATATGACTATAATAATATTCGATACGACTCTTGTCGTTTTTGTACTCAATCAGTATCTTGAACCTAGGTTTTTTCACAAATAAAATAGGCCGAACAATTCGATTCGTTCGCCACAATCATCACAAGTTTCAAACTAATATGGCATTTAGTCAAATCAACCGAGCGCATTTGACAGAGTTGACGGAGTTATAAATTTGAATGAAATAAATGCGGATGACTTGATTCTATCAAACCATTTGCTTTATCGAACGATGCATAGCGATTGTTTCAAGCAGTTCAAGTTCGGTTGATCCAATCACTGTATTTATTCAAGACAGCAACGTATGTTGTTGATCCAATTACATGCATCCAAATACATTGCCTCTCTACTTTAACCGAATGGTTTTAATCAAAACGACTAATCTATAGTTGTTTTAATTAAAAATGTGGTCGAACTAACTATCTGTTCCGAATAATCCATTTGTTTGATTCAAATGGCAAAGATTTGTTATGGTAATTACGGCTTATTCATTCAAAGAAAATGATGGTCAAAGTAACTATTTTTTAACCAACAAAATCAGTATGTTTAATTCAACGAATTTTTTCTCTCAGTGTAGATACGAAAATCGGAAGAAAAGAGAAAAATTAATTAATGCTTTTGCTTCCTCATAGAGGAAGCTATGTGACGGTGGAAAATTTTCCTGTCGAGATTTTCATGTCCCCATGTTCAGAATGTGCCAAAACGTCGAGAAAACACGTTTGAAGAAAATGTCCGGATGTATGTGTATGTGTGTAATGGCCTCCCAAAATTCAAACGTGTATAACTCGAGAACGGTTTTAGCTACAACCCCCCCCCCCCCCCATTTTGGCAGGCATATGCAGCTCTATAATCCCTTCATTGACTATAATTTTCGTCATGACTCAAGCTGTGGCTCAAAATTGATGTCATTTCAAATTTCCAAAAAAAGGACGTTCGCACTCTAGCGATCGCAAATTTTGTGATAATCGTCTAAATAGTTCTTGACAAAGAGATATGTATCCAAGGTTGGTTGGTATTGCATTTGGACCGAATCGATCGAGCAGTTTTGATTTTATGATATTTTGAATTTTTCGAAAAATTAAATTTATCAATATAACTCCCGTCAGCTTTGACCGATTGAGCTCCAATTTTCGAAAAGTATAGAGTATCATTTAGCCGTGATATGTCTCAAATTTGGCGGAGATTGGTAAAACAGATCTGATTATACATATCTTCAAGTTTTTGAATTTCAGCCAATTCAAAAATATTAGGCCCGGAGAGATCATGCAAGAGATTTATCCTTAGATGCGTTCTCTACAGTATGAAGCACCCCAAGTTGTGAGAGGCATGGGGTCTCACGTTAAACAAGCTGCAAGGTGAAACTTGCAATTTGCTTCCTCCGCATCGTAAGTAGTGTACGAAGTCCCTATATGAGGATGCCAAGAATTTTAATTTTGCAATTTGTTGAAAATATTGGTCCTATTAAAAATTATTTCAAATAAAAGTTAATTGGTTCTTTGCACAGCATAACAATCTGCAATAAAAAATATAGGTTCCCATTTAAAAAAGTAAAGTTGATCTTCGAAAGAACTTGAAAATCGCCACGATTAAAAAATAACGGCACAGCACTTTCTTTCCCCTCGAAACCAAATGAATGAAATTTGTTCGAACATTTTTTTTCGTAAAATGCTTCCTTTCTGAGATATTCATTTGTGCCAAGTTAAACGACTCACCCTCTATAAATGTTCTGTCATATTGTTCAAGCAAATTGTTTTATAACGTAGTGGGATTCAGTTTTCTCGTATTATTACGCGTAATACAAAACATATCTGATTATTATGTATAATATCTGTATAATATAGTATTTAGAGAAATAAACTAATTTTTGTCAGCACATATTAAGATGTCATAGACTAAAATAAGGCAACACATATCTAGGCCTGATAGGGGTGATATCCGGCATAGTAATCTTCTTTTCATCATGTATTCCTTACTTACACCTAATCAAGACCTGATTGAAGCCACATAAGGTATTCACTTTACTTTTGGTACGAAGGGTAACTACAAGATATATCTAAAACTGATCTAAGAACGATGTTTCGTGTACCATTGTGTTTAAAATGTATGCTACTCGTAAAACTAATTCTACGAAGTACAAAGAATGAAATAATGGAACTGAATCTTCGAATCGTGACGCTAGTCTTCTACGTGCTCCCCAGTCTGGGGCCACTAGACCCTCCCCTTCACCAGATGGCCCTAAGTACCTTTCCGAAATATGCAATGGGGGATCATTCTTGAACTATCTCCGTTACTACTTTCACAGAACTCTTTCGTTCGGAAATACAACGATTAGAAAGCTCTAGACAATTTCCATCTGACTTTCTTTAGAGTTAATGCCTCGTGTTCTAGAACACCACACGATCTTCTCGTAGACGCTTCTCGACGTTTACTCTAAGATAAGCGGCCAAGCCTCACGCTTCGAGTCAGTCTGAATTTGGAAGGTCTTTTCAGTGTAATGGAAATCTGAGTTCTCGTGATGTTCATGCCTATTGTTTTCAGTTGTGCAAAATTTTCCGCTTTCTTGATTGGTTGTCGTGCGAGGTCTCTTACCTTTTTCTTAAGTTGCACGGTGCATCCCCGCTCTAATCCTCTTAATTTCAGCGACGTGCAAGTTTCCTCACTGTTCTATTTTGAATTGCACAGTATCAATGACGTACTTCTCGACAGAACTTATATCTCATTGTTAAACATCGTGATTTTGAATTTAAATCAACTCATCATTTGTTCAATAATAATAACTATTTTCTTAATTCCCAATAACAATAAGTTGTATTCCTGCGACGACTTCTTCAAGAGTTGTGTTAGAATAGGCGCCCTTGATGTACGGCCCTGTTGCCTCCCCACGTGGTCTTTTTAGACGCGAGTAGCCTCGAACCTAGTGACTTAGTTACGTGCTGTATAAGGGTGAGGACGAGAGAAAGAACGTTGTGTACTTATTAGAGAAATAAAGAATAAAGACATATAATAGATACCAGTGGAGTTGTTGTATATAGCCGCATTAAAAAGTCCAATAGGTTATGGGCCAAGACTCACTTCCACTGCGCAAGTGAGAAAGGTAGTTGTGAAATATTGAAAAGTGAACGAACGGAAAAAAAAATGGCAGCGAACGAGGAGACGAGTGAGACTGCGTCAGAACAGAGCGGTGAGTACGATAAATGAAATATCTTAGTGCGGGAATTAACGAGTAAAGAGAAAATTCGTGAAATTTAATGACGAAAAATTCGTGACTTTGATAATTGAGTTAACAATTGTGTCACAAATGGTCAAGATGGCCGCGATGTAAAGAACATTCTCGATCTCGAAGAACAAAGCTAGACAAGTTGAGACTCGGCCGATTCCGGGAACGTCACGTGCGAGGCCTGCGGGGGTATAAACAACGTGTATATTGGCTCACGTTGTCAATATACCGGGCAATCGCGTAGACGCCTGAGATACGCATGTATATACGAAAATGAAAGAGGGATGGAGCTCCAACGGGATATAACGAGTGTTTTTGACGAGTGTTAACGAAAGAACGAGCGATGACGATGAACGAGCGAACGATAGAACGAGGGTTAAACGAGCGTTGAACGAGAGAGCGCGAATCGGCATATATGTGTAATTGTGTATATATTAATTGATATTTACATATATTGTACAGAAACGAAGTATCACGATATATACGAGTGGTCGAATATACATATAGAAAACGAGTGAATAACGAAGTGAAAAATTTCTAAAAATAATTGACGAAAATTCTAAACGTCACGTGCTCGTGTATCGTGTACCGTTCGATTATAAACACACGTACTGGCGCCGGTATGAGTGTGTGAGGGGTAAACCTTCGCTACGAGGAAAAATAAGCGAATGAATTTTCTTTCCTCCACTGTACAAAATTATAATTTGACAAGGTTTAAAGTCTCATTGTTATATATATAATATAAAAAAAAAATTGGATACATGAATATCTTAAAGCTTTATTCTTCACGCACGGAAAACGAGAGAATAAATACGAAGGATAAACGAGTGCGAATATATAAAATAAAAGAAAAAATTCTTGTATAGGGTTTCATCAAATTCCGATAGAAGAATATATCTATGTACGTCTCGATAACTAATTATGTATGTACATGTCCTCACAGATAGCCTGACTCTACTGGCATTCTATCGCACGCACAACGAAATTTTTGAATTCAGCAAAGTTCATCCGGAGGAAATAATCACTGTTACTCAAGTTGACGACAGAATTATTTTTCGAGCTGAATCTGGCGCAGAGTATCCAATAGGTAAAAAAAAAAAAAAAATAAGAAAAACTATTGATTTTTCTATTAATTAACATGTGTAAAATGAATCCCCCAAAAAACACTTACGTGTAAAAAACCACGCCAAGTACAGGTGTGCTGTGTATTCCTCTAATAAAAAGTATTGATATCAGATTATTGAGGCCAAGTACTTAAGTCACTACATGTTTGCCTATTATATGATCTAGCACTGGCCCATCATTTTAATTGTATTTTCGAAATTTCCTATAACGTTTTCACTACTCTTTTACATTACTACTGTTTCTCGTAGTTGATTATGAATTAATGGTTATTTAATAATTAATCAAACTTTAGCTGATTCCTTATCGAGTACTACTTGGCGGGTCCGTGCAATTCTTGATATAAATTTGCATTCATAATGCCAGTCATTAAACTCAAAACCAATGTCAACTTTCTTTATAGAGTTTATTAACGATAACTCGTTAATAATAATCACGGTAAAATCTTAATAATAAACATAATTTTAGGATACTATTAGTACGTTCAAAGTAAGTCCTTTGGAATTTCTGGCACGGACCCGCCAAGTAGTACTCGATAAGGAATCAGCTAAAGTTTGATTAATTATTAAATAACCATTAATTCATAATCAACTACGAGAAACAGTAGTAATGTAAAAGAGTAGTGAAAACGTTATAGGAAATTTCGAAAATACAATTAAAATGATGGGCCAGTGCTAGATCATATAATAGGCAAACATGTAGTGACTTAAGTACTTGGCCTCAATAATCTGATATCAATACTTTTTATTAGAGGAATACACAGCACACCTGTACTTGGCGTGGTTTTTTACACGTAAGTGTTTTTTGGGGGATATCACAAGTTTTTGTTGTCCAACGGGAAATAGAAGTATTAAGCACTGAAATCTATATTGTCACAGATATAAAATGTAAATGCATTATGATGTTGCTAATCAGAAAAATATATAGCGGTGTCGAAAATGTTTAATGGCATATAAATTTAATGAAGCCGTGTGGTAAACGTAAGAGAGGAGAGTGTGCTGGATTATTTCAGGCCTTGTACCTCAGGCCGTGCGAACATCAAAGAGGATACTATAGTTTGAGCGAAGCGCCAAAGCTTGTTGCACACTTTTCTGGACTTCTACGTCCGACACCTAGATACAAGAAACTATGGAGCGGAACACCTGGACACACTGAACTTCCACATCCGACACCTAGATACAGAAAACTACGAAGCGGAATACCTGGACACCCTGAACTTCCACATCCGACACCTGGACACAGAAAACTACGAAGCGGAATACCTGGACACCCTGGACTTCCACATCCAGTACCTAGATACAAGAAACTACGAAGCGGAATACCTGGACACCCTGAACTTCCACATCCGACACCTGGACACAGAAAACTACGAAGCGGAATACCCGGACACCCTGGACTTCCACATCCAGTACCTAGATACAAGAAACTACGAAGCGGAATACCTGGACACCCTGAACTTCCACATCCGACACCTGGACACAGAAAACTACGAAGCGGAATACCTGGACACCCTGGACTTCCACATCCAGTACCTAGACACAAGAAACTACGAAGCGGAATACCTGGACACCCTGAACTTCCACATCCGACACCTGGACACAGAAAACTACGAAGCGGAATACCTGGACACCCTGGACTTCCACATCCAGTACCTAGATACAAGAAACTACGAAGCGGAATACCTGGACACCCTGAACTTCCACATCCGACACCTGGACACAGAAAACTACGAAGCGGAATACCTGGACACCCTGGACTTCCACATCCAGTACCTAGATACAAGAAACTACGAAGCGGAATACCTGGACACCCTGAACTTCCACATCCGACACCTGGACACAGAAAACTACGAAGCGGAATACCTGGACACCCTGGACTTCCACATCCAGTACCTAGATACAAGAAACTACGAAGCGGAATACCTGGACACCCTGAACTTCCACATCCGACACCTGGACACAGAAAACTACGAAGCGGAATACCTGGACACCCTGGACTTCCACATCCAGTACCTAGATACAAGAAACTACGAAGCGGAATACCTGGACACCCTGAACTTCCACATCCGACACCTGGACACAGAAAACTACAAAGCGGAATACCTGGACACCCTGGACTTCCACATCCAGTACCTAGATACAAGAAACTACGAAGCGGAATACCTGGACACCCTGAACTTCCACATCCGACACCTGGACACAGAAAACTACGAAGCGGAATACCTGGACACCCTGGACTTCCGCATCCAGTACCTAGATACAAGAAACTACGAAGCGGAATACCTGGACACCCTGAACTTCCACATCCGACACCTGGACACAGAAAACTACGAAGCGGAATACCTGGACACCCTGGACTTCCACATCCAGTACCTAGATACAAGAAACTACGAAGCGGAATACCTGGACACCCTGAACTTCCACATCCGACACCTAGATACAGAAAACTACGAAGCGGACTACCTGGACACCCTGGACTTCCACATCCAGTACCTAGATACAAGAAACTACGGAGCAGAACATCTGGACACCCTGGACTTCCACGTCCGCCACCTAGATACAGGAAATTACGGAGAGAAACACCTGGACATTCTGTGTCTCTAAAAACTGTCACCTAAAATACGAGGAACTATGTTGAAGCACACATATACAAACACCCATACACGCGCGCTCCACATGAATGCTATTAAAAACTTAATAATTGTATACGGTGTGAAAGCACCCTTATACTAACTGGAAATTCGGTATGAACAGTAGCTTCACGTATAAAGTGTATTTGACTGTGTTGTGTATTCGTAAATTACTAACACCATTCAGAGTACAAATAGGCAATGAAGACACAGCAGTCAGCGCCATCTGTTGGGTAAAAAATGCGATGGACGTGCGAAGACGACGACGACGATGACGACGACGATGACGACGACGACGACGACGACGACGACGACGACGACGACGACGACGACGACGACGGACCTGAAATAAAATCATCTCGCTCGCCATCTCAATACACCCTGATCTCGTATACTAATCGTATTGAATTTAGTGGCAATCAATTCAGAACCCTTGATTCCTAGAGTGAATGTATCAATAAATTTTTCTCACATTCAGCCGTTCATAAGATATTTGAGTCGAAACACAGGTACAAGCGATGCTTCGAGTAAAGAGTCTCGGCGAGCCGTGCCCCGTACGGCGGGTTGCCTGTACTTGGCGCGAGACTCGACCGAGTCTCTTGATAGAAGATTAACGAGCAGTAAATCAACGAGAGGTTACCTAATGATTGGTAAATAATTAGAAATAATACCTGTGAATGTTGTTATTTTGTATTATTTGTGCGATTTTATCCGCTGTGCGATCTGAAATCGTGTAGATATGCAAATGTTGTTGAAATTTCATAGATTGGACAAAGAAATGCGCGCTCAGATTCAAGAGAGATTTCTTTTAATGTTATTCGCTGTGCGCTCTGACATTGTGGGAATATGGTTGGGTACTGCGGTATTCTTGTGTTCGGAAACCTCGGTCCTTAAATCGCTTCTATTTAATTGGCTTGTGTACGGTTAACGGAATAGTAAGCAATTGTTCTCCTCATGATAAGGGTTGTTAAAACGAGTGTTGAATTTACAGGAAGAACACCCTTGGAGAAAGAGAAAGGAGAGCTGTACTGTAAGCCATTAGCGAGAGAAAACGAGAGGGCTTAATACTGTGTATGCCTACCTGTATCAACAATCCAAACAGTGTTAACAAAGAGAACGATGACGCTGAATTAAGCCAAGCTGATATTGATAGCAATAAGTCGTACGCAACGAACGAAACGTACTATCGAGACAAAACTATCGTTGCTTTGAATAAAGTTACCAAGGCACTGGAAGATATGACAACCGCTCAAAACGACATGCAAGTCATCTTCATAAAAGGAATAACTACCCTCGTTGATAAACTCAACGGGCATTCTTCTCATACATCAAGCGGTCATGATCCTCGAAGCACCGAACAAAGAGATGAAACAAATGTAATAACTCCAACAGCAAATTCAGCTGATACAGAAACGTGCGATACTGCACTTGGAGTAAGTCGTCATGAGATAATTGAGTTGATTCAAAACGAAATGAAACGAGTGGGAATCAACTCAAATAGTAACGAGAGTAGACCAAAGTCTTCGGGAGCTGATGTGGTAAAAGAAATAAGCGAGAAAATTCGAGTAGAGCTTGTAGGCAAAGATTCAAGTAAACAAGAATACAAGTTGACGAGTCAGACGAAATTCGAACATTTTATAGATTTTCTGACATCCGAGTTGCGAATCTTAGATTTGCTCTATATCATCAATTCAGACGAGAAACCTAACTTTACAGTTGACGACGCGACGAGAGAGAAACATGTCTTTAAAGTTAGAGATATTCTGATTAATAGATTGGATCAAAACTATTATTCGAAAATTGATAAAATCAAGGATCCAGTTGAAATCTTGAACAAGGTCAGAGAAATCAAACGATGTGAGTCGAACTTGACTTCCATGACGATTCGAAAACGGCTCTATAACATGGAATATGTTCCGGGTAAAGAGAAGGCAGCGGAGTTTTGGGATCGGTTCGAGGAATTGGTACGGAATTACGATAGTCTACCAAACGTGAATCCTCTCTCGCATGATGAAAAGAGAGATGCGTTCTTTAATGCGATAACTCCCGCTATACCTCAAGTTAAATCCATTGAATTCATGACGACGAATTCAACTGGCAAAGGATTGACGTATGAGCAGCTGAAGGCATTTATTATTCAGCACGAAGCCAACAAGACTCAAACGTGTGATATGAAGCCCACAGCATTGAATGTCAGAAGACATGATCCTAGAAATCGGTGTTATGGCTGTGGTGCTCAGGGTCATCGCAGAGATGAATGCCCTAACGACAATCAACCGAAGTGTTACGAGTGCGGTAATGTAGGTCACATCGCTAGAGAATGTTCCGTAAGGGTGGCAAAACAGAATGAACAGGGGTCGTTGTTGAAATCCACGTCATCTTCGAGACAACATCACAGTACTCGAGGCGGCTTCCGTGGTAATAGAGGTGGTTTCCGTGGCAAACGCAAGTTCAACAATACGAATCGCGAGAACAACGCAAAACGAGCTAAAACATCTGACAAAGGATAAGGCAGTCAGCAGAAAAATAAAGACAAGAAAAACCGAGATGATTCAAAGGAGAATCAAAGTGGAAACAAAGTCAACAAAGGTAAATGTATAGAGGTAAATATGATTAATTGTGGTAGAACGAGTGAAGTAAATTCGGCAACTAGTGAGAGTAGTGTTGAAAATACATTTACGAAGTTTTTGGCTGACTCGGGTGCTACTGAGCATTTAACAAATTCTAAGCTCATTTTCAAAACGTTTGATGAAACTAATAGAAGTTCGATAAGATGTGCGAACAAGGAAGCTCATGCCGATTTAGATTCGGAGGGAGCTGGAATGGTAAATATTAAATTGAGTAACGATCGGGTGCTGAGCTTAGAAAACGTTATCCTTACCGAAGCGTTGTCAGAAAACCTCTTGTCATTAAGAAAGTTTGCAGATATGGGACTAAGTATTTACTTAGACAATCGAGAAATCGATATTTTTGATCCCATCTCGCACGAGTCATTTATCAAGGGAATTTATCAACAACCCTTTTGGATAGTTGAGTTAGAACTAGATAAAACAAGTAATAAACGTCAACAATCGAGCGGGAGCAAAACGATGAAAACAGTAACTTATGTAACAACAGAGAGCTCCGATGGCGAACCCAGATACATGACTCGAAGCAAGACTAAAACTGTAAACGGATCACAAATAAATGTAGTTCCAACATGAATTGACGCAGCAACTCGAAAGGAGTCTGACGAAACAGAAACGAACGTTACGACTGATTTATCTGGGGTAAATGAACCTAATAACGAGATGATGAATTCAGACGGTCAGAAAATTACGAGCGAAATAGTCACACCTATTATTCAAAGTTTCAAATTTGATTCATCAGTCTGGGACCGAAAGTTCTGTAATGTAGATGATATAGAGTCTGAAGAATTAACGAATGATGAAACGCCATTTAACGAGGGATACAAAAGGTTTACAGACAAAAATAACGCTTTGCTGTGGCATGTACGTTTTGGACATGCGTCCTTAGATTATCTAAAAGCAATGCAACGGATGTTTCCGAGCAATAAAAGCCTACAAAATGCACAGTTTGATGAGTCGATAAGAGATTGCGAAATCTGTATGGTAGCAAAATTAACCAAATTACCCTTCAGAAAAACGAGAGAACGAGCGGAAAAATCTCTTGAGATAGTATACGCTGACACCATGGGTCCAATAAGTCCTCAGACACATCCAAAGGGATATCGATTTATTTCGGTTTTCATAGACGACTATTCCAGGTTAGCTATGGCTTATCCCATGAAGTCAAAGAGCGAGACTGGGGAATGTCTGGAGGCATTCATCAAGAGTGGCCGGAATCTTCTAGGTTTCGATTCCAAGGTTTGCTACCTACAATCCGATCAAGGCACTGTGTTCACAGGAGGATACACGGTTGAAGTCTTGAAGAAAATCGGAGCTGAATCACGATTTTCAAGTCCGGATACTCCTGAGCACAATGGAGTGGCGGAACGATTTAATCAAACCATTCAGAAAAAGGTGCGAGCATACATGTATGATTCAAAACTTCCAAAAAAATATGTGGGATCTGGCTCTTAGAGCAGCCACATATGCTTATAATAGGACTCCGCATAAATCTATTGATATGGCGATACCTATTCAGAAGTTTGCACCGAGGAAAAGTTTTGACATCAATCAGCTGAAGCGTTTCGGGTGTTTAGCCTACATGAAAATTCAAAGAAACGTAGGACCGAAATTTGGAAGCATAGGTAAACGAGCGATTCTTGTAGGATATACTCCTTCGGGATTTATTCTACTTACAAGAAAGACTATCGAAGTGTCACCCCCCGATTTCAATGAAACTTTGCTATGTTGTAGAGGACAAAAAAATAAGAGACACGTGTTTTTTTTTATGTGCCGATATACACTTTAAAGGGGTGAAATCAACCCCCAAAGTTGGGCATGTCGAGGGGTGGTAATGCAGTTTCACCTAGAAGGAATCGTCCGATTTCAATGAAACAAAAACTAAAATGTTTCTCATCGCGAGTAATATAAAGTGCAACTAGACATTAAAAAAAAATTGTCTCTTGAGGGGGTGAACCACCCCTTGATTATTACTTTTTTCACCCTATTTAAAAAACTTACGACTGGAATTCAATGAAATATGTACCATTTGAAAGAGGAAGGAAAATTAAAGTTTACATGTTTTTGCTTTTTTGCGGGATGTCACGTTTGAGGGGGTAAACCACCCCCTACGAACCGATGCGTGCATTCCCATATAGGACCCCTTCTCGCGCAATTTAAAAGTGTAAATGCATTTAAAATATTCTCGTTAGTGACAATCGATAAACAATAAGTGAATATTAACGTATTACCCCTAATTAAGGGGGTAAACTACCCACTCCGTACCTACCCCCTGCATACCGATGCACGGACTTCCATATAGGACCGCTTCTCGCGCAGTTTAAAAGTGTAAATTAATTCAAAATATTCTTGTTACTGACAGTGGATAAACAATAAGTGAAAATTAACGCTTCATCCGTAATTAAGCGGGTAAGTTTATTTAGAGTTTGAATATAAATTAATGTAATAGTCCTCCCACTCTGCACGCTTCCGCCTAGAGGTAAGTACGGGAGCTAGTTTACCATAGTACCAGTTTCTATTATTTTATATTTAAAATATATTTACGCTCACTAATGATGGGCGGAATGGTAAATAGTCTTTTATTTACCAATGTGAAGCGATATTTTTATCTGTATCCCGCGTCCATAAGACGAGAGCCGTTCGACGAGCGGGAAACAATAGCAACGCCGAGCTACGCGGAGAGGAAACGCGTGACGAGGCAGCAGAAGGGCCAGAGGCAGGAGAACTTCGTTAGTTTTCACTTATTGTTTATCCACTGTCAGTAACAAGAATATTTTGAATTAATTTACACTTTTAAACTGCGCGAGAAGCGGTCCTATATGGAAGTCCGTGCATCGGTATGCAGGGGGTAGGTACGGAGTGGGTAGTTTACCCCCTTAATTAGGGGTAATACGTTAATATTCACTTATTGTTTATCGATTGTCACTAACGAGAATATTTTTAATTAATTTACACTTTTAAATTGCGCAAGAAGGGGTCCTATATGGGAATGCATGCATCGATACGCAGGGGATGATTTACCCCCTTAAACATGACATCCCGCAAAAAAGCAAAAACATGTAAACTTTAATTTTCCTTCCTCTTTCAAATGGTACGTATTTCATTGAATTCCATTCGTAAGTTTTTTAAATAGGGTGAAAAAGTAATAATCAAGGGGTGGTTCACCCCCTCAAGAGACAATTTTTTTTAATGTCTAGTTGCACTTTATATTACTCACGATGAGAAACATTTTAGTTTTTGTTTCATTGAAATCGGACGATTCCTTCTAGGTGAAACTGCATTACCACCCCTCGACATGCCCAACTTTGGGGGTTGATTTCACCCCTTTAAAGTGTATATCGGCACATAAAAAAAACACGTGTCTCTTATTTTTTTGTCCTCTACAACATAGCAAAGTTTCATTGAAATCGGGGGGTGACACTTCGATAGTCTTCCTTGTTAGACCTGAAGAAGGGAAGCTATACGAGAGTAGAGATGTCCGTTTTAACGAGAAGCTTGTTTATGGAGATAAATATGTTTTTTCTTAAATTATGGAGATAAATATCGTAAACAGAGTATTAAAGATTGGGTTTTTGAGTCGGACGAAATTGACAAAGATAATTGGTTTGTTAATTTAGGACGAGAAACGAGCGGAAAATCGGCTGAAATCTCAAAAACGGAGGGAGAGATTAAGAGAAAGAGAGGCAGGCCAAAGAAAAATCCAACTTACTCAGAAAATCCAAAGAGAGTTAGAAACGACGAAATTTCAATTGCAGACGAGCGAAATGAGAGAGAAAAAGATGTGATACCTGACGTTACGAGTGAAATGAGCGACACGAGTTATCACGCATTGTTAGCCGAAATTAACAATGATCCATCCTCTTATAAAGAAGCCATGGAAACGAGAGAAAGATGCAAGTGGCAAGAGGCGATTAATGAAGAGTTAAGGTCAATGGAAAAGAACAGAGTCTGGACATTAGTCGACAGATCTGAAGTGACATTAAAACAAAAAGGGCCTAACGTGATAGACTCAAGATGGGTATTTAAAAGGAAGAACGACACGAGTGGACTTACCAAATATAAAGCCAGGCTGGTTATTCGAGGATTTAAGGATCGTACGAATTACGATCTAACGGAAACGTATGCACCAGTTTCTCGATTAGCTTTGGTAAGATCTGTCTTTGCGATCATCAATAAATACGATCTAGATGTTATTCAGCTAGATGTCAAAACTGCGTTCCTGTACGGCACGATAGACGAGAATATTTATATGGAGATACCTGAAGGTACGGAACATGATGAGAATATACGCCGCACGAAAGTATGCAAATTGCAACGGGCCTTATACGGTTTACGCATAAGCCCGAAACGATGGAACATGCGATTTACTGAAGTGGCAAAGAGAGCTGGATTAAAATCTCACGATGCAGAACCTTGCCTCTTTACCTGGCGAGAACGAGAGAAATTCTTGATTCTGCTGGTATACGTCGATGACATGCTGTTGGCTAGCAATGACGAGCGTAAACTGCTAGAGGTCAGGACTGTATTACGAAGCGAATTTAAAATTACAGATCTTGGTACACCGAAATCCTTTTTGGGAATTGAAATCGATCGATCGAGAGAAAAACGAGAGATAAATCTGAAGCAAGAACAGTATATTAAGAAAATTTTGAAAAGGTTTAAATTTGAAGAAATGCATCCACAACGCACTCCGATGGTAACTGCGCAAATTGCTAACAAAGAAAGGAAAGAACGAGAAGAATCAAACGAAAGAAACGAGAGTAAATCTATAGAAAACAGTCTATATCATGAGGCAATTGGAAGTCTCTTATATCTGGCCAATGCGACACGACCGGATATCATGTACGCAGTTAACGTATTAAGCAGACACCAAGTCAAACCGACGAATAACGAGTGGCAAATGGTTAAACGAGTGTTCAGATACCTTAAAGGTACGAAGGATCTGGGGTTATCATTTGTTGGGAATCAAAATGATATGCAGGCTTACTCAGATTCAAGTTTTGCCGACTGCAAGGGATCTCTTACGACGTGCGGTTATATAATTAAACTATATGGTGATGCTGTTACTTGGAAAACTCATAAACAATCATATGTTGCTTTGTCCACGTGTCAAGCTGAGTACGTGGCAATGAGTGAAACATGTCAAGAGTTGATAGCTCTGGATAATTCACTCAAGTTTATCTTCAATACCACTTTCTGCCCGATCACACTTTGGTGTGATAACAAAGCAGCCGAAGCTAGTGCAAAAATGAGTGGTTGTGGTAAATTGAGACACATGGTTGAGATCAAAGAACACTATATACGAGAATGTGTTCAGCGGAAATTGGTAGAAATAAAATGGATTTCTTCCAAAGAACAAATTGCAGATATCATGACTAAACCTCTTTCTTTTGAGTTGCATAATAAATTAACGAGCGAAATTATGAATATACAGGATTAACAAGTGAAACACTGAATGAACGAGGGAAATTCACGAATGAACGAAACGAGCGCGAATAATCATTTGGTTGTCGATATTGCTGTTTTATAATTATCGTGATATCTGTTACAGGAGACAAAAGGTAATGAGAGCCAACACAAGTGCGGGAGGGAGTGTTAGAATAGGCGCCCTTGATGTACGGCCCTGTTGCCTCCCCACGTGGTCTTTTTAGACGCGAGTAGCCTCGAACCTAGTGACTTAGTTACGTGCTGTATAAGGATGAAGACGAGAGAAAGAACGTTGTGTACTTATTAGAGAAATAAAGAATAAAGACATATAATAGATACCAGTGGAGTTGTTGTATATAGCCGCATTAAAAAGTCCAATAAGTTGTTACAGTCCTGAACACATGGTCAAACGATTGTATATCATAAAATCAAGCCTTATTTACTGTACGGAAAGGAGGAGGGAATAGTACAATTTCAGAGACACCAAGCTTTTGGCGTGAATTCTTATGGATATCGACCATGGGAATGACAACTCTAAGAGCGAGAAGAATCAATACTGTAATTATTTTCAGAAATGAAACTTTTTGGTAAATAAATCGTAAGTAAGTTATAAGTTCCAGATAATTTTAGCGTAACATAGAATATACCATGTGAAGATAAAATATGATATACATTGAGTGTGTGTGTGTGTGTGTGTGTGTGTGTGTGTGTGTGTGTGTGTGTGTGCGTGTGCGTGTGCGCGCGCGCGAGAATGTGTAATTTGTGTAGAAAATATTACTTGGGACCGACTTTATGTCCTCGTCACTTTTATCGATCGCTCCTTCCAAATCCGCATTGATTGCCTTCATTCGCAGACTTTTCGAAGAAACTAGTTTCTTCAGTTTCTCTGATTCCATGCTAGGAAGATCTATGTCCAGTTCGAATCGAGCTACGGAGAGTCGATATCTGTGATTACTCTATAGTATTTTATTCGTTCAAGATTTTTTAAATCCGAATATTAATGATACAATTCGGATCGGATATCATCTGTGAGTAACAGATATTTGTCTATATTACTATTGGACCTAATTGGTATTTCAGTTATAAAAATATTGTTCAACACTGAAAATCTCTTAATTCTATTATAGGCCACATAAGTGGCCTGCCCTGGCACCACTACTGTTGAGATAAGAGGATGATGAAAAAATGCATATCTCGAAATATAATTGCAATATCGACTTTTACAACTCTTTAACTTATTATTGATTTATTGATCTCAATCCAAAGATGCTAAGTCGATCGTCAAATCTTTGCGCCTCGAAAATGGTACTCTTGCCATGAAAGATCATTCTCAGATCAGTTGTGGATCCATGAAGTAGACTGAAGTTATTCTTTGTACATTTGAGCGTGATCTGCGGTAAAATATATAAATAAATTTAAGTACGGGTCAGTCTCCTATCTTTGTTAACCTGTGCGGGATTTTATATGGATCATGTAAAATGATTAATCAGTGATCCGTCCTGTATCTAAAATGTTCAGACCAGACTTACTTAAAGCTAACCGTATTCAGAAATATTGTACTGATGCATGTTTTGAACCTGATATGACATCAGGCAACCTGATCTAATTTTTGTTCGAGCTGGACACAGACTAAAATATCCTTCAGTAAAATTTAATCTCTGTCCAAATATTATACATAAAACATTCTTATACGTTAATTTATACACTGAATCAATAATTTTGATAACCCTCTATTCGTAGTTGCCCAAGTTTAGTTATAAACATTATTGTACAGAAACTTGAATTCAGACATTAATTACTTTTATATCTGAATCACCCTAAATATGCATATAAATATACATATACTTAATAAGCCCAATATATCATATACAGAGTGTATCACCAGGAATGCACGTTTGAGATTTGCGGTGAAACTGTGCACAATTTTGAAAATCTGATGTCACAACCATTGAATATTTTTTGATTGCGCATCGAATGGGCATATTATTATTGTTCGCTCAACTTCCGGTCGCAAATAAAAAAAATTATCTTCGCCATTTCAAATGATATTGAAACAAGTTAAATGCAAAAGTTGTAGAGCAAGAAAAAATAATAGAGATGAAAAAAAAATTCGGACGGATTGCACACATAATAAGAGAGATATTTGCGTCCGAATTTTTCTCATTTTTTGACAAATTTCTGATACTGGAGGAACGCCTTAGCTTCGTGCAGCAGCTTCACGCCGAACTCACGATTCGCAATTGTTTTGAGGTAAGCGTTCAGTCAGACGCAAACCCGTACAAGGTGGCTAAAACATACTACAATGCTATCTTTCATTACAAGTTAGAAGCCAAACTATTCCTGCTGTAGATTTCCGTGATCCTGGAAGTCGGTTTTCGAGTCTTCGTCTTCCTGGACGTGGATTTTCGAGACTTCGTGTTCCTCGTCGTAGATTTTGGAGTCCTCGTGTTCGTCGTTGTAGACTCCAAAATCTACGACGAGGAACACGAGGACTCCAAAATCTACGACGAGGAACGCGAAGTCTCGAAAATCCACGTCCAGGAAGACGAAGACTCGAAAACCGACTTCCAGGATCACGGAAATCTACAGCAAGCATAGTTTGGCTTCTAACTTGTAATGAAAGATAGCATTGTAGTATGTTTTAGCCACCTTGTACGGGTTTGCGTCTGACTGAACGCTTACCTCAAAACAATTGCGAATCGTGAGTTCGGCGTGAAGCTGCTGCACGAAGCTAAGGCGTTCCTCCAGTATCAGAAATTTGTCAAAAAATGAGAAAAATTCGGACGCAAATATCTCTCTTATTATGTGTGCAATCCGTCCGAATTTTTTTTTCATCTCTATTATTTTTTCTTGCTCTACAACTTTGGCATTTAACTTGTTTCAATATCATTTGAAATGGCGAAGATAATTTTTTTTATTTGCGACCGGAAGTTGAGCGAACAATAATAATATGCCCATTCGATGCGCAATCAAAAAATATTCAATGGTTGTGACATCAGATTTTCAAAATTGTGCACCGTTTCACCGCAAATCTCAAACGTGCATTCCTGGTGATACACTCTGTATGTATAGGATAGTGCATGCGGTACGACGAGCAACACTCAAGTAATTATGAAGTTAGAAATGTAAAAACGAGTTAAAAGTTTAAGGCTGTTACTCTCTTTGTTTATCCCTTCTTTTTAATAATTTTTCATACACATCAATCTCAACTGATCTATTTTCATTTATATTCCTTGTTATTTTTCGTCTCTTCTTTGATTTATTCTACTGGACGTCATAGAAGCGTAAGTTGTGTAAGAGTGCAACGACCTTAAAAAGACTGTATATACACATTAAAGACAGCTTGAACAACTATGCAAGAGCATGCATAGATATGGAACAGGCTTAATGCCATAGTTCATGAAAAGGTGTACGAAGAAAATTAGTATTCAAAGAAGAAATGTGAGGATTAGATATTACGAGATGCCTTGACAAGAAATCTTCGCAACTTAGGAATATTTCAACTAGCTATTGGTGCACACTTTGAATGTCATATAAATACGTTTGATTGTAAGCGAATTGGCCAATTTAAACTATATGTATATAAAATGAATGAAATTAGCATACTTAGGCTGGGATGGTTTGATCCCGTGAACTTCCAAATCCTTCTCCAGCTGACGTATTCTAATCCTCGCCATGTCCAACTCGTGTTTTACTTTCCAAAGATGTGTATCGCAAATAGGATCTCTGCATCTATGTTGCCTGAGAATGTCTTGCGCCTCGTAAACAGCTCCACGGAACGTCAAAGATTTTCCCATGCTCTAAAAAGGAAATGTTTGTTTGTAATTAAATTTTATGGACTTATTTTTTTTTTGTGGTAAGAAGGTAAAGCATTTTTTTGTATAATTAATCAAAAATATATATGAGTCATTTTGTATCGCTCTATTCAAACTTTGATAATATGTGAATATTATATGAAGATATGTTAGGGTATGCTGTTTATTTGAAAAAAATATATTTCTGTGGTATCGGATTTCTCTATAGGTTTGAAGAGGATCCAGTTTGAAGAGAGAAGAAAATATTTTTGTCAACAATTCTTAATATTAGAGATAATTAAGTGTTAAGTTTAAAATGGACACTCTGAATAAATATCGGTACTTAATAAAAACCATGAAATCGTTATAATTTTTGTGTTAAAAGTTACAAAGGAAATAATAAAAAATTATATGCAGCTTCATTGTATTATGACTCTGTAAATAAAATCAGATCTTGCATACACTGAAAATAAAAATTACGTAAACTTATTGTAAGAGATAGAATCTGGTCAGGATGTAAAACAGATAGGCACTGAATTTGGAGAACACGTGAAATCTTTATTTCTTAAAACATCGTCTCTCTCTCTCTCTCTCTGATCGGCCGCCTGACGTCCCGAACCTCTCGGTCACCCACACTGACTGTCGCGCCCTCAGTTGCGCGCGCAACTAGTCTTTTTCACCGATAGAGTTTTACATTCGGCCATATCTGACCTTCTGACGTCCACGGCAGAATAACATACAAAATTTTCTTAAGTAAAAAGATCAAGATAGATATAAACTGAAACTAGTCCTTAACTTATTACAAAGGTTTAACATGGAACATTTCCGCTTAATTCCCATATGTCTCTTCTATTTGTTATACTCGGTACCACGGCCGCATATTTGCAGCTTGCCAGACACCGTCATAAGGCCTCTGGGTGTTTTGAAACCCATCTACATCGGTCACTTTATATCTATCGTTTTCGAGTTTCTCGGCTACTTTATACGGTCCTTTGAACGCAGATATGAGCTTCTGAGATGCTCCGGCCGTACTATTGAAATTCTTAATCGAAACTAAGTCGCCTATAGTATACTCGTGTGCTTCCTTGCGCTTTTTATCGGCGTGCTCTTTGTGATACGTTTGCGAACGTAAGATCCTATCGGACGCGCGCTCTCTAATTTCGTCGAGATCGGTTCGTTCTTGCTCACTTCCGTCGCATACGTGATCACGTAAATTATCTGCGGTCTTTTCGCGTTGTTTTATACCAAACAACCATCGGCTTGGCGTCTCACCCGTGACTTTGCTCGTAGAATTATTTAACGCATACTCAACGTCGCCGATGACCTTGTACCAATACTTGCCCGCGGAATCGTCTGAGAGTTTAGCTAACATCGGAGTTAAAGTCCGGTTAATCATTCCACCTGGCCATTGGCTTGCGGCGAGCCTGTCGCGATCTTAATGTGCTGAATTCCGTTTCTGTTCATAAACTCTTCAAACTCGGCGCTCGTAAAGCAACTACCCCTATCCGTGATTATTGTCTTCGGTCGCGAGTAATGCTCGAAATATTGTTGCAGACTGCTAATAGCTTCTGTTTTTGTTCATAAGCGAGCTTACGTGGAGTACAGTGAAATGGCTGCGGATTGCTTAAACGTAACTTCATCTCAGCTTCTGTTTTAGGCTTCCTAGGCCTCGGATAATCGACGTACAATTCCTGAAAAATCTGCTTTAATTCGACTTTTGCCTCGTAAGGTATCCCTGAGTTTATTTGCAAACTGTCGACTAAGTGACTCCCGTCTTCGCTCCTAATAATGTTCATAATTTCTTGCCAAGGGCTTTCGTCAGTGGGAGCCGTCAATCGAATTCCGAACTTGGGCAATATATCGCGACCTAGTAAAGCTGGCGTCAACGAGGTTTCCTCTGGAACGACATAAACTCTAAGATTTTCTCTCGAAACGTCGCCGATCGAAATGTTCGCGTAAACTTTTCCCAAAATATCTAATTGTGTCCTCTTACACCCACAATAATCACGATCCGTTGAGTCTAATGGAAGAACCCGAGTAGAAATTTATTCAGGCTCAGATCAGGCCCTGATAAAGTGTGCCTTAAAACGGCATCCGGCCCTGCTAAGGCCGATTCACGAGGCCCTTATCCGGGGTGTAACGCTGCTGCAAGGCAGGCCCTGATCAGGCTTCTGATCCGGGCCGGACTGCATGTCGGATTATAGCCGGAACTGTTATAACAGTTTTTGAAAATATTGTAGGTATTGGAATAATTCAGTGTGACGTATTATGCCTTGCCTTCAAGAGGTAGGAGGATTCCTGCAAATTATAAATTAGTTTGTTGATCCTAAAAAATTGTATATAGAAGCAGTGAGATGGATAGGACTGCTAGGTGCTGCAAGTTAGTAGCTTTCATCGCCTCTTCGTCTCTATTACAGAATTCTATACAGTTTGGAACTTATCGGCTCAGTGACCCACTTTTGCTTGCGGGAATCCCTGTCCCTCTGGTGGCCGGTGGTTGTATTACATGTATATACGAGGCTGACGTAAGGTAAGCCAGATCAGGCAAACGTAGCGACATTATTTTAGGTCCGGATAAGGCTAAGAGCAGGCGAGCCGGAACAGGCCAGCCTTCCCAAAACCTGACCCGAGCCTGACGGAAACTCAATGTTGTACTGATGCATGATCAGGGCAGGATCTGGGCCTTATCCGGCTATCCTGATCAGGCATGCCACACCGATACCTGATTCGGACCTGATACGACATCAGGCAGCCTGACTAAATTTCTGCTCGGGAAGCCCTTGTTTCTCGATAAACCGCTCTTCAACCAAACTAATCGGGCTACCCGTATCCAGCAGCGTATCTAAACACAGTACTCGCTGCGCACTAGAGTCCTTAATTTCATAAGTCACGAGCTTCCGGTGTTCGATGCTGTCTTCTTTGGCCGGATCTTCGTAGACATTGGATACTTGTGGTGCGTCCTTCTTTTCCTTCGTTTCCTTATTCGGACAATTCTTCGCCGCATGCCCCATCTCGCCGCAGGCGAAACAGGATCCTCGCTCTCGTTTCGGTTTCGGGCAATCATGTGCGATATGCCCTGGTTTGTTACAGTTGTAACACTTAATCGGCCCTCCGCCGGTTCCTTCCTTAGTCGTAGTCTTTGGCGTTCTCACTTCCGGTTTCGTCCTGTCGGTTGATTTTTCTGCTCCTGATTTTTCCCCGTGTTGCGAGTCCTTCTTAATGCCCCGATTTGTAAGAGATATCTTGCGGAAACCATTGAGCAAGTCTTTTATCGAATTGAAGTTTTGCATTCGAGCCTGATTCCGTAGCGTATAATCAGGAATCCCGTCCACTAAATAGTCCAATAGATCGGCTTCCTCAATTGGCACTAAGTTACCCAAAATGAGTTTTTCGTGGTAATAATTGTTGAACGATTCGTTCACTTGCCAAGCCCTCAGTTCGAATTTCTTAATACGGTCAACTTTGCTCGGTCGCTGATCGAAGGCGTCCCTCATTTCTTCTAGCAACTCGTCAAGTGTCATCTCCGTGTACTCCGATTTTGAACGGAACCACCCGAGCAGAATTTTAGTCAGGCTGCCTGATGTCGTATCAGGTCCGAATCAGGTATCGGTGTGGCATGCCTGATCAGGATAGCCGGATAAGGCCCAGATCCTGCCCTGATCATGCATCAGTACAACATTGAGTTTCCGTCAGGCTCGGGTCAGGTTTTGGGAAGGCTGGCCTGTTCTGGCTCGCCTGCTCTTAGCCTTATCCGAACCTAAACTAATGTCGCTACGTTTGCCTGATCTGGCTTACCTTACGTCAGCCACGTATATACATGTAATACAACCACCGGCCACCAGAGGGACAGGGATTCCCGCAAGCAAAAGTGGGTCACTGAGCCGATAAGTTCCAAACTGTATAGAATTCTGTAATAGAGACGAAGAGGCGATAAAAGCTACTAACTTGCAGCACCTAGCAGTCCTATCCATCTCACTGCTTCTATATACAATTTTTAGGATCAACAAACTAATTTATAATTTGCAGGAATCCTCCTACCTCTTGAAGGCAAGGCATAATACGTCACACTGAATTATTCCAATACCTACAATATTTTCAAAAACTGTTATAACAGTTCCGGCTATAATCCGACATGCAGTCCGGCCCGGATCAGAAGCCTGATCAGGGCCTGCCTCGCAGCAGCGTTACACCCCGGATAAGGGCCTCGTGAATCGGCCTTAGCAGGGCCGGATGCCGTTTTAAGGCACACTTTATCAGGGCCTGATCTGAGCCTGAATAAATTTCTACTCGGGCATCTGTCTGCTTTCGCCTTTAGTTTGGAGCTGATAATTATCTTCATAATAGCGTCGTCCACTGCGAAGAGTCTCTTGACCAGTCGAACTTGTTTTTCCCAATCTTCGAAATAACGATTCGTTCCGTCGGACTCGCCCAATAATTCTCGCTTCTTGTCTAAGATGTCTTTGTAAATCGTCATTCAAATTTTCATTCGCTGGCGCGAACCCAGGATTTGGTACCTCTGCTGCTCCCAATTCGCGTTGGGCTAACACTGCTTCTCGTCTAGCTATATCTCGTTCTCGACGAGTGACCTCAAGTTCTTGCCGCAACAATTCATTTCTGTCACGTTCAAGTTTAAGTTGAGCCTCATAGCGTTCTAAGTCGTCGTCAGGGGGTACTGCGCCGTCCATCCAGCCCCCTTCCGGGTCTGCATCCATTAATCTGGCGATTAGCTGTGATTTCGTCCCTGCTGTTTGCAAATCGCGCTCTCTTAATTTTTCCTTAAGTTGCAGCACCGTGAAACGATTCGCCACATCCATCGTAATATTCGCGGTCGATCGTTCGATGCCAATAAACAAACTAGTTCGGCTCCTTAACTAAATTCTTATAACGTAATTTATTATCAGTCGTGCGCGACAATTCCCGTAAATTGATCACGTCACCCTAAATATCGACTCGCATCGATCGAAACATAACGTATAAATAAAGTCTTAGCTGTCACCAGCGGGCGGCCATCTTGCCCCGGCGTAAAGTTACGAATTATTTACACTCTACAGTCGGTATGTTAACACGTATGCGACCGTCGATAACTGCCCGTAACTGTCCGTAGTTCCTTCTGTGCTACGCGGAGAAGACTCTCGTATGGCGTCTTGTTGCTATGCGCACACAATGGCGGGTAACGAACTTCCCGATTTTTCCCGCCCAAACGAGCCTGTCTCGTCCCCACTCGCCACGAAGTCTCACTTAATGTTTTTTTTTTTTTTTTTTCTTCACAGGATCGACAGACCCCTATTAACCATAAATTTGGTATACGTAAGTCCGATGCTAGACTACAGCACATAAAATCCACACCGGTAAATCGTAATTTTTTTTTTCTCTAACACGCACTGCCGTTACACGTAAATTGTTCTTCCACTTAAATCTTGCACGTTTTCTCGCGTATCCCACTTCTGACTTGTAAGAGATAGAATCTGGTCAGGATGTAAAACAGATAGGCACTGAATTTGGAGAACACGTGAAATCTTTATTTCTTAAAACATCGTCTCTCTCTCTCTCTCTCTCTCTCTCTGATCGGCCGCCTGACGTCCCGAACCTCTCGGTCACCCACACTGACTGTCGCGCCCTCAGTTGCGGGCGCAACTAGTCTTTTTCACCGATAGAGTTTTACATTATCAAATATTAATCGGAACGAACAAATTATATTTATTCGAATAGTCGCCATAAAATATTTTTCCCATACAATTTAATAATTCTTTAGTGCATTAGCTTAAAGCAAAATAATGTCGAACCCGTTTTCAGAATGCAAGTAATACTTAAAAAATACATATTTTAGGATCCACAAGAAGATTTTGGAAGTGGACTAAGGACTCAAACCCTGATGGTGTTTCAGAAATGATTCGAGCAGATACTTGATTGAGTTAAAAGATATCATTTTGATTTAAATATAAAGTGTTCGAATCGTTCTCAAAGAAATATATTTATTTATGGTCCACCTTTTTAGTGTAATTAAATACGAAATAATCAGAATCTGGATCTGGTCTCTATTACATAGCCACTCTTAGAAACAGCTATCTGGTGTATGGTCATGATAAGGTTTACGGGATAATGAGACGAACTTTATAAAAGATACAACGAATTATTAGGACGGTAGTTTCGGATCAGTAGATATACCACGTGCAGTAATATTGAAATTTGAAATTAATATATGTATATATTGTATATACACCACCCAACTAAAGACTGCTCGTAAAGAATAAGCATCAGTGACAGTGGTCCATGCAGATCCCCCAAAAAACACTTACGTGTAAAAAACTACGCCAAGTACAGGAGTGCTCTGTATTCCTCTAATAAAAAGTATTGATATCAGATTATTGAGGCCAAGTACATAAGTCACTACATGTTTGCCTATTATATGATCTAGCACTGGCCCATCATTTTAATTGTATTTTCAAAACTTGCTATAACGTTTTCACTACTCTTTTACATTACTACTGTTTCTCGTAGTTGATTATGAATTAATGGTTATTTAATAATTAATAAAACTTTAGCTGATTCCTTATCGAGTACTACTTGGCAAGTCCGTGCCAGAAATTCCAAAGTACTTACTTTGAACGTACTAATAGTATCCTAAAATTATATATTTGTTATTAAGATTTTACCGTGATTATTATTAACGAGTTATCGTCAATAAGCTCTATATAGAAAGTTGACATTGGTTTTGAGTTTAATGACTGGCATTATGAATGCAAATTTATATCAAGAATTGCACGTACCCGCCAAGTAGTACTCGATAAGGAATCAGCTAAAGTTTTATTAATTATTAAATAACCATTAATTCATAATCAACTACGAGAAACTGTAGTAATGTAAAAGAGTAGTGAAAACGTTATAGCAAGTTTTGAAAATACAATTAAAATGATGGGCCAGTGCTAGATCATATAATAGGCAAACATGTAGTGACTTATGTACTTGGCCTCAATAATCTGATATCAATACTTTTTATTAGAGGAATACAGAGCACTCCTGTACTTGGCGTAGTTTTTTACACGTAAGTGTTTTTTGGGGGATATCACAAGTTTTTGTTGTTCAACTGGACATAGAAGTTTTAAGCACTGAAATCTATATTGTCACAGATATAAAATGTAAACGCATTATGATGTTGCTAATCAGAGAAATATATTGCAGTGTGGAAAATGTTTAATGGCATATAAATTTAATTTGTAAGTCCCTTTTTCTAGAAATGCATAAAGACATATACAAATTTTTAAAGAAAATGTCATCTTCAATGCATATAAGCGTCGTTAATGGTGTCCAGCTTGTTGAAGCCGTGTGGTAAACGTAAGAGAGGAGAGTGTGCTGGATTATTTCAGGCCTTGCACCTAAGGCCGTGCGAACATCAAAGAGGATACTATAGTTTGAGCGAAGCACCAAAGCTTGTTGCACACTTTTCTGGACTTCTAAGTCCGACACCTAGATACAAGAAACTACGGAGCGGAACACCTGGACACCCTGGAGTTCTACGTCCGACACCTAGATACAGAAAACTACGAAGGGGAATACCTGGACACCCTGAACTTCCACATCCGACACCTGGACACAGGAAACTACGGAGCGAAATGCCTGGACACCCTGGACTTCTACGTCCGACACCTAGATACAGAAAACTACGTAGCGGAATACCTGGACACACTGAACTTCCACATCCGACACCTAGATACAGAAAACTACGGAGCGGAACACCTGGACACCCTGAACTTTCACATGCGACACCTAGATACAGAAAACTACGTAAAGGAATACCTGGATACCCTGGACTTCCACATCCAACACCTGGACACAGGAAACTACGAAGCGGAACACCTGGACACCCTGAACTTTCACATCCGACACCTAGATACACAAAACTACGTAGCGGAATACCTGGACACCCTGGACTTCCACATCCGACACCTAGATACAGAAAACTACGAAGCGGAATACTTGGACACCCTGGACTTCCACATCCGACACCTAGATACAGAAAACTACGAAGCGGAATACCTGGACACCCTAGACTTCCACATCCAGTACCTAGATACAAGAAACTACGGAGCGGAACATCCGGACACCCTGGACTTCCACATCCGACACCTAGATGCAGAAAAGTACGAAGCGGAATACCTGGACACCCTGGATTTCCACGTCGGCCATCTAGATATAGAAAACTACGAAGCAGAACAGTTGGACAATCTGTCACCTAAAATACGAGGAATTATGCCGAAGCACACATATACATACACCCATATACGCGCGCTGCACATGAATGCCATTAAAAACTGGATAATTCTATACTGTTGTGAAAGCACCCTTATACTAACTGGAAATTCGGTATGAACGGTAGCTTCACGTATAAAGTGTATTTGATTGTATTGTGTATTCGTAAATTACTACCACCATACAGAGTACAAATAGGTAAAGAAGGCACAGCAGTCAGCGCCATCTGTCGTGTAAAAAATGCGATGGACGTGCGAAGACGACGACGACGACGACGACGACGACGACGACGACGACGACGGAACTGAAATAAAATCATCTCGCTCGCCGTCTCAATACGCCCTGATCTCGTATACTAATCGTATTGAACGTGGGGGCAATCAATTCAGGACCCTCAATTCCTATAGTGAATGTATCAATAACTTTTTCTCATGTATAGCGGTTAATAAGATATTTCGTTCCAAACACAGGTATAAGAGGTGACTCAAGTAAAGAGTCTCGGCGAGCTGCGCCCTGTACAGCCGGTTGCCTGTACTTGGCGCGAGACTCGACCGAGTCTCTTGATAACAAACATATAGTTTTAGGATACTATTAGTACGTTCAAAGTAAGTACGTTGGAATTCCTGGCACGGACCCGCCAAGTAGTACTCGATAAGGAATCAGCTAAAGCTTTATTAATTATTAAATAACCATTAAATCATCGTGAAAACGTTATAAGAAATTTTTAAAATACAACTAAAATGATGGGCCAGTGCTAGATCATATAATAGGCAAACATGTAGTAAATTATCTACTTGGCCTCAATAATCTGATATCAATACTTTTTATTAGAGGAATACACAGCACTCCTGTACTTGGCATAGTTTTTTACACGTAAGTGTTTTTTGGGGGATATTACAAGCTTTTGTTGCTCAACGGGACATAGAAGCTCTAAGCACTGAAATCTATATTGTCACAGATATAAAATGTAAATGCATTATGATGTCGCTAATCACAAAAATATATTGCGTTGTCGAAAATGTTTAATGGGATATAAATTTAATTTGTAAGTCCCTTTTTCTAGAAATGCATAAAAACATATACACATTTTTAAAGAAAATGTAATCTTCAATGCATATAAGCGTCGTTAATGGTGTCCAGCATGTTAAAGCCGTGTGGTAAACGTAAGAGAGGAGAATGTGCTGGATTATGTACGTACCTCAGGCCGTGCGAACATCAGAGAGGATACTGTAGTTTGAGCGAAGCGCCAAAGCTTGTTGCACACTTTTCTAGACTTCTACGTCCGACACCTAGATACAAGAAACTACTGAGCGGAACATCTGGATCCCTGAACTTCCACGTCTGACACCTAGATGCAGGAAACTACGGAGCAGAATACCTGGACACCCTGGACTTCCACATCCAGTACCTAGATACAAGAACCTACGGAGAGGAACATCTAGACACCCAGGACTTCCACGTCCGCCACCTAGATACAGGAAACTACGAGAGGAACACCTGGACATCCTGTATCTCTAAAAACTGTCACCTAAAATACGAGGAACTAGGTCGAAGCACACGAGAAACTATATAGAAGCACAAACATACGTACACCCATACACGCGCGCTCCACATGAATGCTATTAAAAACTTAATAGTTCTATAATGTTGTGAAAGCACCCTTATACTAACTGGAAATTCGGTATGAACGGTAGCTTCACGTATTAAGTGTATTTGATTGTGTCGTGTATTCGTAAATTACCAAGCCATCCAGAGTACATATAGGTAAAGAAGGCAAAGCAGTCAGCGCCATCTGCCGTGTAAAAAAGTAGATGGACGTACGAAGACGACGACGACGACGACGACGACGACGACGGACTTGAAATAAAATCATCTCGCTCGCCATGTGAATACGTCCTGTGAATGTATCAATAAATTTTTCTCACATACAGCCGTTCATAAGATATTTGAGTCGAAACACAGGTACAAGAGATGCTTCGACTAAAGGGTCTCGGCAGGCCGTGCCCCGTACGGCGGGTTGCCTGTACTTGGCGCGAGACTCGACCGAGTCTCTTGATAAATGTGATAAAAGATTTAGTTCAAAAGTGAACCTAAACAATGTAGCGGCGATAGGTACTTCGAACCCGATATCTCAAATCTGAAGTGGGTGACATGGCGTCAGTGTTTATGTCCTACGTATTTACATTAGAAATCACTGATGCAAGAAAAGATATAATAAATATTAAATATTTCACTTTCAATTCGTATTTCAAGAAAACCACTCTTTTAGTAAGAAGATAGAAGTAGTGTAGACAATCGGCAAGTAATTCAACGACTCTGGTGCTCACTGTATCCTCATATAAACTCCAAAGGTTCAGAAGATGAATTTTCCGAATTTTATTCGATTATCTTGGCAACATTTATATTAGTTTTACTGCCTATGTGTGTTGAATGTCAGGCCTAGCTTGGGCATTTTTGAGAATCAAGAGACTCGGTGGAGTCTCGTGCCAAGTACAGGCAACCCGCCGTACGGGGCACTGCTCGCCGAGACTCTTTACTCGAAGCATCTCTTCTACCTGTGTTTCAATTCAAATATTTTATGAACGGCTATGTGTGAGAAAAAGTTACCCCAAAAAACACTTACGTGTAAAAAACCACGCCAAGTACAGGTGTGCTGTGTATTCCTCTAATAAAAAGTATTGATATCAGATTATTGAGGCCAAGTACTTAAGTCACCACATGTTTGCCTATTATATGATCTAGCACTGGCCCATCATTTTAATTGTATTTTCGAAATTTCCTATAACGTTTTCACTACTCTTTTACATTACTACTGTTTCTCGTAGTTGATTATGAATTAATGGTTATTTAATAATTAATCAAACTTTAGCTGATTCCTTATCGAGTACTACTTGGCGGGTCCGTGCAATTCTTGATATAAATTTGCATTCATAATGCCAGTCATTAAACTCAAAACCAATGTCAACTTTCTATATCGAGTTTATTAACGATAACTCGTTAATAATAATCACGGTAAAATCTTAATAATAAACATAATTTTAGGATACTATTAGTACGTTCAAAGTAAGTACTTTGGAATTTCTGGCACGGACCCGCCAAGTAGTACTCGATAAGGAATCAGCTAAAGTTTGATTAATTATTAAATAACCATTAATTCATAATCAACTACGAGAAACAGTAGTAATATAAAAGAGTAGTGAAAACGTTATAGGAAATTTCGAAAATACAATTAAAATGATGGGCCAGTGCTAGATCATATAATAGGCAAACATGTAGTGATTTAAGTACTTGGCCTCAATAATCTGATATCAATACTTTTTATTAGAGGAATACACAGCACACCTGTACTTGGCGTGGTTTTTTACACGTAAGTGTTTTTTGGGGGATATCACAAGTTTTTGTTGTCCAACGGGAAATAGAAGTATTAAGCACTGAAATCTATATTGTCACAGATATAAAATGTAAATGCATTATGATGTTGCTAATCAGAAAAATATATAGCGGTGTCGAAAATGTTTAATGGCATATAAATTTAATGAAGCCGTGTGGTAAACGTAAGAGAGGAGAGTGTGCTGGGTTATTTCAGGCCTTGTACCTCAGGCCGTGCGAACATCAAAGAGGATACTATAGTTTGAGCGAAGCGCCAAAGCTTGTTGCACACTTTTCTGGACATCTACGTCCGACACCTAGATACAAGAAACTATGGAGCGGAACACCTGGACACACTGGACTTCCACATCCGACACCTAGATACAGGAAACTACCGAGCGGAATACCTGGACACCCTCGACTTCCGCATTCACTACCTAGATACAAGAAACTACGGAGCGGAATACATGGACACCCCGGACTTCCACATCCGACACCTAGATACAGAAAACTACGAAGCGGAATACCTGGACACCCTGGACTTCCACATCCAGTACCTAGACACAAGAAACTATGGAGCGGAACACCTGGACACACTGAACTTCCACATCCGACACCTAGATACAGAAAACTACGGAGCGGAACACCTAGACACCCTGAACTTCAACATCCGACACCTAGATACAGAAAACTACGTAGCGGAATACCTGGATACCCTGGACTTCCACATCCAACACCTGGACACAGGAAACTACCGAGCGGAATACCTGGACACCCTGTACTTCCGCATTCACTACCTAGATACAAGAAACTACGGAGCGGAATACATGGACACCCTGGACTTCCACATCCGACACCTAGATACAGAAAACTACGAAGCGGAACACCTGGACACCCTGAACTTCCACATCCGACACCTAGATACAGAAAACTACGAAGCGGACTACCTGGACACCCTGGACTTCCACATCCAGTACCTAGATACAAGAAACTACGAAGCGGAATACCTGGACACCCTGAACTTCCACATCCGACACCTGGACACAGAAAACTACGAAGCGGAATACCTGGACACCCTGGACTTCCACATCCAGTACCTAGATACAAGAAACTACGAAGCGGAATACCTGGACACCCTGGACTTCCACATCCAGTACCTAGATACAAGAAACTACGAAGCGGAATACCTGGACACCCTGAACTTCCACATCCGACACCTGGACACAGAAAACTACGAAGCGGAATACCTGGACACCGTGGACTTCCACATCCAGTACTTAGATACAAGAAACTACGAAGCGGAATACCTGGACACCCTGAACTTCCACATCCGACACCTGGACACAGAAAACTACGAAGCGGAATACCTGGACACCCTGAACTTCGACATCCGACACCTGGACACAGAAAACTACGAAGCGGAATACCTGGACACCGTGGACTTTCACATCCAGTACCTAGATACAAGAAACTACGAAGCGGAATACCTGGACACCCTGAACTTCCACATCCGACACCTGGACACAGAAAACTACGAAGCGGAATACCTGGACACCGTGGACTTCCACATCCAGTACCTAGATACAAGAAACTACGAAGCGGAATACCTGGACACCCTGAACTTCCACATCCGACACCTGGACACAGAAAACTACGAAGCGGAATACCTGGACACCCTGAACTTCCACATCCGACACCTGGACACAGAAAACTACGAAGCGGAATATCTGGACACCCTGGACATCCACATCCAGTACCTAGATACAAGAAACTACGAAGCGGAATACCTGGACACCCTGGACTTCCACGTCCGCCACCTAGATACAGGATATTACGGAGAGAAACACCTGGACATTCTGTGTCTCTAAAAACTGTCACCTAAAATACGAGGAACTATGTTGAAGCACACATATACATACACCCATACACGCGCGCTCCACATGAATGCTATTAAAAACTTAATAATTGTATACGGTGTGAAAGCACCCTTATACTAACTGGAAATTCGGTATGAACAGTAGCTTCACGTATAAAGTGTATTTGACTGTGTTGTGTATTCGTAAATTACTAACACCATTCAGAGTACAAATAGGTAATGAAGACACAGCAGTCAGCGCCATCTGTTGGGTAAAAAATGCGATGGACGTGCGAAGACGACGACGACGATGACGACGACGACGACGACGACGACGACGACGACGACGACGACGACGACGACGACGGACCTGAAATAAAATCATCTCGCTCGCCATCTCAATACACCCTGATCTCGTATACTAATCGTATTGAATTTAGTGGCAATCAATTCAGAACCCTTGATTCCTAGAGTGAATGTATCAATAAATTTTTCTCACATACAGCCGTTCATAAGATATTTGAGTCGAAACACAGGTACAAGCGATGCTTCGAGTAAAGAGTCTCGGCGAGCCGTGCCCCGTACGGCGGGTTGCCTGTACTTGGCGCGAGACTCGACCGAGTCTCTTGATTTATACATTCACTATAGAAATCAAGGGTTCTGAATGGATTGCCACCAAATTCATTACGATTAGTGTACGAGATCAGGGCGTATTCACTTGGCGAGTGAAATGATTTTATTTCAAGTCCGTCGTCGTCGTCATTGTCGTCGTCGTCTTCGCACGTCCATCTACTTTTTTACACGACAGATGGCGCTGACTGTTTTGCCTTCTTTACCTATTTGTACTCTGGATGGTGTTGGTAATTTACGAATACACAACACAATCAAATACACTTTGTACGTGAAGCTACCGTTCACACCGAATTTCCAGTTAATATTAGGGTGCTTTCACAATAGTACAGATTGATTAAGACTTTCATGTGGAGCGCGTGTGTATGTGTGTAACACCCGTTGTCGGAATGGTTCACAAGAAGTTGGAAAGCGTCCTTACAGTATGTACACTGGGCCACAGGAATGGTGTCGACGGTAGACGCCGTACGGTGAGGTAAGAGAGGAGATTTGGGCGGCGCCTGCTCGCCTATCTGGGCCTGTGCGTGCGACGCAAAGAGCACTACGGTGCGAGCGAGACGCCAGAGCGTCGCTCGGTGCGTCCTTGTTGCACAGCACTAGTGTAAGCGAGACGCCAACAAGGCCCCTCATTCGCAATAGGGAGCTTGGTGGGGGACCGCTCGTGTTCGGGCGCACGCTTTCTCCCTCTCTCTCAGACTAACGCTATGGGACTTTCGGTAGTGGGAATGAGATAGATTTTTCGATTATCCGTCCTCGTCAAACAGCGTTAGTGAGACAAAGAGAGATATATGCGACGTGGTGGCTAGGAACAAGTGTCCAGCGTCTAACCCATAGCTACCGTGCGCCCTATTCGCGCAGCATGAGTGGGGGCGAGACGGCGATAGGTCCCAGAGTTGGCACGCTAGCACCCCCGACCTATCGCCGTCTCGCCCCCACTCATGCTGCGCGAATAGGGCGCACGGTAGCTATGGGTTAGACGCTGGACACTTGTTCCTAGCCACCACGTCGCATATATCTCTCTTTGTCTCACTAACGCTGTTTGACGGGGACGGATAATCGAAAAATCTATCTCATTCCCACTACCGAAAGTCCCATAGATCCTTCTCGGGGGTACTAGCTGTCCTCGTCATAGAGCGTTAGTCTGAGAGAGAGGGAGAAAGCGTGCCCCCGAACACGAGCGGTCCCCCACCAAGCTCCCTATTGCGAATGAGGGGCCTTGTTGGCGTCTCGCTCATACTAGTGCTGTGCAACAAGGACGCACCGAGCGTCGCTCTGGCGTCTCGCTCGCACCGTAGTGCTCTCTGCGTCGCACGCACAGGCCCAGATACGCGAGCAGGCGCCGCCCAAATCTCCTCTCTTACCTCACCGCACGGCGTGTACCGTTGACACCATTCCTGTGGCCCAGTGTACAAGAGATGCTATGAGGATATGACTTGAGGAATGTGAAAGGTGTTCGTAGTAACTTCCCACCAAAATATATCTTTTAACTAAGATATTTATTATAAATACTGATTAATATAAAGATGGTTATAAGGTGATAATCCTGTAGAATTACTTTCACAGAGACTTGCTTAATAATGCCCTATGGCTTTTGACTACCGACAATACTGCACTGCTTGATGTGGAATCACTGACTGAGCTCACTGTACTATGCACTGGTCCTCACTGTACTGACTGGCTTGGAGTCGCGCTCCCTATTTATACTGCTTTTAGACAAAGGTTTCGCTAGAGTGGGGGTTCGCTTGATCGCGTGATGTCTTGCATCAGCCTTACATCATCTTTCCTTTGTGATATTATTTTACATAGTCTTTCTTATCTTTTTCCTGTTTATGTTTACGTATCGGTTTTCATAGGGCTTGCTTATTCTATATCCTGTGTTATTTTATAACATCCTAAATTATTATCTTATCTTAACTTTGGCTTTTATCTTAATTATAATATATCTTATTTCTTGTTAAAGTTATACATCCTGCTATATTATTTCTTATCTTGAATAAAACATCCTGTTATATTAGATCATATCGAGTCCTTATTCATGCCTTTGTTCCAGATGACGTCATCCGCTGACTCTGTGGCCCTCTCTGCATAAGATCTCATCCTATGACGTCATACCCTTTGTTCCTTTGGTCCCTGATGTTTAGTAGCTCGCGGACCTCTGCCGTGGCTGGTCGTGCTGCTCCGGCTCTTGCTCCGACTGCACGCTGTCCCATACTTCGTCTAATGGGATGTTTCCCCATGAGATGGGGCTGTCGCCGTCCCACGTGGTTGTTGGTGGGTCATATGGCGGGTCATATAAAGATGGCGACGCCGGGATTAGTGAATAGCACAATATGTTACTTTCACCGTCCTCTTGACTTCCAGGTGAGTTCTCACTGTCACTTAGGTACACTATTTCGTGACCACCGTTACACCTCCCCTCTTGAAGATCATCAAGGTCTCCTTGACTTTCGTTATTCTGGATTATTAGTTGTCTTATTCGTCGTGCCTCTTCTATTGGTACTACACACCCGGCCATTCCGGTATGTCTTCACCATACTCTTCCTGATTTGTTTCGTTTGAGCTTCTTATTCTTATAGGTCCTTCTTCGGGTGACTGGTACTATGGTACTCTCGCTGGTACTAATGGCGGCATAGACGTTGGCGTCGATGGTGACGAGTCGTATGGGGGTGGCGGTGTCATTCCCGTATGTAATAGATTAAATAATGTATCTTCTAAATCCCTTAGTTGTCTTCAAAAATTTATGTAATCAGCAATTTCTGCGGCGTGATGGATCACCCATTGCACGTTGATTTCCATTTTCTTGATCACTTAACTTAACTTCTGGACTTCACTTAGGAGCTTTACTTTATTGTTCCTTGCTCTCTGCTTCTGATGTTCACTGTTCGGCTGCTGGATGCTGACTGACTTAACTGGCTGACTTCTCCTGCTTGGTACAGCTCCATATCTTAGCTCACATTCTTGCATAATATACACAAGGGTCCGTAGGCATTGGAATGTCATCTATTGGCCCATGTTTTTCTTCTGCATCCTGTTTATCCTCCGTGCTTATCTGAATCATTTCCTGGCCCGATTTTTCGGGGTCCTTTGTTAACTCGTTCATTGTTCTGAAGTGTAACAATAGATTCGTGACTGAGTCCCATAAGGCTCCTATTAATCTAATGCTCCAGCCGTATGCCATGTGTAGAGCATAACTATGAATCAGTGTATCTATTATGTATTTTGCGATTCTTAACGCCATCCATAAGCCTATTATCCCTGCGCTAAAGGTTCCAAACCCTGTTATCCAATTCCATATTTGTAACCATGTGGTGTTCGCTATTCGCTCTATTGCCTTTTCATCTAACAATTTATCTATAGAGACTCCCTGTTGTAGTGTCTCTTGCCCTGTAACTCCTCTTGCTCAGGTGTTCAGTATGGCAGCTTTCTCCGCGGGGAACATTAGATGGTCCCGCAGTTTTTCCAATTCTTGAGAAGAATAGATCCCTGCATTTGCTAGTGTGTTTGTATTTTCATATCTCCATATATTCCTTCTTAGTGGCATCAACTGTTGACGTGTTACCGCTTGAGTAGGCTGCGGTAGTAGTTTTACCCAACTTCCTTGCATTAGGTACATCGCAGGTGTCAAAGGATTACAATCCACCTGTGTCCCAGTTTTCATAAGGACCTGCCTTCTTAATGTCATGAATAAACTGATAATCCTGTGCTTAACCGGTAGCTCCATATAGCATTCTTTTGTCCTTCTTGCCTCGACTTCGATCGGTACGCATTTCGCAATATGTGCAACCACTCCCATCGTGATTGCCATGTATCCAGGTGCTCTCATCACTTGATACGCGAATTCGTCAGGTGCCAATTTGGCCAATGATAATGGGTGCTTTCCATTTACATGACTTTTGTATCGACTTGTGTCAACTCGTGTCGACTCATGTCGACTCTCGTAAACTCACCACTCTAGCAGAGTCTTCCCGAGTCGACTTGTGTCGCCGACACACGGCGACATAAATCAAATGGAAAGCACTTTTGGCGACACAAGTCGACTTGTGTCAACTTGTGCCAGTAAATGGAAAGCACCCAATGCGTGTTCTAGTACCTGTTTGTCCAAAGCGCATTGCTGTTCCAGTACATCCCTATACATCGCTGTCATTTGCGTTCTAACGTGTTTCTCCAAATATACAAATTTGCTATTTACGTATGTGAAGATATCTAAGTTGTCAGTAGCAATAGGTCTTCTCAGCAAAAATGTGTCGTTCTTGTTGATCTCCAAAATGAATAGTTTTGGATGTTCGGTTCCCATTAAGTTATAACCGCATATTTGCTTTCTTCCGCATTTAGTTACTGCGAATGTAATGTCGTCGGTCGTTACCGAATATACTGTAGTTGCTTCACTGTTTCCTGTGGTATTATCGTATATCTTAGATGCCTTTCCTTCGTAAAGCACGTCGAATCTACTAAGTTGACAATTGTCATAGGGGATTGCCGTCCAAAACGTGTATCCCTCTTCACGGTCTATGCATTGTCCTTCGGTTAATGAACATGTTTGTCCTGATCTTAATACCACCTCGTTGGCTTTGGTATTTACTGTGGCATAGTATTCTTTAAGAGTTACTTTTACTACTGCCTGTACGATGACGTTATTCCATGTACCGTAAGGTCGGAGTATTGCACTCCTTCGCATCTTCCATCTGTAGTTACGGTACCTGCCAATGTCAAACTTCTAATGACCGTTCGATTCGCTTGAAGTCCCGTTATTATACTTGCTACGCCAATAGGCATCGACTTCCCTGCATGCATTCTGTTGCATTGATCTTTGGAGATTTCCATTAAATAATGTAGCTTCCCGTTGTAGACTGCTGATATATGCGAGTGCATTCCGCAATAGTATATATCTCTATTGATTGAAGCTTTACATTGTTTCACGTGTACATTTGAATAGTCCGCCAGTTGTAATAATAGTACGTGCGTTTCTTCAATCAAAGGTTTTTCAATTGGTATTTGACATTCTCCGACTTTCAGTATATTCACTGTGGTGATATTTAGTCCTCTGGCTCCACAGTCATACGCTATTAGACCTTGAGCTATAGTTATTGGTAGTAACAGAAAGATCGGGATCATCTGTAACATATACTATATGTTTTCCAGTGATTGTCATTGATTATCGGACTGTAAGTACGCTTTCTTCAACCTTCCTCGTATGTACTGTTTTTGTACGATTCATTCCGAGTTTGGTTCTAACGTTGCCGTTATCAAATTTCTCAATTATCTCATATGGTCCTACATATTGGTCGTCAAATTTCCCTGTTTTATTTCCTTTTAATGGGTACACCCATTCTTTTTCTTTAAAGGTTTGTGGGTTTTGATTCATGTCATAATAAGTTTTCGACTTCTCTTTTGCTCTTTCCAAATTCGTTCTTGCTATTCTTTGTATTTCTTTTAACTGATCCATTAAGTCCCCCATATAGTCGCTGTATGTTCTTTCTTCTAGCTCTCCATAAGATGAAGGTAATTGAGCCATTCTGCCATAGATAAGCTCATGTGGCGTAAAGCCCGTTCCTTCGTGCTTACTCATGTTATAGGAGATCATCGCTAGAGCGATCCATTCATCCCATTCCTTTTGATTCGTCACGTAATGTTTTGTATATTCGGTCAGAACATGATGTGATCTTTCTAATGATCCGTTACTCTGAGGATGGAACATTGTCGTTTTCACTTGTTTTATTTTGAATAACTTTGCTATCGTTTTCATGAATTGGCTTAAGAATGCTTGCCCTTGATCTGTTAATATTGTCTTTGGTATTCCATAGATACAAATATAGTCTTTCACGAATGCTTCTGCTATTTCCCTGGAATTTGCTTCCTTCAGCGGAATTGCTGCTGATAATTTTGTAAATACATCTTGTATAGTTAATATGTACATATTTCCTCGTTTTGTTATAGGTAATGGGCCTACTATGTCCATAGCACTTTTCTGAAAAGCTTCTTCCGGCGTGTCGGTAAGTACCATTGGTTGTTTAGTTTTGACTCTAACTAATTTCTTTTTCTGGCAACTCACGCATCTTTGTATATATTCCTTGACATCCTTCTTCATTCCTCACCAGTTATATCTCTCCTTAATTCTGGCATAAGTCTTCGTCACTCCCTTATGATCTCCTAACACGCTTGAATGATTCTCTTCTATTATAAATTTTCGGTCTTCCGGTGGCGGAATTATTACTTTGTTTTCACAAACTACTATTTTTATTTCTGTTTCTTCAAATGTTTCTTGGATTATTTTTTCAATTTGCCCCCATTTTACTGTGTATATCCTTTTAGAATGTGGTATTGCAATTGCTTCTGCATTCTGCTTTATTAGTAGCTTTTTTAAAATCTCTAAACCTGGCTGAATTCCTTCAGTGCCTTCTAATATTATGATAAAGATAGTATTTGTTCTAGTTCGGGTTTTTATAACTTCTCCTATTGCCATTGTCGCATCTGCTATCCTTGGTAATTTTGATTGTGTCTTCAATAATGCGGCCACCATGTCCGCGGGGTTTCCCTCTTGGTTACAAAAACATACAATGTTGCCTTTTCTCGCGGCAATGTTATCTCTGATTCTTGTTAGCGTTGTTTTTTGTTCTATTATTTGTCTCGGTTGTGCTACTCTCGGCGGATCAATCATAGCTTCTGAGGAGTCGCTCTCAATGTCCGAGTTACTGCTATCAGTAGTATCTTGTTCTACTATTGGAAACATCTTAGTTTCTTCTATCGGGTTCCGAGATAGTGCATCCGCATTGCTATTTGCTTTACCTTCTTTGTGTACAATGTTGTACTCATACTCATCCAACTTAAATCTCCATCTATCGGGACGTCGGCGAGTAGGAAATCGCGTTTGATATAAATTGGCAGCAGCAGAGGCATTACCGTTGCATGCTCCTAATGCCATGATCATATCAACATACTCAATATTTGAATATTCGACCATTGTATTGAAGGTATTGTTCTTTAATGAAAATTTTGTTACGACTATGAAATTCGGTAAAAATAGCGACAGGAAATGTAATAAACATTGCTGCAAAGGTCATTTTTGGCCAGCCTGTTTAACGAAGCGTTTATACTTGAAGTTCTTGCAAAACGTAAATGAATAACACAAAGTATAAACACAAACTCAGAGACAAAGTGGGGCTTGCGACTACAGAAGAACTGATACAGTCCGTACGTTGTGGGCTGCGCGCGCAACGAACTTTGCCTGAAATTATTTTGAAAATGACGCTCTAATTAAAAAAAAAAACCTATTCTGAAAAATCTTCTTATTTTCTACAAAGGTATCACATGCTTCTTGGTTGTACCACCATTTTTTGAACACCCTGTATGTGTGCTTCGACATAGTTCCTCATATTTTAGGTGACAGTTTTTGGAGATATAGGATTTCCAAGGTGTAACCTAACCTAACCTTTCCGTAGATTCCTGTGTCCAGGTGTTGAATACGGAAGTCCAGGGTGTCTAGGTGTTCCGCTCTGTAGTTTCTTGGATCTAGGTGTCAGACGTAGAAGTCCAGAGTATCCAGTAAAGTGTTCAAGGAGCGACGCTTTGGCGCTTCGCTTAAACTATAGTATTTTCTCTGTTATTTGCACGGCCTGAGGTATATAAATAATCCAGCACACTCTCCTCTCTTACGTTTACCACACGGCTTCAACAAGCTGGACACCATTAACGACGCTTATATGCATTGAAGATTACATTTTCTTTAAAAGTTTGTATATATCTTTATGCATGTCTAAAAAAAGCGACTTAAAAATTAAATTTATATGCCATTAAACATTGTCGGCAACGCAATATATTTTTCTGGTTAGCGACATCATAATGTATTTACATTTTATATCTGTGAATATATAGATTTCAGTGCTTAGAGCTTCTATGTCCCGTTGAGCAACAAAAACTTGTGATATCCCCCAAAAAACACTTACGTGTAAAAAACTACGCCAAGTACAGGAGTGCTGTGTATTCCTCTAATAAAAAGTATTGATATCAGATTATTGAGGCCAAGTACATAAGTCATTACATATTTTCCTATTATATGATCTAGCACTGGCCCATCATTTTAATTGTATTTTCAAAACTTCCTATAATGTTTTCGCTACTGTTTTACATTACTACTGCTTCCTGTAGTTGATTATTATTTAATGGTCATTTAGTATGTATTAAAACTTTAGGTGATTCCTTATCGACTACTACCGTGCCAGGAGTTCCAAGATATTTACTTTGAACGTAATAATAGTTCCCTAAAACTAATACGTTTGTTATTAAGCTTTTAACGTGATTATTTTTGACGAGTTATTGTTAACAAGCCCTATATAGAAAGTTGACATTGCATTTGAGTTTGATGGCTGGCATAATGAACGCAAATTTATATCAAGAAATGCACGGACCCGCCAAGTAGTATTCGATAAGGAATCACCTAAAGTTTTAATAATTATTAAATGACCATTAAATCATAATCAACTACGGAAAGCAGTAGTAATGTAAAACAGTAGCGAAAGCATTATAGGAAATTTTGAAAATATATATAAAATGGTGGGCCAGTGCTAGATCGTATAATAGGAAAACATGTAGTATGTTATCTACTTGGCCTCAATAATCTGATATCAATACTTTTTATTAGAGGAATACACAGCACTCCTGTACATGACGTAGTTTTTTACACGTAAGTGTTTTTTTGGGGAATCAGTTTACCCTTGGACCATGGGAAACCAAACAAACGAGATGTGCCCTTGGCAACACGCGAAATAAAAGAGATTGTTAGCAGCAAACTAATCAAGACTTATTTAATAACTACGGCCGTTATATCTGTTATATCCCAACTATGATACTGACAATTTTCGAGTCCCATGGTTAGGACTTCCACACGCCTTACTGTCATTTTCATGACAGGGGCAAGGCAGCAATGCTTGTTCGGGTTTAATAGCGCCTTGGAGGACCAATAGCTTCGGTTTTCATTCATAAGGTTCTCTGGGGCAGCGAGGTATTTTGGCAGCACCGTTTGGTATATGTGAATCAGTTTTATGAGACCTGAAAAGTCTGCAAATCCTCGATGATTAGACCAGCTCCCTTCTCGTGCATTACGTAAACGGAAAACCGAAGATCTTTGTCCAGGGCATATTCAAACACATGTCCCCATTTTAAGAAAGGATTCAAGGCATGGCATGCAAAGGACTGCCCTCTCCCTTGTATCTAGGAATTTCGCCTACGAAGCTCTTTTAAAAATTGGTCTAGAATTAGTTACACTTCAGTTATTTCAACTAAAGACAGATCACTGTGCAAACAATTAATAAAAAAAGATGCAAAGTAGAACTTTGCACATTACTTCCTCATTACTTTCCACTTTTCACAAAGCCACCTCTGTGAGGAAGTACGTTGATCAATTATGGCTTCCTCGTAGAGGAAGCTTTCTCAAATCTGAAAAAAATGACAAAAAACTGAATTTTTAAAAAAAATTCAAAAACACGTAACATCCGAACCTCATTGCCGATTTCGGCCAAAGTCAGAACCAAACAACATTGAACGTATCCGCACTTATGAAAAACTATTTATATATATATTGAAAATTTTACGGAACTTAGAGCAACCACGCCCTTTTTTTAATTCAAAAAGTCATACAATCTAAAAATCTGCATATATTTTGCCAAAACTTACAACAGCTGAAGAGGAACTGCTGCTTTAAAAGTGCGCAAAATTTTAGCTCGATCGCTCGAACGATGCTTGAGTTATAGACAATTGAATTATTGAAGCCCTGCGCGCACATACATACAGACATTTTTTCTAAACCACTTTCCTCGGCGTTTTAGACCATGTTAAGTATTCTGATATGAAAATCTCGAAAAAAAAATGTTTTTCATGAAAACATAGCTCTATGAGGAAGCAAAAAGAATATATCATCAATTCATCACAATCAGATTCTCCTTCCAAATCGGCTGTCATCATCATTAAATCTAAATCAGTTGGCGAAGTTCACGTTCCTCTTCCGACGCATTTTACAACACCATTAAGGTGCTGAAAGCTAACATTATAACATTATTAATATCATGTACTTCAGAATCTTTCGTTTGTTTAACAAGATAACAATGTCTCAACTAACGGAATTGTTCAATCGTGTCCAACTCAGCTGGTGGGTTTGTCGTAAATCATACTGTATAATAAACGACCAACATTTTTATCCTATATAGCATTGTAATCATTTCGTAAACTCAATGTAACCTGAGAGACTGAGCCCATACTAGATGGCGACGAGCATTTGTCTACAAAAATAATTATAAAGTCGACGCTTATCTAGCTGGGGTTCAGCATGTCTATACCTCTCAGCATGTGTATACCTCTTTTAAAACTATGTAACTTTGTCGAAAACATTTTTTGTTAGAATGCAACTAAAAGTATAATTCGATGCTTGTGCACGATAATTTTAAATATTTCTTATGTAACTCATACATGAAAAATACTACTTCTCGTGCCTCCAAAGTGTGGCGCAAGTGGCGCTTTATAACTAAGGATACAATAAAAATGCTGCGTATGCGCAAATCGGCCTGATTTTATATTATCGCACTAGTGCTTTCTTCTCGCACTATTACAATAAAGTAAACTTTGTTCTTTCGCTGTCATGAAATGTATTCACTTTGGAGGCCTTCCTTGCTCTTCTTATTGCTGCCTCCTCCAATGAAGAGATGTGTCAGTTACTTTGGAGGCACAAAAAGTAGCACTTTTCGTGCTTGCGTTACAGAAAGTACTCTTTATAATGTGCTGTTGGTAAGCTAGAGACTTTTTTAGAGTACCTATATCTAAAACCCATAAAATATGAAAAACGTAACGTGTCACTTACTAAACTAATTAAAGCGCAGCAACCACCACGATCGCTCTTAGCCAAGTGGTGCCTCACGTACTTGAAGTAGAGGTGCTCAAGAAGTAAGAGCACTGCGGCAATGAGAATACCCGTCATTAGCAGTAAGAACGCGCTCAAAAACTGTTCCAGAGCGAGTGGATCACTGCTCTTCTGTACCTCTTTTCCAGGCTTGCAAGTCCCTGTCATCCAATATCTACGTAGACGCTCCAAATCGCCTGAAATTTTATTTTAAATTGTGGAACATGTAATGGTTATACAGGGTGAGCTATCCTAGACTTCGAATCTGAGAGAAGTCTTTTCTCTACTTAGCTACCCTCACCCTCCCGTTAAGATGGAGATGTCTCTTAATACTTACGACTATGCAGTACCGCAACTAAATACATTCCCCCGACCCTCACGATAGTTTTCTATTCAAATAGTTCATTCAGTTATTTGTCCTAGAGAATAGGTCCCAACCAGATTCGAAATCTAGAATAAGTCACCCTGTATATGGAAATGAATTTCAGTTAGACTCACCGTTTTCTCGAAAGTCTAGAAGACGTTTGTTGAACATTTGGACGTATTTTGAATTCCTTGAAAAAGCTAAACCGTATCCTGTCATGGCGTACCATGATCCAACAGTAAGTAACCTGCAGTCTTCATCCTGTGCCACGAGATAATCGAGTACCGTGCCGTCATAGATAAACGCGTCCATATCCCTGAAAAGGTGCAACAAAAATATGTGTAAAACATCTGTTATATGATTGTTTAATTAAAGGAAGTGATAATACAGTTCAAGTGATATACTTAAATAAAGTTTCTTATAAGAAAATTTTCTCATTCGCTTCGTTTTTCCTCTATCTCTAACATGTGAATCACCACCATCATGAAGCCAACAATGAGAGCCACACCAAGGAACCACCAGTAGAAGAACAGTACGCAACTATAGCTCCCGAAAAGAAGGCAGAGAACATCTACCGGATCCGTACCGAAGGAGTCTCGGAGGTAGGGAGTCAGGAAAGAGGTTCCAAAGAAAAACGCACGTGTTTCCGATCGCGCCCTTTTTCGAAGCGTCTACCATCACCAATGGAAACATAGCCGCCGTAAGTGGAGAACGTCGAGGAAACTCGCCAAGGGAGTACCAAAACTCGAAGGCAGGCTATCATACCTCTTGTAGCGAAGGATAATATTGAGTAGGGGACAACCGGCAGGACAGGACCCGAACTGCCACTTGGAGAGCTTCGGAAATGAAGAGGCCCGTCCCGATCGGAAGCAATATCGAAAGGCCTGGTCTAGTAGTCGCCCTGAACTATGACCGGAAGGTTCGCCTTGATAAGGAGCACTCCACTGAAGGGACGCGTAAGTCCTAGAAACGAGCATACCGGGATAGTAAACAGTCCTCCAAATCCGTTCGGATGAATCATTGATCGGTGAATAGTATAGCGAATTAAAAAACTTTCTGAAAGGAAAATGTACCGTTTACCTAGGTCTGGAAGAATAAAGTTCTCTGAGACAATTTAAATTATGGCGCGCGAGGACGACACGCTAGATGGCACATACCGCAGCACTCCAAGACCGAACGAGTCTTCCGTCGTGACGTCTAGGGTAGGCACTTAGCTGCAGACAACAGTACGCCGAACTAAGGGTTCATTCTGAGTCCAAGCGATCCGTATTACTATCATAATTTGACGGGGAAGCGTATTGTTTTCCTAACAAATAGTATACGTTTCTTGAATATTTGGTTGACTCCCACTGTTTGTTCTTCGTTGTACTTTGCTATTGGTAATTGACTACCTTTGAAGGAAACGCATCGCTATCGGTTCTCGATTGCGAGGCTCTGTGCTTTCCTTTTCTTTTCTTCTTTTTGTCTAATTATCTAGATGATTTATTACTTTTATTGCTTTAATCGATGTTTCTGTAATCGTATGTTAACCTGTCTAACTTATTTACCTGCTTGTCTATCTATCGCCTGTATTGATATTTTGCCTATCATCTTACATGATGCGCTGTTTGTGACCGAGTGATCCTAATGAATAATTGGCACCTAACCTTAATTTTGTCTTATCGTGTAATAGATGGTTGCTTGGGAGTGTCGATGTTTGTATGTGTGACTTTGGAGTGGATCAAATAAATGTCACAATATCTAAAGAATTCATCCTAATTGTATTATGATGTATATTAAGAAAATTCACCCGCTAATGACGGCTTCCACTCCTTCTGCAACACTGCTTTTGTTAAAAGACCTCATGTACGCGTGCATCTCTTTGAAATATTTGGCGAGAGTGCTGTCTGTATGGCTCCATGGAATTGTGCCAAACTTAAACATTGGTTTATGTGAGAAAGGTTTGGCCAATCTGTGATCATCCACGCCAGTAAACTCATGAAATTCTTCACGAGTGATCATGAAGGCTGCCAAATTGGCAGTGTAGATGGCAAGGAACACCACGGCAAACATGGCCCATACGTTGGTCATGAACCTGATGTACAAAAAATTGTTAGAAATAGTAATACAACACACAACATGTATACTTAATCAGGCCGTAACAAAAATTGTAGCTTTAGAGAAGCCTTTTCATTGTGAATCGTTAAAGGTTGCTCCTGAAAGCATTCTTTTTTTTTAAATTACGATTTGAATTTTTTATTATATTAAATTTAATATCTTATGATCGTTAAATTGAACTTGATTTAATTGGATGATTTGAAACTCACCTAGCAGTGAATCCTCTTGGCGAGTCTACATGAACGGCTGCTTGAAAAAGTACAGCCCAAACTAGCCAATAAGTACGGAAGAGGGAAAATCGATGGTTCGGCGATAAATTGATCTGCGATACAGAGCGCTGAAATAAAATTTTCATTTGTTGGAATATTAAGATGCATTATAAGCATACATACAACATATGACTTTGCAAATAACTTATTTAATATTATTATTCCATTATGTGAAAATATAGAAGTGAGACACTCGATTGTCTCCTTCAGTAATCTCCAATAAATGAATGTAGTAAATTATGTATGCATAGTCGACCAATAGGTCAAATCAGAGACTTACAGAACTATTTAATAATTATAGTATCTAACCCAAAGGTTCTCCCTTTGAATTGTCATATATCTAATTTCTGTTAAAACCATACATACACATATACTACATATATACACCATGACATTTATTTTAATGGGCATCGTAACCAACTCAATAATACATATCAAATATATTTGGGTACTTTTATACGAAATTCAACGTTATAACAAAATTTTGATAAAAATTATTAGGTTTTACTTGAACTGCTTTACTTTATTACTTCTCTATGAAACCCTCCAATTATATCACAAACTAAAAACAGACATATATTAATACAACAGTGTCAATTCAAGAGTATTGCACCAATTGAATTACCTCATTCATTAGATTTTCATCGCGCAATCGCCAGCACTTACTAAGTACACCACTAACTTGATGGAACAATAAACTTGCAACTCATGTTAATTAGATATATGTACGTATTGTAACGTTATTCACGTCACAATCTGGAATTGATTAACTTTTGTTTTTATCATGCGTGACGTATTGCCGTCCTTTAATATCGTGTTACGTAAATTACCAACCAAGAACTCCAAGGTCATAATTTTCCGGAGTTATCGAACATTAGGATAATTTCTATTGTAAAACTATTTCATACGTTACGAATTCGGCTAGAACATATAACATTTTCATTTCGCTGGAGGAGGATCACCACGAGGCTTCATTGGGGTAGTGGAGAACGATCCAAAATCATTAGACGCCCTCACCCCGCCATCGATGGCTCCCGAATTGAGTCGGTGGTCGACATGGAAAAAAGCATCGCCATGGACCATCTCGTTCTTCTCGTTACTGCCGGTACCAATGTTCCGAGAGGGGATCATGAGCGGTACCGCAAAGGATAGGGAGCAAGAGCAGGAACGGGATTCTCCTATTTAAATTTTGATCGTCGTTTTGCGTATCGCATTTCGTCGAACAAAGAGAGGCTTCGGCAATTAATTATCGAGTTTACGCGTCATTCTCGTGAGGGGTTAGTAGTATAAGTTTGGGGGTTCTGGACCAGGATCCCTGTAACCGACCTATACCGACACTCTAGAACCTTCGAAGGTGGGTGTCAGTGCTAAGTTGGCAACGTGTGCGCCCACAATTTCCAGAAGAGACATCATCAAGACCCTCGATTCCAAGAATTTTTGCTCGATTCCGGGAATTTTGCGTCATATTCCGGGAGTTTTGCGCTCGATTCTGGGAATTACGCATGATCGACAACCTTCTAGAACATTATAAAACATTCTGGAAGCTTCGACGGTTCGTGTCCGTGCTAAGTCGTGAAGGATCGCTCCCAGAGCCGGCGGTCCTCTCGCGCGACGTTTTTTGAGGCAGCCCCTAGCCCCCCACCCCGGAAAGCCTTCCAGAAGCTTCGACGGGCCCCGTGCACGTTCGTGCAGGTTTCGGACGTCAGCCCTCAGCCCGTTTGACCTCGAGCAGAATTGCGCAGCATCGCTGATGCAATCCTGCAGGAATTTTCCAGAACTTTTGTCCCTAACCTTGAACCTTCGTGCGTAGCATCGGTGAATGAGAGAGAGAGAGAGAGACAGAGAGAGAGAGAGAGAGAGAGAGAGAGAGAGAGAGAGAGAGAGGGAGAGAGGGAGAGAGGGAGAGAGGGAGAGAGGGAGAAAGGGAGAGAGGGAGAGAGGGAGAGAGGGAGAGAGAGAGAGGGAGAGAGGGAGAGAGGGAGAGAGGGAGAGAGGGAGAGAGGGAGAGAGGGAGAGAGGGAGAGAGGGAGAGAGGGAGAGAGGGAGAGAGGGAGAGAGGGAAATCTATTTATTTGATCA
>OZ020581.1:7978890-8066390 GCA_963971525.1 Cephus spinipes | reverse complement strand
TGGCTTGAAAGATTACATACATCTCGTACAGCAGAGCAAACTGATTATGATCAATGTCGAGATTCAGATTTCTGTAGGGATAACATTGCGAGTTCAAAAGGAGCTTAACGTCTCTGACGTTGCAGTGGTCAAAGTGACTAGCGTTCTTATCTTTCTTGTTCTTTCTGCTCGTCTGAAAACCCAGTATCACGTATCGTGGTTTTTCCAACTGAGTCGATGTCTTGACGGTCCACACATGTTTCGAAGTGGTGGGGAGTAGAGGATACTCGTACAGCTCCCAAGTACGAAAGCTCACGGAGATGGGAGCATCCCTCTCGATGAATTTCAGCAGTTGTATCTTTCGTCGATCCGACACCTTTACGTACGGTATCAGCCATTCCAATTTGTGAATTACGACTTTGCATTCTTCCGCAACAGTTTGCACCATTGCATTGACATCGCTTTTTGCCCTCGTCAGAATCAACTCGTGTTTAGCGTTAACGACGATCTTACGATAATCTTCGGCGAAACCCAGTATCAGACTCAGCGGTACGGATACGTCGAAGTAACCGTCCGCATTGGTCAACTTCTCTTGTTCTCTGACGTCGAGCCAACCGGCGTTCTCCATCAAGGATCGTTGACCGGGACTCAGGGAAACATATCCCTTCATGAGACTCGTGAGTCCGACGTTCTTGCTGCGATCGATCTCTATAGCATTCATTTCGTAGCGAATCTCCTCGAAGAGATGGCATATGGCATTGTTGACCAGAGTCGTGCTCGTAGTCGCTGTGGACCCATCTTCCTTGACCAGCTTTCCATACACGTGCAGCGAGCTTTTCCTCGGTAGTAAGCATAGGTCTTGATGTTGAACGGAGATTCGAACCTCGTCGCTGTTGTTGAACGTTGAGGAGGCGTAAGGTTGATGCGCATGCGTTTCATAGTGTGCTATAGATTCGTCGAAGACGATCGGTGTCTGAATGTTCAGCGTTTCTTCCTCCATGGTACGCGGCAGACGAAAAGAATGCAGCAGAACGAACGCTTTACTTTCCTCTCGCGACCTTGAATCCTAGATTTTCCAGAAACAAGACGTTTTGACGTGTTAGCGTCTTGAGAAGCGGTCGACGACTGATCCCTCTTTGGCATATCGGTCTACTGTTATAACCACTGACGATTTTTCTATTATAAACGATACCCATTATCGCATGGATCTGACGTGCAGCCTGATCGTTATGACTTCTCCTTGAAAATTCACCAGGTCCCCGTCTTTATCGACTATTCGCAGCTGCAGGTGATCTATCGTCTTGGTGGCGATCGGTAGATAAATGACGTGCGACGGCACCTCTATGATCTTGTATCCGGGTGGCACGACCGGAAAGAATTCGTGTATGGTGTGCACTTTACGTTCGTTGATGTAAGCGCCAGTCGTGACGTTGCATTCGACTCGTAGGGCGTTCACTTTAAGAATCGCGATCGGTACGTCGGACGTGTGTAATTTATTAGCTTCCAGAACGCGTTGAGTGAAGCCCAACAAGCGACCTATGGAATCGTTGGGTCGAAAGTTGACATCACGGTTGCACCTAATTTCGCTGCACAACGTATTATTGTTAGGTTTAATGTAAATGACGATGCTCTTGTCCGTCAACGCGCTATGCACGTAGCTTTCGATATCTTCGATCTCGTAGCTGCCAGTGGGCATAGTGATGACTTCATCCCCCACGTAGAGCTTGTTTTGATCAGTGTCCACGTTGGGATTGGAATTGAAGGTCAGCAAGTCGATGAGCCCCAGAGCGTAATTTTTGTACGGGGAAAGCTCGATAGGAGGAAAGTATTCGGCTTCCAGTATGGAGGAGGTGCCTGATAAAGTCAACGTGAATGAATCTTCCATGATTGCGAACGTTCGACTGACCTTGCGAAATTACATAGCAAGCTTATATAGACGATACTTGTTTTTACGATTTAACTGTCCGCACAGGAACTTTAGACACAAGTGTCCACAAGCAAAAGTATCGTACTCCTGATTTCGCTCGTAATTGTACTTTACACTACCAACACCGAGATATCCGATAAGGTCTAGCGGCGGTCGAAGATTGCCGAAACTGTCGAAATGAACGACTCGATCGTTCAGCTTCTTGTACGCGACCCAGTGTGTTCCTGGACCATCTTCGTCGTCGAGATTGACGATTGCCGACTCGTACTTGTACGGTCCACCCTTCGGCATAGCGTTCCGCATGAAGACTCCGCGAAAATGTGGAATCTTTATGATCTTGGCGTATTTGAGCAGATCCGCATCGGTCAGCACTCGGGGTGGTAGTTTCACTTCAAGTTTTTTTATTTCAGATGAAGGCCTAATCCTTTTTTGTAGGGTTTCAAGTACAGTCCTTTGCCTAACGCGATGGCTTCCATAGTCTCGTTGTGCCTCTGACTTTCCTTCAGTTGTTCCTTGCTCGCATTCGCATCGTTCACGGCTTTGGCTATACCCGCAGCACCGCCGGCCAACGCTCCAGCGGCGCTGAGACCCGCAAACACGGGGACGAGAAACGGCAGGAAGCCTCCGACTTTGGACGGCACGGGTAGAATCCGCGGCGTGCGGACGTTGCGCTTTCCACCCGCTCGCTTGACGGCAGCTTGTGCGCCCTTGAGAGCGGATCTGATAGCTAGCCCTGCGTCGTTGCTGGGAATCATCGATCGTTTGGCTTCCTCGATGACTTTCCTCAGCGTTACAGTCTTTGGCTTTTTCTTCTTCTTGAGTCCCATACCGAGTTTCGACTTGGCACCCAGTACATTCGCTACGGACCAGGCCGCCGCCTTCTCGGCGAGACTCTCGTCTTTAGCGAAAACGCGTTTCCAAGCTTTGTCGGCGAGTACCCTGTCCGCCGCCCCTCTGTGTTCGAGACTCTCTCGATTCTTCGAGTAGGCGATGTCGTGCTCTTTGCAGGCTGCGTCCAGGGGGTTGATGCCCGGATCGCCACGCGCGAGTCTCTTTGCTACTTTCGTACCGGGCCCGCAGTATTGATAACCGGGTATGTGTAACTCAACGGGTAGACTGTTGATGTTCCTGTTGACTAATCCTCTGTCACGATGAGACTTTTTCCTCCCAATGCGTTTACGCTTAGAATGCACGATCATGTCCCTGCGGTGAAACAGTTCCGACTGAACGCTGATCCTTATAAACTAGTCATTTATAGTTTTCGCGTTAGTCAAGATCGAGATGAGGTTCGAGAAGCAGTCCGTCAGGTTACCCGTAACGAACTTTGACAAAATCGTGCGAGTGAAGAAGGAGGCTAAGCGACACGGCGAATTACTGCCAAACAGTATACGAGCAGTGTTTTGCGGACCATCCAATTGCGGCAAGACGAACGCACTGCTCGCTCTCATAACCCACCCCAACGGATTAAGATTCGAAAACGTCTACGTATACTCGAAATCGCTCGATCAGCCAAAGTACAAGTTTTTAGAACGTTTACTAACGTCCGTGGACGGCGTCGAGTACTTTCCCTTTACGGAACACGAACAGGTGCTGCCACCGAACGAGGCACGTCGAAACTCGATAATTATTTACGACGACATAGCTTGCGAGAAGCAAGATAATATCAGAGCCTTCTTCAGCATGGGGCGGCATAGGGACGTTGACTGTTTCTATCTCTGTCAGACGTACGCTCGCATTCCCAAACATCTGGTACGGGACAATGCTAAGATGCTGGTGCTCTTTAAGCAGGATGAAATGAATCTCAAGCACGTGTACGATGATCATGTAAACACTGATATGACTTACGCACAATTTAAAGACCTGTGTTCGGCATGCTGGAACGGTGATAAGTATGGGCTTCTCGTGATCGACAAGGACAGTGACCTCGACGGAGGCAGATACAGGAAAGGATTTGATTGCTTGGTGAGCATAAATGAGTGATCATTGAAAAAGTGAATGCAGTAGCGTTTTGGATTCGTCAGCGAAAACATGCAACGCGGAAAACTTCGAGAGCAAAAAGACGTGTTACGTCAAATCGCTAAAGCCAGCGATGCGATTCGCAAAAAGCATAGAATGATAAAATTGGGTAGAGAGAACGTCGAACAGACGATGAGTGAGGTTTTGAAACCGGTAGTGACTCCACTGCAGAAACTAGTGACTGCATCTCAGCCGGAGCGTAATCTTATCAAGGACGAGATTAAGGATGAAGTAAAGCAAGACGTAGAAGCGAACGATACGTTTAGAACGGCAGATAAATCCTTCAAGTCGCTAAAGAATGATTCTATCGAGGGAGTCGATGATGGGCAAGTAGAAGATGAAGATGAAGAAGAAGAAGAAGAAGATAAACATGTTGACGAAGGAGATAACGATGACGTAGACGTATCCGTTGATCAGAACGATCCTACGCAACGGTATCTCGATATGCTGCTATCAAGGGAGAATAAACAATTGGATACCGCCTATGGTGTGCGTAAACTCGCCAAGAACAAATTGATGGTAGGCGATTCGCCCATCAGCTTTGAGGGTGATCGAATCCATGTAGGCGACACGACTTACTTGAAAACTGCGGGTTTGATCGAACTCTTATTCAAGAAGGTACCTGACGAGACTAGTATAACCCAGGATGATATGGACAATTACAAAAACATTATTTTAACAACGAATGCGCACAGAAAGTACTATAAACCTGATGGTGAAATTCGTAAGAGCAAGAGTTTCAAATTTAATAACGTTATTGCGAAACTGATCGAACAGCCCTCTGTAACGGGCAAAGGTATAGTACCGCGGTACATGATCGCTGCTAAGGACGAACGAACGGATTACGTGTAGTGGGACGATCCCAACGAACTGGTAGATCGGCTTCGCCTGCTCCTTGCGTCTCGGGAAGCTGGTAACCCCAGTCACTCTAACGAAATCGTATCGATTATTGAAGAATTGCGTGAGGCGGGTCTCATTTATTAATTCGATGAAACGATCACGCTCGTCACTTTGAATATGAGCGTTGACGTATTTGGACGTCAGTTGAGTAGCAGGACCGCGGTTACGAGTAGCCGTGGTCTCCCTGGCGCTGGATTCAAATTCACTGCTACTGGACACTACGCCATTGATAACAAGAAGCTCTGCAACGTCGCCAATCCCGAGGAGGAAAACGATGCTGTGACCTTGAATCTGATGAAAACTGTAGTGAAGCAGGAGCTGAATACCGTGTTTCACGTGACTGCCGGAATGCGCAACGATATCGATAACAACAACTTGATGATTCAATCTCTCGATTCTACCACGAAGGATGCGTTGAAACGTCTGCAAGCCGATATCGAGCCAGGACAAGAATTGGCTATTCGCAACTCTCTGATCATTTCCCAGCTGGACGCCAGACTGAGTGCGCTGGAGAATGGATGGAAAAAAGTTAGCGGTGGTGAAGGAACTGCATAGACCTGCCAGGAGGAATTACCAGCGCCGACACGTTGACGTCCGTGGGCTGGACGAGACATGGCAAGCGGATCTCGTTGACATATCAGCGTACGCCAGAGAGAACCGTGGATACAAGTATCTGCTCACCATCATCCACATATTTTCAAAGTTTGCTTGGGCCGTGCCGACGAGGAGTAAGAACGCCAAGGACGTGACAGCAGCTATGAGATCTGTACTGGCGCAGGGCCGAATCCCGAAGAAATTGCATGTTGACCAAGGACGAGAGTTTTACAATTCCGAATTCAAGGATCTTTTGCAAAAACACGGAATTACCCTGTACTCGACATTCAGTAACTTGAAGGCGTCGATCTGCGAGCGCTTTAATCGTACTCTGAAAAGTAAGATGTGGCTGCAGTTTAGCCTACAGGGCAATCACCGGTGGCTGGATATCTTATCGGACTTGGTATCCTGTTAGAACAACAGTAAGCATCGCACCATCGGTAGAAAACCGATAGATGTGACTGCTCGTAACGAGAAGGAACTACTGCAACGGGTGTACAAGAAATTTAAAGTCAGGACCACACTTAAGCGACCAAAGTTTAAAGTCGGCGACAGAGTGCGGATCAGCAAATTTAAACACCCTCGAGAATGGCTACACACCCAATTGGACGACTGAAATTTTCACGATAACTCGAGTGAAGAACACCGATCCGGTGACGTACAATCTCAAGGATTACCAGGATCGTCCCATCGAAGTTGGCTTCTACGAGCATGAACTTACCAGCGTCAAGTATCCCGATGTATATCTCGTGGAGAAGGTACTGAGGAGACGTGGAAACAAGCTATTCGTGAAGTGGCTAGGTTTTGACGATTCGCAGAATAGTTGGATCGATTTGTAAGCTTTAACAAGGATGGACAAGGTACGGAAATGGATAATTTTGTCAGAAGAAGAAAAATTTATAAAGAAAAGTTATATATTTTTTTTATGAATTACACTATATTACTACTACATTATTATTACAGCGATTATTACAGCGATTATTTTGTTGTTGCTGTTGCTGCTGTTGCTGCTACTACAGCTGCTGCTCGCATGTTATTACTGTAAAATCAAAAGATTATTTGTTATAATAAAATAATGACAAAAAATTATTACAATAGTTCTTCAGTGCTTACCTTAAACTCTTCTGAACCATATTTTATTTTGGTGGATTTGTTTCATAGCTGTGACACCGTTAATGTCAATAACACATAAAACGTTATTTAAAGAGTTACTCAGAATCAGGATATTTTCCACGGCTGTGCGAGTACTCTCTTCGAAACCGTTTTGTACCCATTGGACGGGTACAAAAACGTCCGCAAAAAGTTCAACGTATGCTTCTTCAGCCATTTTTTGAACTGAGTCGTAGCGGGTGCAAGCGTCATTTTAAAGCGTTCTCCCTACATCCGAACTCTCTCTATGTGACAAAGACTGTGAGCGACTTCTTAGAATTATTTATTAAGATAACGCATAGAAGAAACAATCCAGATGAGTAAGAGCCTGCATTGGATTGAAGGAACAATCCAGATGAGTAGGAGCCTGCGTTGTATTGAAGGAACAATCCAGATGAGTAAGAGCCTGCATTGGATTGAAGGAACAATCCAGATGAGTAGGAGCCTGCGTTGTATTGAAGGAACAATCCAGATGAGTAGGAGCCTGCGTTGCATTGAAGGAACAATCCAGATAAGTAGGAGCCTGCGTTGTATTGAAGGAACAATCCAGATGAGTAGGAGCCTGCGTTGCATTGAAGGAACAATCCAGATGAGTAGGAGCCTGCGTTGTATTGAAGGAACAATCCAGATGAGTAGGAGCCTGCGTTGCATTGAAGGATCAACTGATATGCGATAACTTATCGCATACGTTGTGTTTATTTTAATTTTTACATACTTATTTTCATTAAATTTTGATAATGATGCAAAGGACACTGAATATAATCATCAAAGGTAATTGTTTTCAATTGTTTTCAATGTAGACGCTTTGATTCCTTTCGCACGTTTCTTATCTTTGCTTTGTTCTAACAATTTTGAAAGAGTATAATTCTCCTCATAATCCTGCAAATTCAACCATTTTTTAAAATGATGCTGTAGAAAAAACATAGTCTATAGATCAATTCTTTTATTCTTCTAACATAGTTCACATGCTATATCTCTTATTAGTAATTCGATGCCTATAGCGATAGTCCACTGCTCATCGCACGTGTTTGTGTGCGTGATGATATACGGGTAAGGGTGCAGAGCTAAAGCTCATTCTACTACGAGCTAACGAGTAACTATATAAGTGAACGAACATGGTGAAATCGGAAATTCGCGTAATTGTAAGTGTAGTTTCCAGTGTATGCTAGTTAAGGTGCTGGTGATCGGAGAGTGTTAATTAATTTTTCGATTTATTTTAGCTTACAGGATATATTAATATCGAACACATGGTTAATTTGCGTGAGGCGAGGCGACAACGCCGCCAATTAACGGGTTGGACCCTTTTTGAGGAGAACGACTGGGGAGGGGAGGACATTTTTTCAATAAGAACCCTCCTCGGTCTTCCTCCGTATTGGGAGGAAGATGGTCGTTGGTGGTGGTAAGTTTTGAAAAATGCATGTATATGATGGAGCGAAATACATGGTATATCTGGAAAGAATCTGATTTCTTACGGAGACGTAAATCGAAAATTTTTTCAAAGTTGGAATACTGGTTAAATTATTTGAAATCATCTTATTTCCTTAAAATGAAGCCTTGTAGATAAAAATTCATTCTGCAGTCTCGATTTACTTCTCCATAAGAAATCAGCTCCTTTCCAGTTGTACCATGTATTTCACTCTGTATGTGGAGATTGGTAAACGTCAGATTTCTAACTCAATATTTTCGTTTTTCAGTGAGCCGGAAAATCAAGAAATTCCTGATTAATATTATATTTTGTTATTTATTTATTTATTTTACAAATTAATATTTTTTAAATAAAAAATACTATAATATTATATCTTGTTATTTACAATTTTACATTTTATAACCCCAGGGTAGGGTGTCGGTCGTACCAGGAAGAATGACCCTCTTGTCGTCATTCCAGCTCAGTGCTATTTTTCTCTGTTATACGGTATGAACTTTATGTTTTTTACTCTGAATTAAATTTTGACATTTCATCAAATTTTGATGATGCAAAAGACACTGAATATAATCATCAAAGGTAATTGTTTTCAATGCAGATGCTTTGATTCCTTTCGCGCGTTTCTTATCTTTGCTTTGTCCTAAAATTTTGAAAGAGTATAATTTTGCTCGCAATCCTACAAATTCAACCATAATTTTCCCATTATTTTCATCCTTCATTAATCCTAATACTTTTTTATTTACCAATGGTATATCATAAACATTATCCGAAGGATAGTCTGAGGTGTCAAATTTATCTAAGTCACGTTTAATATACTCATATATGTTCGAAACGGTGAAGTAGTATATGAGGCTGTCGGTGTCGGTATACATCAATTTAGCTCTATAACCAAAAGTATTTTTTATATAGTTGTAGTGAAAATCGTATATGTAAGTTTTAGAAATATCTAGAATGGAAAATCCTGCGTATATCGGTTTATTGAATTTAATTTTTGTTCGATGTAATTCTACTATGATCATATCTTCATCAAATACGGTGCAGCTATGAAAATTTGGTTTTGCAATCAGAGCCTTTGCTCCATACGCTCCGTCCAACCTAGTAACCAGTCTAACGTCTTTTTGCTTTCTGACATTTTCCATTGTTTTTCCGAAAACCGAATTGTTCATAAGTTTATAAAAATTTTTTTCAAAATCATTATTCGATTTTTTTCTCATTTCGGTGTTCAATTCTATATACTTTTTGAGCCACGGTGCCTGTTTAAATTTTAGAACACGATGAATTTTTGTTAACTTTAGACCTAATCTCAAACACTGTTTCAAATTCTTATAATGAATGATGTATCTATTTTTGGGGAGGAGCGAAGTTATCAATTTCGAATTTTTAGAGCCTGGAGGAGTGTATTGTTGCGGACAGAGTGGCAAATCTTTATGAAGTTCTTGAAGCTCGATAGGATACTCCAAATCAATTTCGAATATGTAACCCGTAAGAGAGTCATCAGGAATATTGCAAATATCCAATTGTTCAAAATTTTCTTCCCATTCAAATGAGCCTACTGGTAAAGATTGACTCATAGCTGCACCGTATAAATTATTTACGTCATAGTACATAATATACGATTCCTCTTTGCTTAGATCGAAATCTGGTCCCATGTACCTATTGTTAGCCTTGGCGTATCTGGTGGAGCATTGAGCTACGCCACCTCGGATACCTCTCTCGATAAACAACAACATCTCTACATCAGTCAGCAGCTCAAGTTCAACACCCGTACACTTGAGCATAGCGTCGAAAGCAAGGCCTGGTGCAGTGTAATAGTGTAGAGGATCTAAATTGTATATAGCGTAACAGTTGCGTCTAAAGTTTTCAAAGATATCGGCTAAAAGGAGAACATCGGTTTTCAGATACAAATCAGAATATTCGCCTAATGTTTCAATGCAAAAAGTTTGCCAAACATTACAAGCGTGATCGTAATCTGCTTCTGAGATCTCTTCGTTATTTAATTTTGAATAAAATTCTTCTTTTATGGGTAATTGATTCTCTTGGAGTTTTTCCCAATTATCAATATATTCGTAGGGAAAAACACCTTTTCTAGTCAATAAATTAAACTCCTCTACATTATTACAATGTTTACGCGTAATTAATTTCTCATCATCTTTCAAATAAGATGCTAATTTTTCAATACTACTCGGCATAAATCTAAACGAATCAATAAATCGATAATTTACAATCGAATCTTTGACGCTCTTCGTGAAAGATATATATCTTTCTTTGTTTACTGGTAAGAGATTCATTGAACCCTCGAAAGATGTAGCTAGAGCTCTAATCAAGAAATGTAAATCATAGCCAGATAGGTTATGAAATACGACAGGAACGGTATGCGAGTTCTTATAGTTCAAATTACACCCCTGATGTGCAGCACCGCGATACTTACCTGTAAAATGGCAATGATCACGATGCTTGGCATCCTGAGGTGTAAACGGTTTTTCACAAATATGACAAATCTTGGCGGAGTAAAATTCATTTCTTTGTTTGAAATTTAGAGATTCCATTGGTACAATACGTTTTAGGTAAAACTCTACAACTTGAGCTAATTCCTGTAATTGATTCATAAACCACTCCACGCAATCTTTTCCACGATAAGCTCTAAATTTAGAGATGGAATCGTCAAAGTTACATTGTAAATAATACGCTATACTGTGTGGAATGTGTCTTTGATAGAGAGATGTGTTTAACGAATTAGACTTATTCACAATCGGCTCTAACATACACTCGATGTCCGCATAAACGACAAACGGAACAGGTTCATTATACTTATAATTTTTAAATTTCATAATTTTATCTTTTTCATCGGGTAATACGACTCTGCATTTGTTTATATTTGCACAATCGAGTCTATGTTTCTCAAAAGAGTTTACTGTTTTAAAGTGGCATAGACATCGATCACAGAGTTTAGTATAACCTTTATGTTTTGTAATTTGTGATTTCAGTAAACGGGGTAGATTTCGAATCCAAGCAAAGTGATAAACACTACCGTCTTCCATGTCTACGTCATCTCCATTCGAATAAATTTTTGTTTCCAACATGAGTAAATGAATCGCTTCCTTGTTTAATTTTTGTTGACTTAGATAAATTGGTACTATCTCATTACCACTATCACGCTCTATACCGTAAACGTTAATTACCAAATCATTCATCTTCTCGAATTTTGAAATATCCTTTAAGCCAATGGGAAAATTTAATCCTTCGTACCTTAGCACTGAGCTGAAGTGGGGGTACGAACCGATAACGCTTACATTATTTTTTGCTGGATGAAGAGCTGCGGTGATGGACCAGAGAAAACAGTATGGATCGTTGTTCCTAATATTCACGACTGCTTTCTTCCTTTGAACGTCCTTCGGTAGTTCGATGAAGGAAGATAGGCCTCCGTGTATCGGTATGTACCTGTTGATGTTTACCGCCAAGTTTATAATTTCCACCAATGACCAACCAGATTCCTTTTCTTGAAAGTCTTCAACCTTGGCTAGTAACTTTTCCTTCACATTTGTATTAAACCAATCACTGATGTCTGTGGACGGTAGTATAACTTCGTTTTTCGTGTTGAAAAACTTCAGTTCTTCGACAATCTCGCCACCTTTCATGGTCTCAAATTTACAAGATAAGACGACGTTCACCTTCAAATTTCCGTCCTTATGAAGTGCGTTTTTCACTCTCGCAGTAAACAATTTTCTGGAATCTTCCAGGAAACGGCCCAAGTCCTTGTGTTGCAAGTTTGCAGTGACTCCAGTCCTTATTATTCCCTTAAAGGCAGATTCCAAGTCATCCCAACGGACTCTGTCACTTCTTCTCTCTTTTGTTATTCCTCCACCTCTTTTTCGAAGTTGTTGTTTAAATTTTTCGTTGAGAGATTTGAGGATTCCGATCGTTCTCAAAATTTTGGTTTTCTCTCCGATCGTGAGAGTAACGTTTCTCAGAATTTTATTCAAAAGTCTGATATTTTGAGTGCCAAATTTTGTCCATTTTTCAATTTCTGTCACTGATGATCCCCTCCTTAAAAGTTTATACGCTCCTTCCATAATCTCGATCAACCTTTTACACTTCGCAGAATCCATCTCGTTAATAGCGATAATGTACTTGAAGGTTTAACGAACAATGATCGCTGCGCATCATCGGAGGGCCTTTTATACGAAGGTTCAAGGTTTTCCTGGAATTGTTTTGCATCGGTTCGTGCGATATGGCACCCCACCCGAATTGCGAAATCGAGAACGCCTTTTCTAGAACATTAAAAAATGACTGGACTCAATGTCAAGGTCCATGCATCTTCCGGAATATTCCTTGACCTTCCGACGACGACGACGAAGTCCGGTCACGCGTAACTTGTTTGTTTGGGACCCTTCAGAAACTAGAAATACATTTTTTCTATCAACTGGATACGGGTAGTGTACATCACACTACCCGTCATGGTATATTTTCAAAACATGTCAGTGGAAATGGCTCCGAACAGGAATTGATGTACCAAAAAGGGCCAAAAAGACCCATGGCAAAAAGATCGAAATCAATTTGAATTGAAGAGGAAGTCTTTATAAAGAAATCCCGTCAAATAGTTCAGTCCCATGAACTCCCGATCTATGGGGTCAATGGTCCAATGGAAGACGATATAAGCAAATCAGATGACCAAATGGAGAGTCTACCAGAGACCAAAGGGCACGTGTGGAAGAACTTATACGCAATTCGGTTTGAAGAAGGACCACTCCCACAAAGATCCATACCAATGATCCGACCTCAAGAGTTTCCGATCTATAGGGGCAATGGCCCGAAGAAGTACAATGAAGGTGCACTGAAGAATGTCAATTTGAAAAAACTGGAAGGGCCGGAAGGACTCGACGGAAGGCAGGGACACCCAATTCGGGTTAAAGAGAGACAATTTCTGAAGAAACTCCGGCAAACAATCCAACCTCGTGAGCTTCCTAACTGTGGGTTCAATGGTCCAGGGGAGTACAACGGAAGTGCATCCGTATCCCGGGAACGGAGGCCCACAGTATCTAAAGACCCGATTCCACTTGAAGGAAATGCACATGGAAGGAAACCCAATAACCAAACTAAAGACCAGATGACCATTTTCTATGAGGTCAATGGTTTGAAGGGACCTGGAGGGGATGAAGGATATAAATACCGAAGCCGAGGCAAGACTCAGTTTTTTTATAAAGATAACCATACAGCGACATAACGAGTTACAGCAGATGATCTAGGAGGCTATGGGCTACCGGAGGCAACGTCTCCAAGAATGGAGGAGCATTGCGGAAGCGTGGAAAATTCGGCGCAACATGGCGCGTCGGATGCGGCGCTCAATGGATGAGGCTATGGAAAGGGACCTTGAGCGCTTGGAAGAGATGAGCCATGAAATCCACGGGTGTACGCTTATCCCAGCCATGTCAGAAACTGAGAAGGACAACGACCGAGAAACGGATTCAGGCAGAGAAACGCCAGCGCCCGCTTCAGCCTAGACCAAAGGGTCCAGTCTTGGAGTATATAGCGGGTACCAGGAATCCAAAGGGAGTTCACGATCCGGGGACAATCAGGTGGAGGAAATTGAAGAGCCGTGGAGGACGTGGGGCCCACCAACCTCCGAACCCCATCACCCAAGTATGAAGAAGCAACAGGAGATTGCTTATCGCCAAGGGATCTTCTTCCGCGGGGAAGCAGAGAAATGGACGTAGAAGTGTCTGAAAGCGAGGACACATCGTCTGGGGAAAACTAGTAACCGGACGAAGCCATGGAGGAGGTCATGGATGACGAGGAAAAAGAAGCGACCCCACAGCCGCCAAGAATAATCAAACTAAGGGAGGTCCGGGTTTACCTGGAACGACTGCCAACGACGCCGCCGTTGGAACACCTTAAGGGAGAGCCACAATGCTAGGGCGAAAACTCTAAACCCAAATCCAACAGGCAGACTTGGCGCACATAATACAGGACGCCTGTGAGGAGGAAGGACAGGAGAGAGCCACTGAAGGTCCAACACAGGGGATGGCGCATCTTCCAGACCTTCCAGAGATCGAGGATGAAGTACACGGAGCAGAAGTATCCATCCCAGAGGCCACCCTCGTGGAGGGCGGGGCAGAGCTCAGTCTGGAGAGAGTCTTCTACGAGAGGAGTTGTCTGGAACCCTCCTAGAAGCTCCTACAACGGTTCGGCGGCCTTCTAGAGGAGCATTCCGGCCTTCAGCAGGAACTGCAGGACGGGATGAGGGGGAGAGTGCGGTCGTCCTCACAACAGCCGAGGACAATAACAAGGTCAAAATGAGTGAAGAGAGGGAAACTCCATCGAACTCCAACGCAGCACGTGCCAAAGAAAGGAGAGGGTGAGATCTCGAAAAACCCCACTGAAAAAACCGCAAAGGGGGACAAGAGACCGTTGAATGCACAGAAGGAAAGAATGCACAGAAAAGGGGGAGGCTAAACTCCACCTATAGACCGCTTAAATCAAGGTCAAAAGATGGAAACAGATAGCATCCACCTACCATCAAATTCCACTGCACCGATATGAAAGGTTGACAGAAAAGGAGCCATTGACCAAGGAAAAGGGATGGGAAGGGGGAGTTGAGACCCCACCCACGCACAGGCAGGGTTAAAGTTAAGAGATGGAAATGGGTGGCGCCTACTCACCACTAACCCTCACCAACAAACACAGTAAGGTACCATTGATAGGACAATACGATGAACAGAAGAGATAGAGAGGGAAGGGAACGAATTTGCCCTTGACCAACTCTAGTCAAGATCACTACATAGAATTGGGCGGTAATCCCATACTACCCACCTCGGAGAAAAAGCAGTCAACGTCTGGCTAATAGAAGGGTTCAGGAAGAACGGACCATTCAGCATCCAGAAGCCGAGGAGATACAGGGATGACCTTAGAGGGTGTGAAGATCAACTATGAAGGGAGTCAACCAAATGACCTCTGAAGGTAATACCTTGACTTTAAGGTCATATCCACCTAAAGGAGTAACCGCAAGGTCGAGCCAAGTTCGATCAAACCTAAATCGGATTGACGAGCACATCAAAGCGATCAAATTTTGTTAATAACTTTTTGTGATAATATTGATGGTTACGTAGCTCAATAGTCTGGTAAAACCCCGGGTGGGGGAACGCTAGTATATAACGAGCGCCAAGTCTACTAGGAAGGCCGTATCATTCCAACCAACAAAGTGTATAGTAGCAGAAGTAAAAAATAAAGTGAACTAGAGAATTAGTATGAAAAATCGGTTCACCTTCATTCGACCTTGGGTGTCAACTTTGGTTTTCGATCGAGAGAACGTCACCGTGTAGAATACGGATATTGTGCATCGGGGAGAATAAGCATCTAGGAGCACCAAGGAGCTTCGCCACAACAATGCCAAGAATTGGAGTACTCGGAGAGTCAATTACAGTAATAAAGGCCTGGGCATAAAGCCCTGACCTCTCGATAGGGTCATTAAAAGCATCGGCTGACCACCGTAAAGGTAATCAGTGAAACGCTACGGAGCCGTCGAAAGACTGGGAATCTTCTTGGTGACCACGAAGCTGCAGGGTAAGTGACCTGGTGGCGGCCCGGAGCAGAAGGACAAGGTAAGGGTTACGAGAAGGGGCAGCTCTGCTAAAAAGCTACGGCGGACCATAACCACGTCGAATCTCACCGCACCAGCGAGGACTCCAGGGTCAAGTTCCCAAAACCAGGCAATGGTTACAGCCTTACCTAACCTAACCTTACGCTCTGCTAGATGTAACAACATTTACAGTCCAACAGCAAGGGAGCTCGTGTCAATCAACGTACGTTCTACATCATTACCTTTTCTTTGTGCCTAGAATGAAAAATGTTCTTCGAGTTCGTTCGTCAAAAGCACTTTTATAATAATCACACGTTTGCCGCGTGAAAAAATCGCATGACAGTGAAAGCAAAGAGGAACGAATCAGGCTACACAAAAAGATGAAGAAGATTAACAGGGAACTTGAAGCATTTGAAAGAGGCGTTGCGCAGGGCGATACTGCAAAGCCCTATGGCCACATGCAAATGTAAAGTGGCCATATTATTTCAAATCCATGTTCCGTGGAAGTCAGCACAAACAAAAAAAATGCTTTAAGCAATGAAGATCTTCTAGAATTGGAGATGTCCGAATCCATTTCTGTAAAGGATGACAATGGCTTGGTTATTACTATTCTTGAACTAGAAACTATAGATGCTGTAAGTTTTCTCGTGTTTCATAAGAAATTATTAAGACAAGGTATTCTCCACGTAATGAATATAGTAAGATAATGACTCTTTCGACTTGATAATGAAAGAAGTTAATAAAGGACGCTAATAGAGCAAAAAATATTTTGTGACGTGATTTTTCGATTCACGGTCACAGGACGACTCCGGCTACCGATACAGATAACGTTCTCGATTTCTGGTTCAAAAAAGTCGAAAATTTTTGTGTCAAAAATCTCTTCAGCTATCTGTACGTATGTCACGTGCCGTGCCTTTGGATTTTGGATCTCGCATACACATAGATATGATACGCGATGCAACAGAGAAGTCACGCGATTTCTGAGATGCCGACTGCAGCAAATTGGGAGGAAGCTAGCTTCCGGTCTTATCGCACCAAGAACGTGCCTAAACGTGTGAACTGAAAATTCCAGGATTCACGCGAGCGGGTAAAACCGCTGAATTAGTAAGATCTGCCCCTACCTGTCCACCTACTTTCAGCAGAAAGTAGGATGGATCAGGGAAGGCAAATCAGTCTCCAGATACACGCTAGAGCGCAGAGTTCGGCTTGGAATAGCTCCTCACAAATTGCATCGCGCGGCGGCTATCATTCTCACGGAAGTTCCGCGTACTGTTATCTATCGCCCTTTGTAAGTCGATTAAGTCGTATCGAGCCCTACGAGTTGCACGCATAGCGTATCAGTCAACGTGAGTTTAGATGTTAGTATTTTGATTTTTGCCACGAACAATATTGTCGTGTAGTTTAAGTGATCACCAAAGTGAAGGATCTGGAGTCGTGGGGAGAAGAATTGCGAACGCCGAGGCAGCGTTGGCATCCAGTGTTGCACGCCGAATGAACGGACGAGAGTGAGTATGCAGGAGTGAGTGTGAGCACGGCATTACGAGATCATTGTAAACCTAGCTGTAAGACCATCTGGCACTTTCTGTATTTCTATCTAATAACTAGCACATAAGCAAAATTGGGTTGTAACAATACATTCGAGTCATTTCATTGGGATTACTGCATCTTTGATTTAAATAGACCATACACCAATTCCTCCACCTAGCGGCAATCCAAAGTACCGGGCCTGTATAGGACGGCAGTCAAGAACTTACCCAGAACAAAAATAAACATAAACTTCCACGCGTAGCGTGGGAGATTAACTTTGTTAGACGTGTAATAAGGCCCTGCACGTCACAAGTTAATTGGTGTCAGAAGTGGGATTCTTCTTGACTACCCCTGAGGATTGAAAACGGAATTGGTGGATGCTCGATATTGTAGCTATCTTTTAAATTTAACGGGGATTTAGAATCTAAAGAGGTAACCTCCCTTCTTCTTTTAAACCTCGCCGCAAGGACTCTTTTATCACTATAGCGACCGACCCAGACATATCCACGCGATTGCTTAATAATGTAACAGAGATGATGAGCAGCTTGACACTACAGAAACGGTTGGGGCAAGTTCCCAAATATGATGGGAAAAATATGTCTCTCAGACATTACTTACAAGACATACAGAATGGTGCATCGTTGCTACCACCAGGAACGGAGAGCGAATACGTTAAAGCTGCTATAGGGAACTTACAGGGTGACATCAGAAATATCGTATACGGCGAACAGATAAACACCGTCGCTGACTATATTAAATATCTAAAGAGCCGTCTTGCCACAGGTAAAACGTACGACTATTATACCGATGCTCTCTCGCGGATAAGGATGAAACAGGGTCAGCTGGTTGGCGAATTTTACGATAAGATACGCATCCTCCTTAGCGGTGGACGGTCTGCATATCGGGCGCAACATAACGTTGACCCACTGGAAGGGGAGAAGGATCCGTTAAGACAGTTAGCTCTGACTGCATTTAAAGACGGATTACCGACAAAAATGAGCGATGCCGTAGACGCGAAGGAGCCGGCGACGTTGGAGGAGGCTTTTCACATAGCCCAAAGATTTGCCGACAGAGACGAACGTCGAAAACGCCGCGAAATAAGTCCAAGTCGTGTCTTGTACACGAGGGAAGGCGATAGATCTGCCCGCCCTACGTATTATGATCGTCCCTCACACGCGGAAAGGAGTTCGCGCACTTCTTATCACGCCAGCGTTACTCGGCCGACATACCGAGCCGATGGTGAATATCGACACGCGCGTGAATCGCGGTCACCCTATCGGGATAGTGACCGACCATATGATCGGAGAAAGTACGATGCGAACCGTTACCATGACTCGCGCACCCCCTCGCCAGCGTATCGGAGTTCCCGGCGGGAATATACGGTTCGGCAGGCATCGCCTGATCGTGATTTTTCACCAAGACCGAGTGAAATTTTGAAGCAACATCCGAGAAGTGGGGACTATACCCGAGACAGTGAACGTCACGCGCGACCCAGCAGCGAATGTTGCCATTGTTCTAAAGTACGAGTCGATCGTTCGTCTAGTCCGATTGATCGTCAATCTTTAAACTACCAGGAGGCTTGTCGCCCAAGTCCGACGGCGAGCCGTTCACAAGAATCGCGTCATGCGAGTCGCCTGGACGAGAAGCAAAACACGGTAAAATTCCTGGAAAAGTCTGCACCGTCCTCTGGACGAGCGCCTCAGTAGAAACACCGGTAGTGGAAATGTCAGCCCCGGAACTTCGTAACCGAGTAGGACGATTTTTCTTGGACACGGGCTCGGACGCCAGCCTTATTAAACTAAGGGCAATAGATGAAGATCAGACAATAAATACGGATGAGATAATCAAAGTCTTAGGAATCGCGGAAAAGAAAATACTAGCACTTGGTACCGTATTAATTCACTTCACGGACAAGCCGACGAAGTTCAATGTCATGTACGATTTACCATTGGCAGCCGATGCTATAATTGGGAAACCATACTTTCGCGAGGAAAAGGTGGAGATCTCGTTCAACCACAATACCATGGTTACTCAAAGTGACCCCATCCGACCAAAACCGTTCGTTGATACCAACCCTCATATAATCAATCGCATATTAACTGCAAAATCCAACCGAGTCTTTCGAATACGAGCCCGCACCCGACAGCAAGTAACGTTAGAAGTGGTAAATAGGGATTTAAAAGAAGGCTACCTGGCTCGTGTGGCGGCACCGGAAGGGCTGTTCCTGGGCGAAGCCCTAGTCACTCAGACCAATGGCCACTGCCACGTGATGGCAATTAATACCTCGAACGAGGATATAGAAATCCAGCCAGGAGCACAGGAATTAGTGCCATTTACCTACTATAGTCCCGACGAGAAATCTGAGCTCGAGGATACCGAGTCAACGGACGTGGACGCTGTTCCCCCGGCAGATCGCGTAAACGCCATTTTAGCTGCATTGCGACTAGATCATCTCAACAAAGAGGAACAGAGACACGTTCGCGAACTTATCGAGGAATACCCGGGTCGATTCAAGCTCCAAGGCGATAAGTTACAGTGCACGGATCGCGTATATCATAAAATTCCAACTGTCGACGACTTGCCGATAAACACCAGACAGTACAGATTCCCAGTAATTCATAGGGATGAGGTTGAACAACAAGTACTGACGAAACTACGCGATGGGATAATTATTCCTTCGCAATCGCCGTATAATTCGCCAGTGTGGATAGTGCCTAAGAAACCTGATTCGCAGGGCCGTCCGCGCATGCGAATGGTGATAGACTTTCGCAAACTTAATGAAAAAACGGTATCTGACGCTTATCCACTGCCCAATATACTAGAGATATTGGACCAGTTGGGCCAGGCGCAGTATTTTTCAACTTTCGATCTACCTAGCGGATTTCAACAAATCCCCATGGACCACGGGGATCGAGCAAAATCCGCTTTCTCTACTTTAAATGGGCATTACGAATATGCTAGGATGCCCGACGGGTTGAAAAATGCACCTGCTACGTTTCAGCGATTAATGGATAACGTGCTGAGAGGACAGCAAGGCACGGAATTATTTGTGTACCTAGATGACGTCGTGGTTTTCGCAAAATCCTTGACAGAACACAAGATCAAGGTTCGACGCCTCATGAGATGCCTCGAAGAAGCTAATCTCACCTTGCAACCTGACAAATGCGAATTTCTTCGTCGAGAGATTGCTTATCTCGGACACATAGTAGGCCGTGACGGGCTGAGAATGGATCCGAAGAAATTAAGGGCGGTAGAGAAATTTCCTACCCCGAAAACTCAGAAGAATGTGCGTCAGTTTCTGGGTTTAGCTGGTTATTACCGACGGTTCATACCAAATTTCTCAGCGCGCGCAAAGCCATTATTCGACCTACTAAAGAAGGGGTTAGCATTGTCTTGGGGACCTCTACAGAGGATCAGCTTCAGGGACCTTCGCAAAGCTTTATGCAAGGAACCAATATTGCAGTACCCGGACTTGGATAAGCAATTTATTTTAACAACAGACGCCTCGGACATCGCTATAGGTTCAGTACTATCGCAAGAACATGACGGGCAAGATCTGCCGATAGCTTATCATTCGAGGGTACTAACAAAGGCTGAGAAGAACTATTCCGCTACGGATAAGGAATGCCTGGCGGTCATTGATTCAATAGAGCATTTTAATACCTATCTGTATGGTAGAAGGTTTAAGCTTGTTAGCGATCATGAACCCTTGAAATGGATAGGGGCCATGGATGATCCTGGAAAACGGCTTACGCGGTAGAAATGGAAAATGAGAAGGTACGACTACGAATTTGTCTATAAGGCCGGGAAATTGAACGTCAACGCGAACGCGCTTTCCCGAAACCCGGTAATTTCAGGGGAATCAAGCTCGGAGTGTTCCGGAAGCGACAGCACGAAAAGGGTACTCCCGATAAACTCGAGTAATGTGCCGACATCAGCACGCGGGGGAAGTAGTATAACGAGAGCAAGGGGTCGGGGGAGACCACCAGGACCCTCTAGACGGGCGGGAGTTACTAGATTTTCAGCGACTCAAAACCTTGGTGGCATTTCTGTTAGGACTCGTTCTCGCACGCAATCTACCCCCGCGGTACCCACAATATCTGAAACCGATGAGTCAAGTACTGAGGCATCCGATCCGCCGATACAGAGAATGCATCGTAGTACGCTACCCGCACCTCTCCTACCGTTGAGGTGCCCGGTAACTCCGGCGGAGTTGCCGCCTAAGATCACTGAACCCGAGGCGTCAGCAGGGCTGAGCGGCCCACTGACCGCCAAGACACCCGACACCGTTGTTGTTAATCTGAGTTCTGTTGACGAGGGCTCGGACGATAGTGTATTCGAGGAGCAGGTACAGTACGGGGAATCCCCTATCAAACCGAAGGAACATACAGAGGAAAAACCACAGCCAACTGCCCCAGAGTTAGAGGCCACTAATTCACCTTCTATGAATGACACGGGCGAATTAACTGCGCAACTTCAAGAGTCGTTCAGTAAATTTGATGAATCTCTCCGTGTTCTGGAGGGGAAATTCCAAGATAAAGGGACGAGTCAGGTTCAAGATGACGAGGACGTTGAAGTCGTGTTCGGTACTGTTTCGGATGGAGACTCGATACCGGAGGAAATGCAGGAGAAGTTCGAGGAGTTGGATCCTTTTGATGATGAGCTAGAGGATATTGTGCTTGCTAGACGTATTGAGAAGTTAACGAATACTGTTCGGTAGTTATCGGAAACCGAACTCCTGCGACGAGTAAGCCTTTCCAAAAATGATCTCGTTCCCCCTGTCATTGAGGAATCTACGCAAAACGCAGACCAAGGCAGTAAGGTGATACCGGAAAAACAGAACGGAAAAGGGGATGATACACCGTTACGCTCATATCCAGCGGAGTGCGGTGGCGAAAAAGCGCGTTCGCGAGAGGTAAGGTTCTCTTTACCGGCTGCAGGAGTAGTTCCTACCGCACGATCAACTCCGTTTCCCTTTAACCCCACACCAAGGCAGATATTTACTCCACGACCAAGGACGGAAGAAACAAACTCGTGTAACGGACCATCGAAAACTATAAGATTCAGCGATAATGACCTGTGTGCCGTAGCATCAACATCGGAAAGCGAGAATGACCAGAAAGGCAATCACAAAGGGGAAGTGGTGAAAGTCTATAACCCCATCGTTGGAACCCGGGAATGTCTAACATACAAACCCGATAATTACGTCCATTTTGTATCCGCAGACGGGGAACTCGTTACGCCAATTGGGAAAATACTCTCGGATCTGGGAAAAATTGATGCGGACAGAATTAAACAGGCAAGTGCAAGGGTGGGACAAATTGTTGTCACGCCTTGTGGGAAGAATAAGATCTACAGTATAATCATAAAAACCCGGTACTTCGAAAAAACTGAAGATGAAAACATTTTCAAGGGATTAAGCAACTTGAAGAGGGTTTTAGAACGTAACCACGTTGAATCTCTTCGAATATCCCGCGCCGGAGATTATACAGATTCCCTGCCCGCAGGCGAACTTGTTGACAAGATTCACGAGATATTTGAGAATTCGGGGGTTGCAGTGACCATTTGTTACGGGAAAATACAAATGCCGAGGCCGGAAGATCGGAATACCATCTTAAGCGAGTTCCATGAAAGCTTGATGAGCGGTTATAGGGGTGTGACAAAGACCTACCGGAAAATCCGAGAACGCTTTTATTGGCCGTCACTTCGTAACGGTGTGCAAAACTTTATCAGGCGCTGCAAGAGCTGCCAGGGGCAGAAACTCGTGCGAGTCAAAACTCGCGAACCGATGTTGATTACAGATATGCCCGTGGACGTCTTTGATAAAGTCGCGCTGGACACCGTAGGACCTTTACCCACTACTCCGCATGGAAATAAGCATATACTAACCATGCAAGATCAATTATCGAAATATTGTTTGACAGAGCCTATCCCGGATTTAAATGCAGGCATCATTGCAGAGGCAATAACACGACGGCTCATAAGTCAATTTGGGGCTCCGCGGGCTATATTGACTGACCGGGGAGCCGCATTTACGAGCAGTCTTCTAAGAGAAATTGCGAAATATTCAAAATCAAACAGCTTACAACGTATGGGTATAGACCTCAAACGAACGGTGCCCTAGAACGAAGTCACATCATGCTAACGGAGTATATCAAACATTATATCGGGAAATATGATGATTGGGACAGACTATTGCCCTACGCCGAACTATCTTACAACACCTGTGTGCACGAGGCGACGAATTTCACCCCGTACGAGGTAGTATACGGGGGACTACCGAGACTGCCAAGTCAGTTTCCTACGGAACCCAAACTCTCCACCTATAATTCCTTTACATCGGAATTGATAAGGCGACTATCGGAAATTCGTGAAATCACGGGGGAAAACATCAACAAGGCGAAATAAAACTACAAACGGTACTATGATGAAAAGGCCCGGCCATTTACAGGCCGCGTAGGCGACGAGGTTTGGGTGAAAAAGGAGGTACGGAAGGGTAAGTTTGATGGTCAATATCATGGACCATATACTATAGTAGATGTAACCGATAGAAATAACGTAATATTGAAAATGCCAAATGTAAAATTGTCATATGAGTGAATGCATTGGAATGTTAGAATGAACACTAGGAATTGATAAGCAATTTCCCAAAATCCTCGCATGCAACACACGCTGGCTGGCGAATAAGGGGATTTAGTGACACCGGAAATACCCGAAACCATGGGGACTGCAGTTGGAAGATTTTCTCACGTCCTACCAAGATGGGAATCCGCAACCAGGTAATGCTGGCCGAAATACGAGGTCCAGTACGTGATGATAACGAGGGAAGTCCACCATAGCTCCTACCGAATGTGGGAAAGCAGAGTTTGCAAAAAAGGAGTGGACAGAGAGCTCGACTCCCTGCCCTGAAGAATTCAGTCGTCAGTAGGCAGACAAATCACACGGAACTCGTTAGTCACTCCGTCTCCTCATACTTAGAGATTTTAATGGTCCGCTATACTCAAGTAACCTTCGAAGACAGTAGAGATTCAGAATCAGTACAGGTCGGTGAAGTGCAACACGAATTGGAATCACCTCAGTTATTACACGGATCCGCAATATTCGAAGTGAACTTAGGGTACGATTTAAACTTCGTTAGAAGCAGTGCTGTTGCTCCAGGAGCAGTCCTCTTTGAGGTCACTACGGTCACTTGCGAGAATACTAGTATACTCTCCTGACGAGCAGCAAACTCCATATGTGTTCCATATTGTAGCGGATTTTCCCGGAAATTTCGCGGGTGTCATCGGACTATTATCGACATTTACGCCCGTATAACCGGAACGCACTCGCACGTCGCTTTCGGTACCTTCCCTTAGCGATCCTAAAGAGAATCCAGCACCCTAATAGCTTTAGTGCGACATCCGGCACAAGCTATACCATAACGGAAAAATTCTGAGCGGTCATTCGCTCGAATTTGGCCTTCTTACTCTCCCAATATATCTCCTTTCGAGTGATGTTCTGAGCGATTACCCGCTCGAACATTACGTATTCCCAAAATACTGAGATTCTGAGCGATTACCCGCTGGAACTTTACGTATTTCCTAATACTGAGATTCTGAGCGATTACCCGCTCGAACTTGGTATCATACCCCGGCCGTTACAAGCTCTGAGCGAAACCCGCTCGAGTGTGTATGATCAAACCCTAGATACTCCCAGTCATCCCTGCATATACCCTGAACCGACAACGAGTGCACCGGTAAAAGGGGGCTGTGTCGATGTCCAACGATAAGGTTGGTTCGGATTAATATTATTGTTACCACCATTGAAGGCTATTAAAACCAAGCCAGACTTCCGCTGCTCGTCTCGGGAATTACTACAAAAACTCATGGTACGCCGCGCGGAAGTGAAAAATCGAGAAAAACGAGCGGAAGCCGTAGCCAGTGGTAAAGTGAAGCAGTGTGATCATCAGATCAGAGGAACCGAGGGACCAAAGGACCCCATAATTCAACAAAGGGGGATCGGGCAGGTGAACGCGATCAGTGGCTCAACAAAAAGCTCCTATATAGCAGCACGCTATAAGGGAAGGCCTGTGGCGATAGTGAAGCCAATAGTGGTTGACCAACTGTACGTGCATCCGGGCCCTCCAACATCCATTGAACCAGCAATCTTTGATCAAGAAGTCCCGGTTGTAACGCTGGAGTAAGAGTTTAAAATATCCGGCAAGAATAGTGGAAACATGATGGAAATCTGGATACTAGTGTTTTTGAGCCTTGTGTCTCCGGGGGAGGGGAGTCTAAACGGCTAGAATTCGCATCAGAACATCGCGATAAAAGATCTTCCGGGATTATATTATGAAAGGGTGACTCCGCTACGACTACAACATGTCGATTGGAGAGTAAGTGTGTTTATCGAAGTGGAAAAATTCAAAAATGATTTTCCGGAAATAGGCAAGCAATTAGACAATGCACTGGACGCTTGTCAGCAGGTAAACTCGCTAGACACTTGCCGCGAACTCCTACAACATGACCTTCTCCGGGATCAATTAAGAATGGCCAAAACAACAGTGAGGGAGTTAGGGCATGCGGCGGTCGCGCATGAACTTCCACCTACCATAGACCGTGAGCCCTTACGTACAATGAAAAAGCGTTCTGCACCTCTCGGGATAATTGGATCAATCAGTAAATCGCTATTCGGGGCAATGAATCAAGAAGACGCGGAATATATCCACTCCCAGATAGACCGACTGTTTGAGGATCAAACAAATTTGACACAACTGATAGGAAGACAAATGCACATCACGGCATCGCGTTTGCGACAACTCCATGAGGATCATGTAAGCTAATCCCGAAGAGTGGATAAACTGTACGACGGATTAGATGGTCTTTGGAAACAGCTACAAACCTTGGACAAAGAAAATGCAAAGATCAAGTTTAATGCGGAGCTGACGAGATTCGCGTACCGTGCTCAATTAAAATTAGAGCAGTACGTAAAAGTCGGTGAGGAATATATCCGAGTGATTTCTGCGGCACGGGATGGACAATACGATCCAGCCATTCTACATACAGACCAATTAACAGCAATCTCCCGGGCAATCCAACTTCAAGCTCCTGAGTTCGAGTTTCCATTGCCCGTAGAGTCTCTAAGGGGCGAAATATTGGCACGTATAGTACACACTGACCTAGTGTTCCACCAAGGCCGCCTCATTATCGTATTGCACATTCCATTACTCGACAGAACGCGTTATCAGTTATACCACATGCATCCATGGCCGGTGCCTCAGGCAGGAGGGCAGACGGGATCAGCTTACATAACTCCAGCCGCACCATACATTGCCATTTCAGAAGACCGAAGAACATATTATACTTTTTGGCTGACGCGTTATATATTGCGGCGTGTGTGCGAGTAATTTCTAATTACATTTGTACTGTAGAAGCACCCGTTTACGAAGTATCCGTAACTGAAAGATGCGAAATAGAAATGCTGACTCGACCATCGACATCAGCTTATCAGCGGTGCAGCGTCCTTGTCACTCCATGACTTGGTCCGTTCTGGAAGCACTTGCCAGCTCAAGGGGGCTGGTTGTATTCTCTTGCTTAACCAGAAACGGTACACATACTTTGCCCTGGACTGATTGATACCACAGAGAAATTGAGTGGCGCAGGGGTATTTCACCTAAGTGCGAATTGCGTAGGACGGACGCGCAGTGCAACGCTGACCGGCATTAGGGCTTATGAAAGTCAGCAGCAATATTTTTACGCACCGGAGACCACCCTAAATGTGACCCTGATAGCACCGGTATTAAAGGATCTTCCAGAGGAAAAAGTATTGCCGCCAATGCCGGACGAATCTAATGGAAAACCTCAACCATGGAAGTATAGACAAGACGGCGAATCACTATTCGATATCGAACAGAAGATCATGGAGATTGGGACGCATAGAAGAAACAAGCAGCAGCAACAACACTGGACCATCGTTGGATTCTCCCTCCAGGGGCTCTTCGTGCTGGCCCTCTGTGGCTATTTCTGTCAGAAAATTATCCGGAAACGAAACTGTCGTGGGTGGTTGACTCCCCAGAAGAACGACGTTGAGGCAGGAGAAACAATGCCATTACCTCGTAAACGCGCAGGCCACCTTTATCAGATCCGCAACAGTGATGTCGGAGCCACCGCGATGGACGCAAAACCCGAGATCAGGTTCCCACCGACAACCGTTGGCACCGGGATTCTCCCGCGCCAAGAGGCTCAGGTCGATTAATCCTAACTATTACTCTAGACATAACACTATTCGTAAGGTAATTGTTCACACTGGGGCAGGAGACGACGAACACCAAGAAAACAAACCCAAGTATCTTAGCCAAAAGATCTTTTTTTTATTATTTTTTTTTCTCCCTTTCCCAAATCGAATGGGAAACAGGATCCATGGACTGGTTAGCAGCCGGTGTTAAAAAGCCGACGCAACCCAAGCGCATCGTAGTTGGAGCTGTCACCCCAGATAACGGTTTCCCTGATCCTTAGGGATCCTTGAGGAAGCTAGCTTCCGGTCTTACCGCACCAAGAACGTGCCTAAACGTGTGAACTGAAAATTCCAGGATTCACGCGAGCGGGTAAAACCACTGAATTAGTAAGATCTGCCCCTACCTGTCCACCTACTTTCAGCAGAAAGTAGGATGGATCAGGGAAGGCAAATCAGTCTCCAGATACACGCTAGAGCGCATAGTTCGGCCTGGAATAGCTCCTCACAAATTGCATCGCGCGGCGGCTATCATTCTCACGGGAGTTCCGCGTACTGTTATCTATCGCCCTTTGTAAGTCGATTAAGTCGTATCGAGCCCTACGAGTTGCACGCATAGCGTATCAGTCAACGTGAGTTTAGATGTTAGTATTTTGATTTTTGCCACGAACAATATTGTCATGTAGTTTAAGTGATCACTAAAGTGAAGGATCTTGAGTCGTGGGGAGAAGAATTGCGAACACCGAGGCAGCGTTGGTATCCAGTGTTGCATGCCGAATGAACGGACGAGAGTGAGTATGCAGGAGTGAGTGTGAGCACGGCATTACGAGATCATTGTAAACCTAGCTGTAAGACCATCTGGCACTTTCTGTATTTCTATCTAATAACTAGCACATAAGCAAAATTGGGTTGTAACAATACATTCGAGTCATTTCATTGGGATTACTGCATCTTTGATTTAAATAGATCATACACCAATTCCTCCACCTAGCGGCAATCCGAAGTATCGGGCCTGTATAGGACGGCAGTCAAGAACTTACCCAGAACAAAAATAAACATAAACTTCCACGCGTAGCGTGGGAGATTAACTTTGTTAGACGTGTAATAACGCCCTGCACGTCACACGTATACATATATATATATAAAAATTAACGCATACTTTTTATTATAAATTGTACATCGGCCATACCCTGATATGAGCTACTTTTCCCTATTTCTGTCTACACCGTAACAAGGAATACTAGCTAGCGACCGATTAGAAACGTATTGCATGACCCATCTCCCATTAGTTATATTAAACTATCTAAGTCAAGAATAGTTGTCTATGCCAGTTTCTGACTACCCACGTGGACATGTACTACTGGCGGAGAAAATTGTTTAGACTGTTTTGATATTCATTAAAATATATGACAAATGTAACTGACATTAGCGCAAAACGGTATGATTAAAACAACATTCCAAAATAAATAGGTGCGTTTTCCATTTATGCAGCCGTGAATGGAAATTGAACCTGCGATTGTCAAGAAGCTCAAAATGAGGAGAGTGACATTTTTATGCACTGAAAGATCTGCCCAATTTGTATATGTAGCTTCATTTAGAAGTGATAACAAACACTATTCGTATATATTGTAACGACAAATCTTGGTGAATTACGTTACCAAATAAATGGATACCCTGAAAAGCAAATAAAATAAAACAGAAATTTAAACGCCAGGTATAATCGCAATTATACCATTAGAACTGTCCTAAAAAATCAAGGTCAGTTTTTCCTCAATATGATTATCAATCTGAAGACATAAACAAACTGAAAATTTTTTAAAAACAAAAATTAAATTAATCGCAGTCTCTTTTCGCAAGGTGGGATTTCCATCCACAAGTCCCGCGCTGCGCGGTTCTGTGCCATGAATGCATTCCTCTGACACCCTCATGATCTTCAAGATGCTCACAGCATTTTTCTGCGTAGATGGGGCTCACGGTGCGGGGTACCTCTTGTTCTTGCCATGCACGCTCCGTCAGTGCAGTAGCTGATTCTCCTGGGCCCTATAGATTCCTTCTAATTTTTCAGTTCCCTTACAGGATCGCTTCATACACGGAAAAACTTAAAAGAATCACTTCCGAAGAGAATTATTAACAACTCTTAGATACAAATCAATCGATTACTCGTACGCAATTGCGACGATGCTTTTCGGGCCTCATGATGTAGCCTCTCTACTGCCTCTTTCCTAATCCTCCTGTAAAGTGCACCAAGTCTCAGCTCACAATATAAAAACCAGAAATTTACAGGATTCCCCTGAAAATGCATATCTTATATTACATATAAACCTTAATCAACATGTGACAAGCTAAATGTTACAAATAGGAATTTGTAAATGTATTTATTAAGACAGAAAAAATTTTGATTTTAATAATTATAACAAATGTTTAATTAAATTATATTAAAACATGTATGCCTGATTGTCGACTTATCATTGGACCGTCCATTTTCCAAGCACAAGCTCAATCATTATGCCCAAGCGGTAGCATTTACCAGTTTGGCACACACGTTTAAGGGGTCTGGCCACCTTGGCCGATCGGAAAATGGGTACATTTAAAAGAAAAATAATAAACTCGAAAGTATGGGCCGGAATATTTTTATTTTTTTATACAACGTCAGAAAGGGCTTTGAGAATAACGTCAAAAAATTTCCGTTCAAAATATTAAAAAATGGCGCCGTTCTGCACATTGCCGCGGAGGCCCTCCGCACGATACGCGCGGTCGTTGTCCCATCAGTTACTTGGTCATGTCACATCCGAAAAAAAAAATATATTAGCTCATTCGTGAGTAGTGTCGCTACAATATAGCGTAGCGGTTTTTTTTTCGACCATTAAAAAAATTATGGTGACCCGAAGAAAAAAATTTGTATTTTTCTCTTAAATTTTTCGAGCAAAAACAATAATAAAACAAAAACTAATCAAGTTATCGCAAAAATCCTACGTGACATTTTAGATAATGTATCTAAAAGTATTGTGTAAAAATTTGAAAGCAATCGGACCGATAGTTTACGATATTTCCAGTAATATGGTACCAGTTCAAAAAATGTAGTGTCGAGATAATCGCAAAAGAAAGTACACTACCGGCGGAAAGTTTCCGGACAAAATTTCAAAAAAGGTCTCGAACGTTTTTTGATGCCATTTCGGCGGAAGTCAACGTAATCTAATTTAACAAGCGGCATTTTGAAGGGGATTAGTTCGACTTCATTTCCTATATTTTTAATTATTTTTACAATTTGTTTTTCAATATTGAAAACAACTTTTTTTCGTCTATCGAACCGCGCGGTCGACCGCCCGCAGCGGCTCAACCTTCCTGCCGAAAAATAATTGTAACTTGGTCAATTTTGCGTTTTTCGATACGTACTATGGCTTAAATTGTTCTTAATAGTTCAGAGTTTATTAAAAAAAAAAATAAAAAAAAATGAAAAAAAATTACATGGTGGCCAGACCCCTTAACGAGATCGAAGTCTTCTAAGGTTCATTATATTCACAGAAAATAAACACAATCATTAATTCCATCTTGGATAATGATGAGGTTCTATTAAGAAACTGTCATACTAACATGGAACTAGCTGAACTGAACTTAGGTTTATATGTTGGGATACTGGTAAACGCCCAGTTCGGACCCCGATAGCCTTCCATAGTAGGGAAAGAGCGAATCGTGATGTAGTTTAGTAGTTTGACATACTGGCGTGCCACGCTGATTACTAGCTGGATTTGCATTATTTGGGATGCCCAGTCTGACACCGGCCGGGGCCTTCTCGTTATCAGGGAAACGACTACGAAACTTCTGTTAGCATTGATACGTATTCTAAAAGATCATTATTCATATTGGTTACGATGCCATATTTCATTCATTTTTTTTTTACTCATTGTGCGGTACGAATCATAAAGAAAAGTGCATATTAAGTGCTAAACATTTAGGTGATTGGCAAACCGTGCAAAAAATACAAAAACATCATGAATGTGGAATGTAATGTGATGCTATAATTGTCCAAAGATATTCAAGTTCGTCGGTTCCTCTCACATGACATATTTCCATGTACATATATACTGGTATTATTTTCCGTTATTCATCATGCATACACAATATGATGATGAAAATATGATTGCGAAATTCAATCAATATCCATATTGTTAAAAAGTCGCGATAATTACAATAATAATGTATCATTTGTGCCTTGGCTACGTACCAAAAATGCAGCCATATACTACACTACAGTGATATATTGATTATGGTATCGGGAGATTGAAGGGTTTAAAACGAGAAAAATATATACGAAAAAGCAAAATGAATGGTACCAGTTTTCGCAGAGCGCCTGAAGGGTTTACCTTCATGTCGAAACCAGAAGGCGATAGCCACTCGAATAGGAAGATGGTGAAAGTCGCAGCTTGAATAGCCAAAGCCCCAACAAGCATCCATGAAGCCGTATCGAAGGGTTCTGAAATAATTTTCAACATGCCACCAGGACGTTACTCAGAGTGAAGAGCGGTATGACAGTCATAAATAGAAAAAGTGACAAGTGGATCATGAATAAAAAGTCTGCGATCTTCTTTATATCTATACGTATGTAGTACATAGACGGTATAAGCGAAACTATTTCATTGCATTGTATTTCCAAGCTTTGAATCTTAAAATAAGCAAAATTTTGAGTTTTCAAGTAAAAATTTGTTATTTTACAAATGGTTATACAGTAGCCTATAAAGAACTTATATGGATTTGGAAAAGTCTATAAACTCCATAGTTTGGTCTAAATGGATTCTATTTTATCTCACCATTGAAATTGATAGGGATTTTCGTAATGCCAACCAAAGAAGAGATGAACCAGCAGAAGCCAGTATAAACCACTTCGAAGAAACTTAGAGATTAAAAATTATATACTCCAGTTCCATTTTATACTTAATTTATACATTTGTTAATCATCTTTCCTTTTAAAAACTTTTTATTCCATTCAGAGATTCTTTTGTAACTTACCCAAAAAGGCAGTTGGAGAGATGATACCAGTCCTCTTCGCTACTACAATAGCAATACCAGTCTCCATGTACGGTACCGTAAAATCAACAACAGCTTCCCTTTCGGAATTAATCATTAAGGAAGTCATTACCATGTCAGTCTTGCGATTCACTAAGTCAGCTATAAGACCGTTCCATTTGCCATTCTGAAAAATGTAATAAAAAATTAAATAAATGTTTTAGTAATACAGTATTTTTTAAAATCCTAATATATCTTATGTAATATACGATAAAATGCATAGAAATATTAGAAGAACAAATCTATAAAATTCAAAAATAGTGGCATAGAATTATTAGAAAATTGTAGTGACATGTCTAAGGACATTATCTACATAATAACATCATTTCCTTATATTAAATTATCTCACCTCGAGTGTACCCCATTTACCATCTTCCACGCGAACCAATTCATACGTAAATCCCAATTCTTCAGCAAATTTCTCCAATAAATCTATACAAAATCCACTGCAACACTGGTAGAAGCTCTCGTTCCTGTGAGCTGATGGTACATCCACTCTGCGAAGAAAAGACAATAATTCAATTAGATATATTCATACAGAAAAAAACAACAAGAGTCATCGTCAAAAACACAAAGACGTAATATTAAGAATCGAGTTTAAAGATAAGACACATAAAGATCCACCCGAGTAGAAATTTATTCAGGCTCAGATCAGGCCCTGATAAAGTGTGCCTTAAAACGGCATCCGGCCCTGCTAAGGCCGATTCACGAGGCCCTTATCCGGGGTGTAACGCTGCTGCGAGGCAGGCCCTGATCAGGCTTCTGATCCGGGCCGGACTGCATGTCGGATTATAGCCGGAACTGTTATAACAGTTTTTGAAAATATTGTAGGTATTGGAATAATTCAGTGTGACGTATTATGCCTTGCCTTCAAGAGGTAGGAGGATTCCTGCAAATTATAAATTAGTTTGTTGATCCTAAAAAATTGTATATAGAAGCAGTGAGATGGATAGGACTGCTAGGTGCTGCAAGTTAGTAGCTTTTATCGCCTCTTCGTCTCTATTACAGAATTCTATACAGTTTGGAACTTATCGGCTCAGTGACCCACTTTTGCTTGCGGGAATCCCTGTCCCTCTGGTGGCCGGTGGTTGTATTACATGTATATACGAGGCTGACGTAAGGTAAGCCAGATCAGGCAAACGTAGCGACATTAGTTTAGGTCCGGATAAGGCTAAGAGCAGGCGAGCCGGAACAGGCCAGCCTTCCCAAAACCTGACCCGAGCCTGATGGAAACTCAATGTTGTACTGATGCATGATCAGGGCAGGATCTGGGCCTTATCCGGCTATCCTGATCAGGCATGCCACACCGATACCTGATTCGGACCTGATACGACATCAGGCAGCCTGACTAAATTTCTGCTCGGGCAGTCGTGTTTTCTGAATATTGAGTTGGTAAGAAAGTCTTACGATACTAAAAGATTTTCTTTGACGAATTATTATATTTTATTTCATTTTATATATTTATCTTTTATACCCTTCGAAAACAAAACTTCCAGAACAGTCAAAAAAATTTCACTGTAGAATGTTATTGACCAGCTTCGATAAAAAAAGAATATACATATATTATAATATACTAAATTATTGGGCGCCAGGTATAACCAGAGTTACACCGCTGTCTCCTAAGGACACCCTGGCCAGCTCTTTTGCGGTGGGGTCCTGGGTCTGGGAGACAATATTCAAAATCTGAAAATTAGGGAGGTTCACTCTAAAAACTACTGAAAACGACAAATTATCGGAACCAAAATCCGGGGACGGATCTGATTTATTTTAAATAGAAAATTGAACAAGATGGTGAAATACAAATGACAAATACAGAAAACAGATCGAGATGATGCAGAACACACTGGGATATTTACCCAAACGATATTATACAATAATGTTCCCGCTGGAACAACGCAACATACGATACGATATATTAAACGATACGGTAACGATAATAAACGGTACGATATTGACTCACGCACCCATGTGTCAGGGAGACGATTCCGCGAGACGTGGACTGAACGGTTAGACACAAAACCGGAAGGATTGAAATACTTAAATGAGAGACCGATCTCCTGTTTGTCACCGGATTAGCTATCCTTGGACCCTTAGTGGTGAGGAAAGCGCAGGATGACGCGTAAGAGTACGTCGAACAGAAAAGATCGGTTGATCCCGTGAATTGAAAAGTAGCCAAAATATCCCTGAGCGTCACTCACCGTTGTCCAGTAGCTCCTACTATATCCAGGAACACCCTCTCCTGATTTATAGTCCCTCGAACGGATCACGATACGATACAGTAAATACAAAATTCGGTAGAAAACGATAGCACGTCTATCCCTGAGTTAGGCCACGCCGTGAGTGACGCTACAAATTTCCAAAATCAGGAACCTTCCTGAGAGCGCGCTGTAATACCACCCCCTGGTCCAATCAGGTTCGCTGTTACATGGGCTCCGCTAGCCAGCTCGAGATCTTCAATTGTTTTAACGATCCCGGTAAAATAGATCCTGGCATCTTGCTACGTTAGGATGGCTGCAGTGCCGTTTCCGGAAGACGGGAATCACATCCACCTCTTCTCCCTCGATATTCGGCTTCCCGCCGCTTCTGCAACTCCTATATGCCCTCTGCTTCTGAAGACGCTCGCCGCTGGCTTCGCTTAGTCGAGCCACCAGGTTGTGTGCTCCGGTCCTGACGTCACCGCTCCTCGCAGCGCTCCGCCAGGCCCGTAGTTGGCTCTCTCTCGGGCCCCGTCTCAATACAAATTGTATCGAATCCTCTCGGATCCGCTTAATGAACTCAAAAACAAACGAAACGTTCCCCACGGGGAAATAAATACAAATTCTTAAAATAAAAATCAGTCCAACGCCACGCGAAACGCTCCGTAACTCATCCGGCCCCACGACGTAGCCGAATTCGCCTAATTTTGTGACGTGCATCAAAATGCCACGTCACAACATATATGTCGGAGAAAGGCTCCATCTTCGAACTTTCGACGAACTCGCGGTCACACAGAGCTCTTCTCTCAAATCAAAACTAAAAACTGACTCCCCCGTCAATCTATCCACCTTATATCCTGAAGGTCCCCACCCCTATTATTAGATTGGGTGTTTACATCCCACGACCGCGAGCACACCCGGTGTCCGTCAGGTAGCACCCCAAACCATATAGGGTCGGATCGCAAACACTCTCACCGAATAACAATAATAACAACAATAATAACACGCTACACTCCGACATATATAATGTAAGCAATAAGCGTCACAAGAATTTGTTACCATCCCAATATTTTCACTTACAGTAATCCCTTTGGAAAGAGAAATTTAATTTAAAAAAACGAATATTCATATTTGCGTGAAATATACAGAGTGTATCAGCTAACATGCACGTTTCAGATTTGCGGTGAAATGGTTCATAATTTCGAAAATCTGATGTCACGAACATTGAATATCTTTTGATTGCGCATCGAATAGACACATTATAATTGTTCGCTTAACTTCCGATCGAAAATAACAAAAATTTTCTTCGCCATTTCAAATGATATTGAAAAAAGTTAAATGCAAAAGTTGCAGAGCAAGAAAAAGTATAATGGAAATGAAACAAAAATTCGAATGGATTGCACACATAATAAGGGAGATATTTGCGTTCGAAATTTTATCATTTTTTGACAAATTCCTGTTACTAACGGAACGCCTTAGCTTCGTGTAGCAGCTTCACGCCGAACTCACGATTCGCAATTGTTTTAAGGTAAGCGTCCAGTCAGACGCAACCCCGTACAAGGTGGCTAAAACATATTACAATGCTGTTTTTTATTACAAGTTAGAAGCCGAAGTATTCATGCTGTAGATTTCCGTGATCCTGGATGTAAATTTTGGAGTCTTCGTCTCCCTGGATTTGGATTTTCGAGTCTTCGTGTTCCCAGCTGTAGATTTTAGAGAAATCGTAATCCTCGCTGTAGATTTTGGAATCTTCGTGTTCTTGGACGTACATTTTAGAAGACGAAGACTCCAAAATCTACGGCAAAACAATTGCGAATCGTGAGTTCGGCGTGATGGTGCTGCGCGAAGCTAAGGCGTTCCGTCAGTATCAGGAATTTGTCAAAAAATGATAAACTTTCGAACGCAAATATCTCCCTTATTATGTGTGCATTCCGTGCGAATTTTTTTCATCTCTATTATTTTTTCTTGTTCTACAACTTTTGCATTTAACTTTTTTCAATATCATTTCAAATGGCGAAGATAATTTTTTTTATTTGTGAATTGTCGAGTTTTCCTTGCATTAGTTTAGTTGAGAAACTTGCAAACTCTACACGTCTGGCTAGGCAGACGTACGCGAGAAGCCCGAGGTCCTTGATGTCCGTGTAACGTTAATCGCAAACGTGGCGATTTGATTGTATTATTTGTTCGGACCTGATAATATACCGCTATAAGTCACGAAGTGGGAATTTATTTTTGCATTGTATTCATTCCTATTCATTTTGATGTTCGGCGACCTTAAGCTATTATATATTATTTGAACTAACGTCATTATAATTTGTTTCCGACTGCGTGAGAAACGGGATATCGTTTTGTAAGTTAAAAGTAATTGGTTTCTTTTGTAATCGCGAAATCGGATGCTTTTATCGAGCAATAAATCTGATTTAATTGAAAATATCATAGAACATTTTCGGGTGACTTATTTGGTTTCTGTCCCGAATGTCCCCGCCGCCTCCGCGAGCTGGGTTGGTTGACATACGAGAAGAAGGATAATTTTTTTTATTTTACAAAGAATTGGTTCGCGATGAACCTGGCGCCATACATTCACACAGGATTAGCTCCTAGGCGTCGAACGGACAATTGTTGGCCAGAGTGTTACCTTGCGTTGCCGTGGAGACCCGCGAAGGTACGTCGCAGCATCTTAAATGCCTACTATTTAAAAAGTATTGCGAATTTCGACAAGTGTCTTGCAAAAGAGGAACTATGGCACCTCCAGCTACCGCCCACTTTCCGGATGAAAAGTAGTTATGAGACACCCTCTATGTATGTTTAAAAGGGTTAAAACTACCACAGAGAAAGTAAACTTACGATAATGCATCACTAATATGAACTCATCCTTACGATAGTTTCACTTGGCAATGAGTAAAAAGTTCAAAGATTCAGTCAGTAACAGTATGAACTTAATCAGCATATAGCAGATATTTCAATACTCAATCACAAATAATACTAACAGTATTAGTTGTTACTATCAGCGAATTAGCCACCAATTATCAAAGTTACAAATACAAACTTGTATTAAACTCAATAATACCTTAGATTTAAAATAAGTAATTCATACTCTTTTACTTACTCCACCATGTCTGATTCCTTGGCAACTCGACAAAGGACACCACGATCCATAGAGCACTTTCCTGTAACAGGATCTGGTGGGGCTAGGTTTATATAGGGTGGTTCCTCCAAGAAAGTAATTTTCAGGTGAAACTTCTCTGGAACACCCTGAGGGGGAGTGTGAGAATTTCCTGGCCAGACGATATCCTTAATATCCAGACCTTCCTTCTCCCAGGACTTCCATACACCAATCTGCGCATAAAAGAATGTACATTTTTTTAATTATACAGAATGTTGAGATACTATAAATGAATAGACGTAGGTTATTATAACATCAGTTAATATGCATTGAAGTTGATAGTCCTTCAATTTCATGGTTTGATCAACAGATGTACGCGTTTACATTCGGGCTCTGTTATTGACCATTATTTCAAATATCCATCTGAAAATGGTAATATTTATTGAAATAATATGTAGCTTAAATACTTTTCATTTGTACCGTTGAACGAAAACCATTAGATTCTATAATTCATTAACTTTTCGCTGAGTGGAATTTTAATTATTTTCAATGTTATATTTGTTTACGACATGAAAGTGGGCTGCATATAATATCACTTCAGAAGAGTACCCTCAACAAATATTTTGTTGTTTGCCTTGAAATTCATTTAAATCATCTGATTTTTCGCGGTCTAGTCTCTTGCTTTTCCTTCTGCGCATGTGCATTTTCATCTTTATCAGTTCCGTTATAGATTGATGTACCATGATGTAATCTTATCACATGATCGAATATACGGGATATCCCACAATCTCAATACTTATGGTATATGGTGATATTTCAGAGGCGTCATAGGCCATGAAAACGACCTTCCTGTAACTATTAATTGACTATTAAATTATAATTAGATATAAACAGCACCAATAACACAAAAGAGTAGTGAAGACGTTATAGAAACTTCTGAAAATACAATTAACATAATAAGCTATTGCTAGATCATATAATAAGCAGATTTGTAGTGACTTTATGTAATTGGCATTGTAATGTGATTTGAATATTTTTTGTTAGGGGAATTCACAGCAATCTTGTACTTGGCGAATATTTTTACACCAAGGCGTTTTTGTTGTGTTATCACAATTTTTTGTTCGTTATGTTACATATTAAATAAACTCTAGTTACATGAAATTTATAATGACATGGAATCAACGTGAATTCGTTGTAGTTAGACGTCTTCACAGATTTGAAGTATGAATTCATTATGATGTCGGTCATCAGAAAAATATATTGCTTTGCCAGAAGAGTTGAAAGCCATTTAAATTTAATATAATAGATAACACCATTTTGATTAAAAGTGCATAAAGTGCCATCTGAATTTGTAACAAAAATGTAGTATTCAATACAAAATGCATTTTAGCTGAGGGGACTACATAATCAATCCATAATTCTATAAAGCGAAAAAACAATGGGAAATATAAAGAAAATTACTTGCAAAATGTACTAATAATTTCATCTACTACAGCATGCCAAAATGTCATCCAGCTATGTTATTTCAAATAGTTAACACGGCTAAGTAAAATAAGATAAAGATAAAATAAATATCATCAAACTGTCCGTTATAGCGGATATGCAGTTGACGCACTCTTTTTGCCCTGTATTTCACTATTATTCCCAAATTGTCGTACAAAGTTTGGAATAATAACATATCCACCTTCATGAGCTTTAGTCCAGAGTTTACTATGTACCTTCATAATCTTTGAGAAATATTTTGTCAGACAACAAATTGTGATGTGATATATCGATTCACGGTCACAAGGCGATTCCGACTACCAAATCAGATAATGTTCACGCTTTAGAGCTCCCGCTGACTCGCCACCCCGCTCAGAAGCTACGCTCTCGGGTTGATTCGTATAGTTATGCCAATGCCCTCGTAAGATTTCGTTATTGTATACTCGAATCTGCCGTGGGGAGATTGTCTCGAAGTACCGAGTTGCCCGGCAGAGACGTCTCCGCGGACCGGCAGAAGCCCGGATGAAAAACCGGCGCCCCGCTGGAGATGAGCAAAGAGCTGTTCAGCGAACGGAGTTATAGTTTTGATACGGTTAAGGGCAGGGGAGGAACCCCCTGACTCAAGTTAAGGATGTGGTGCCCAGCTGTCTCCCGATGCCCTGGGGAAGCGGCCGTGGAGGATCTCCAAAGTTACGTACCGATTCGCTAAGGAACGCTCTCGATTGGTTTAAAGGGACAATTCGAGGGAAAGGAAAAGTTATCGGCTATAAGGATCTCGACCAGTCAGAATTATTAGTTCTCGAATTTGGCTATTGTCAAAGTAGTCTGTCTCGAAACGCCGGCCGAGGTGTCACGAGCTGGCTCGCGCTCCCGTGTTGTCTGTTGATAGTTCTTCTGTGTTTCGATACGGTACAGATAGTTATCACTCGTGTAGTTCTCGCGTTGTTCTCTCGATATCCAGGAAATTCTACGGATTTCCTGTGAGTGTTCCGGAGGTGTAGTGCTGTGCCCTAGTGCAGTGCCCACCCGAATGTCCTCTGGATATGGTTCTCGGCCTTCACGGGTTAGCTGCACCAGCTCCGGTGAGAACTCCCAATTTATTAATTAGTCAAGGGATTTCGATTTGATAGTTCAGATTCGTTTTGTTACGTTCTCGTTACGTTGCTCTTTGTATCTCGCATTATCTGCTTGACGCTCACTCTGGCCCTCTCTACCTCAACATAGCAGTCTGGACTGCCGTGCATTCTGTAACCATCCGCTCCTGTTCGTGCATCCAGTTGCGTTTCCTGATTTTTCGCGACTCCAAAGATCAGCACCTACGGTTTTTTACGCGTCTCCAAAAATCAATAGGATCCATTCAGTTATCGCATTTTCTGATAGGTTCCGTCAGAGCTCACGTTTTGGCGGAGTTATTATTGTAATTTTTGATGCTTTTCGTTTAGGCGAAAAACTATTGAGCAACATAATATCATTGAAAACCGAGCGGTCGATTTTTTATGAATTATTTGGCGCGAGACTCGACCAAGTCTTTTGATATCATCGCTTGAAAGCTTTGTGGCAAACAACGTAAAGTTCACCTACTGCACGACAACGTTCGACCACACGTCTCTTTAAAGACGCACAAATGAAGATCATGGAGCTGGGTTGGAATGTGGTTGCCCATCCGTCGTATTCGCTGGATCTTTCGCCTAGGGATTAATATTTTTTCCGGTCGCTGGCCCATCACTTAGAGGGCAAAATGGTCAATGACGAAGAGAATCTCAAAATAACATTCAGAATATCTTTCATGAGAAACCTCCTGAATTCTATAAGCGTGGCATCTATTTTTTGCCTAAGCTGTTGTAGATTCTAATGGTGAATACATATTAGATTAAAGATTAGAAAATAAATAAAATTAAAAAATGTTGTAAAATACGAAATATTGTTTTATATTTTTAAATTAAAAAGCTATTATTCTTTAAATGTAAGAGAACTTTTGGACCAACTTAATATATTTAAAGGGTTGAAACAATTTCGCGCAGTGTGTAGCATAGAATAAGAGACAAAGCTGGTCTCACACAAGGTATCAATATAAACCTGGCTTTACGGATTGACGATAAAAGAATCTTAATCTCTCACCTTTCAGCTTGCCAGAAGTAATGGATTCAAGAACTATTTTCCGAATGCAATATCCGGCATAGATTGGTTAAAGGATTAATTTCAAGGCATCCATACTTGTCTTTAAAAAAACCCCAACTTACTTCTGTCGCTCATGTCATGGATTTTAACAGAGTATCAGTGGGTAAAGTTTTTTGACGTTGAACTGAACTAGTTTGAACAAATCGTTATTTTCCTATCTGCGGCAAAGAGCAAGCCCGTGTTGCTGTTACTGAATAGACATATGCAACACACACATAAAACCTGAATCTTGTTGACTACGCTCGCATCAATGATGTAATCTTACTGTATTTCTCAATCCGCTGCAGAACAATAGATAAGAAGACCAGTCGCGGTCACGGAATGTTTTCTAGGATCAATCGATGCAGATCTAAAATTCTTTGTGTCGTTGCTTAAATAATTAATTGGTATATAGTTGTTTCAAATGTTTATTGCGCAATTATAGCATTTGACCGAAATAAACTTAAGTAAAATTAAGACGATCAAGTCGGCGGTTACTAGAAAATTAAGAATTGTGTAATCAATCAGGAGATGAAACGATCAAACCACAACTAAAGTGTACCTCACAAATTTATATATTAATGCAATAATTGTACATAGCATATGTTGATATAAATGTATAAACGAAGTGTTACAGATACAGTACTACCGTTATAAGAGTATTCGTTGTAATCGAATTACTACTTCATTCCGCTTGGCTGATATTTATAGTTTCCCCCACTTAAAATCTGTGCATCAGGCACACCTAACTTTGGTGTAGGGCTCTCATTAAAAATTAATAAACAATTGTGTGACATTACACGTATTTCGTTTATAACGAGGAGCAGTGATGCTCATGAACACCGCTTATACATGCACAATTCTTGAACACGCCTCGCAGTAAAGAAGGAATACTCAAGCGATGAATTTTTTACGCTCCTATTCCTCTAACTCCCATAATATTTGCTTATAACGAAGTAATAGTACTGCACTTTAAATCTTTTTAAGAACTCGAGTCTAATCAGAGCGTCTCTGAAAAATTCGGATTTTTAGTTAAAATACGTAAGGTGGCGTTAGGTCTGGTAAAGTGGTAAGATGGATTTCCAACCATGTGAGATTTTCGGCTCATATTACACAAAAACAACGCATTACAAAATATGACAAAATCGAATCCACTTTAATTCGCTTAAAAAATATCTATCAACCCTGTTCAATTCTGAATCTCTTTGGAAACTTTCTCGAAAGTGGAACACTATGAGAATTCACAGAGATTTTTCGAGCAATTTTCAAATATTGTTGTCCATCATGAACAATTTTTGGCACTGAAAACAACATACTATGTAAAAGTTTTAGCCAAATGAATTCAGACACTTTTTGTAATAAATGATTCACGTACATTCCCATTAAACCCACATTTTAGAGGTAAATGAAAAATATGAAAAAAGAGTTAAAAATTTCATAGAAAACTGTAAAACTTTTAAATTTGAACTTCCCACATAGAAATTCGGTATATTGTAAATACTTTTGTATATACATGACATATAATATTATTGTTATAGCCTCACATGTTCACATTTTCGAAGAATTTTGTATAAAAACTTGTACGCACATACACACACACATACATGCATAAATATGTACCTTTTTGCAAATGTGAATGCATGAAACACTTTTGTATGTTCCATGCGGTCGTGCCTGAAAGTTTATTCTATAGCGAATATTTTCTTAGATACTTCTTGCAAGAGGAACGATTTTCTCGAATGCATATGGCCGTTTCAGCTTTGGAGATTTATTGCCACAACCGAATCTCTTGATAAAAAATAGGAAGTCTAGAATAGGACAATATCAAAGTTTTCCTAGCACGATGTATAGAAAAAGATTAATTGTCTTACGCAGTTCATAGTTTTACAGCGAATGAATAAATTTTCGTAGGAGATATTTTAAAACATACGATGGAGTGGAACATCCGCTTAAAGCTGTATCGACTTTCAATATATGAATGGGAAAGTACTAAAGGGAATATATGCCAAACCTTTTTACATATTCAAAACGTGGCCCAATTTTATAACCTCGTTTTATTAGTACAGTCCCTTTGCACTAACTTTATCTATGCGCATACTGCCATGCTTTTTTCTATACCGTTCGACTGTGACATAAATATTTTGATTAAGCTCGCTCAGTGCGAACTGTAAATTCAGACTAAATTTTCCACTGCTACACGAGGCAAAGAATCTAGTAATTATTACCGCATTTATTATATTGGTAGTAGCATATCTCATTGAGAATATAGTGGCATAGTGTCGTATGTACACTGGGCCACAGGAATGGTGTCAACGGTAGACGCCGTGCGGTGAGGTAAGAGAGGAGATTTGGGCGGTGCCTGCTCGCGTATCTGGGCCTGTGCGTGCGACGCAGAGAGCACTACGGTGCGAGCGAGACGCCAGAGCGTCGCTCGGTGCGTCCTTGTTGCACAGCACTAGTGTAAGCGAGACGCCAACAAGGCCCCTCATTCGCAATAGGGAGCTTGGTGGGGGACCGCTCGTATTCGGGCGCACGCTTTCTCCCTCTCTCTCAGACTACCGCTCTATGACGAGGACAGCTAGTACCCCGCCAAGAATCGAGAAGGATCTATGGGACTTTCGGTAGTGGGAATGAGATAGACTTTTCGATTATCCGTCCTCGTCAAACAGCGTTAGTGAGACAAAGAGAGATATATGCGACGTGGTGGCTAGGAACAAGTGTCCAGCGTCTAACCCATAGCTACCGTGCGCCCTATTCGCGCAGCATGAGTGGGGGCGAGACGGCGATAGGTCGGGGGTGCTAGCGTGCCAACTCTGGGACCTATCGCCGTCTCGCCCCCACTCATGCTGCGCGAATAGGGCGCACGGTAGCTATGGGTTAGACGCTGGACACTTGTTCCTAGCCACCACGTCGCATATATCTCTCTTTGTCTCACTAACGCTGTTTGACGAGGACGGATAATCGAAAAGTCTATCTCATTCCCACTACCGAAAGTCCCATAGATCCTTCTCGATTCTTGGCGGGGTACTAGCTGTCCTCGTCATAGAGCGGTAGTCTGAGAGAGAGGGAGAAAGCGTGCGCCCGAATACGAGCGGTCCCCCACCAAGCTCCCTATTGCGAATGAGGGGCCTTGTTGGCGTCTCGCTTACACTAGTGATGTGCAACAAGGACGCACCGAGCGACGCTCTGGCGTCTCGCTCGCACCGTAGTGCTCTCTGCGTCGCACGCACAGGCCAAGATAGACGAGCAGGCGCCGCCCAAATCTCCTCTCTTACCTCACCGCACGGCGTCAACCGTTGACACCATTCCTGTGGCCCAGTGTACATGTCCATACATCCCTATGACGTACCATGTCTCATTTTATTTCCTGCTTCATAACATAAATGAATTATCATCTATCGATTTTAAAACCCTATACTATAAATTCTTCAAGACTTATTACGAAATATAATCGGTTGTATGTCGAGGAGTAATTCGCAAATTTCTAATAATCGACATTAATTCGAACCTGCCTAATTCACACAAACTGGAGAAACATCTCGTGTGTTTTTAAGGTTACAATACAAATATTGAGAATTATCACTTCTATCTGAAGCAACATTAACAATTGGGCATTTAGAGCATTCCGATAATCGCAGGTTCAAATCCTGCTCATGACAGCACAGATAACAAACCTATAACCCTACTTTTTAAATGTTATTTTAATTATATAATTTTTCCTTTACGTCAATTACATATTTCATAATTCAATTGCCGTGTATCTTGTCGCGTGTGACTTTGATGTACCTGTATGGGGTTGACCAACGCGATAGCCTGCGTTTTCACAAGCTTCTTACCGGATTCGTATATTTCAGGTATACTTTAATGAGTATGTCGATCTGTTATCCGGAAATTATTACTAACGGCGCGTAACTCCAGGGTAATGAAACGTAAGTGAGAAGAAGAAGGGATTTACACATTAACAATTCATTGCGCGAAGATATAATAATTTAATAAAATATATTGAATTTTGTACAGAAAGGATTAACAGATGATAACAAAAAAAATGTCGAACAGTAAAAGAACTAGTGTAAATTATATGTCTTAACACTGAAAACCTTGTACATTTTTATGGTAATTTGGAACATCGTCTTTTTCATGATAATTCATAATTGGCAGTGAAGAAAATTTATATTTTTTCTTTGTTAAATTACTCAAGCATTACAGTTTCTCTGCAAATTGTTCAATTGCAATATATGTATAATAAAATAATTTTGTGTTTCCTAAATATATAATTATTCCTCTCGGGAAATAATCATATTTTATATATAAAATTGTTTAAATTTGCCGTTGGGCTATTTTGGAGACCATTTCATTTACGTATTGGCTATTTTGAAGAAATGTGCCTGTTTTGAGAGCCATAAAGCTTTCAAAATTGGGCTGTCAAAACCAAAGGAGGGGTGTTAATAAACATGCATTTTTGGCTCCGCTTGGATTGAGCTCATTTGCTCAAAAATGAATTGTCTCGAAGGGACACAGAACCTCTTAAAACTGTTTATCGATAATGCTTTTTGATTCGGAAAACACGGGGCCTTGCAGTCGACGATTTACATGGGATTTTAGGCATCGTGTCAATGATGGCTGAGTTTCATTTTGTTGTAAATCTTCTCCATTCACCAAACTTTCCTAAAAACTGACCATATACATATATGAGGAATAAAATACGTGAGAACGATGAGTCTGCTAGGTGGCACACATACTGTTTCGTGGCTCTGTATTAATCGACATTTTCAACATTATTAATTCCGCGGTACGAAACGCAATTCTCCTTATTCTATAGTTAAAAAATTCAACAAATAAACAAGTTCAAGATGCAGTAGGCTCACCAACTATGATAATATTAACACTGGTTCATCACAATAACGATAGTAATGTAGGTACCAAAGTACAGATGCAATTGCCCGCTACAGCCAACCGTTCTAGCACTGCAGACTTTTGCAGACCTTAGAAAAGGGTAAAGAACTTCAATTCATTATTTTCTTTCCATCTTCTTTCAATAGAGCAAACACCTAACAGGAATCAAGAAGTCAGTTGTTATTGGATATTGATACATGGACAAATAGACATATAGAAACATCACGTCACTTCGAGGCTATAATCAATTATATGTGTGTTGCTCTTTTTTCTTATTTTTCACAAGTTTTCTGTCAAAGATAGATAACTTTTGACATTGTTTCTTATACAATAGCTGTAGCACCTTGAAGTACTAGTATAAAGTCAATTTCTTGTATAGTTTCTCTTATAGTGCCATGCTGATATGTACTGAGAATGTGCGTATGACAGTCTCTGAATTTTCTTACTAGCTTATCACTGAAAAGTGCCAAATGTCATTCTCAGTACATATCAGCATATACTGTGGCACCTGAGAAAGGGCCAGTGAAAAATGTGATGTTCTGTGCGTCGCGCGGGGCCCTACGGTAAACCGGCCCTGGGTGAGCGAGGGTGCGCAGAGTTACGGCCCATAAGCGAGTAGCAAGAGAGTAGAGCGCGAGCGAGTTTGTGGATCGAAAGGAAACGTGTCGCGGAGGAAGTGCGAGTTTTGTAACGTCGATATAAAATAAAAGACGAAATACGTATCTTGATAAACAAGCTGTCCTCATTATTAACCATCCTTACAATACATAACTAAGTCCCGTATCGCAGAAAATATTCAAATTCGTGAGAACGAAAATCGTATGACAGTAAAGACAATACTAGTAACGATATCGATATGCCGAACAGCATAAGAGTATAGATCCCAATCAATGGTACTCACCGAATAATGATAGTGCGATAAGGTACGTCTCGACACTTAGGCTCAATGGCCACTCTCCAGGATCCAGAATATAATTCTCTTAATTAGAACTCGCTACTACTAGTAATCTGATTGTTACAAGTATTAGATATAATAGGCAAAGGATACGATAATCACCGAATTTTCCCGAGTACGAAAATAGTGTCGAATCAGAAGGATTCGATAGCGATATCAGGCAGCACTAATTTCAGGAGAATTCCATGCGGATCGAACTTTAGAACTCACCAGTAACAATCAAATTTTCCCAAGACGTCTAGTCACCACCACGGACAGCCAGTAAGAGAGCAATCTATCGGCTCGGCACTCGGCCGGTGGTAAAATCCCCACCTTTAATCTAACACGTTAGGTTCTTTTCCAAACTTATTCACGCGCCAAAATCTGAACTTGATTATGAGTCCCTTTACATTTCGATAGGTCGGTACTGAAGTTATCATGTCAACTGATAATTGATATTACGTTATTATTAGTATCATAAATGAGAGCGATTATCCCCAATCAGGTTCCTTGACTCTGCCTCAGAATGCGGATGCTGTTACACCATCGAGGTGCATATTTCCCCATCTACGGGGTCGGTTCTTAACGGTAACTAGTTCTTCCCGGACTCACAACACTTAGGGCAGCCTCCTGGTTCGCCCTTCGATAGGGTCCACGGGATCAGTGTCCTCGTCACCTTGGCTACAGGGGTGAAAAGGTGTGTTCTTCACTCGTCGCAGTCATCTCCTGATGCCTGGCTCCTCGAGTCGTTCTGGTTGCTATCGCTGATGTTCTTCGATTCCTCGGAAAGATTACGTAGACTTCCTCCCGTCAGCCACCGTCTATGCTCGAGCTTCGACAGGCGCTTTTGTGTGATTTGATCATTTACGTTAATTATTGCGTCTATAACTTGTCCTAGGCAACGCATTTTCATCTAGGATCAGTGACAATCGTGATAGTCTTCGGCCCTTTTCTAACTAAGTTACGACGGAGTGTTACTGGGTAAAATGGGCCGGAGAGGGGATGAACGTTAGGTCGGACGTAACAATGCCAATACTGCATTTTCATTTTGTGTCAACGTTCAAAGGAATTTTTACTCTGAAGCTAATTAATTTTACTACCACATCGTAGTAAGTTTCACTTGATGATTTTTACTATGCTGTGTAAGGAAAAATTGTTACGCTGCCTATAAAGACTACAAGCCTTATCGTTACGTCTCAGTGTTATTAGATTCATGGGTAATTTTTACCGCGTAAAAAAAAATTAATTTTTCCAACTTTCTAAACCAAACAGAACCTTTAATGTCCACTCAGATGACATTTCGTGGGTTTGTCTAACTAAAATGTCAAAAACAAATTGATCTTTATTTTTTAATACATAACGATGGAACATCCACTATAGTGCATGTATCGAATAACGTGATTAGTATTAATGAAGAGTAATTAGGGCTGGGCTTATCCGGAAACAACCCAGAGTCATTTGTTATCTTAAGTTGGTCATTTTATGTGCTTCGGATGTACGTCGGTTGGCGATATAAAGCCGAGATGATGAAGTTTGATACTCGGTTTCATCCTTATAGGGATCCTATCCGATTGCATGACAGTTAAATAAGACAAATGATGGTTTCAATTAAAGCTGTCTCCGCGACTCTTCGTTCCCTCTAGCAACCCTGAAAAATTTATCTTAATCTGCAGCCAGATACTCTATAATCATGAATTTAACAAACTGTAAACGTAGGAAATGTTACACGACCTGTTATAAAAATGAATTGTTACATTTTCTGGAGTAATACGTAGCATAAGGAAACATATTCTACATACGAAAATTATTCAGTAGTATCTAGATTAAAGTTATAACTTACTACGTTCATTGTTTCAACATACATATTAATAAAATATTAGCATTAGTAGCCAGATAGGATGATCAAGTGAGCCAAGCCTGGTCCAAAGTTGGGTCAATTCTAACGATGCTTGCGTAAGATTTAGCATCCATAGTTGGTGCGATCCTGGCGGAACCTTCGGATGATATCCTCGAACCGAGATTGAGAGAAAAGCCTGGATCAAGCGTGACAAATAAAAATATTTTTTCTACAAAAATATCATTTTTTGAAATATTATCGCCAATTTACTTGCATTTGCACTGAATCTACAGGTTTACTCGATCAAATGGCACGGATTAAAACTTGGAATCATAAACTTTAGGAAATAAAATTTTTAACGTTTGAGATGGGATCCGATCTTGGTACCTTGGAGTTTATAGAATGCGACCATACCTATCCAGCTATTAAGGTTAATGATCGAGCTCTCCGCGCCAGTTGAGGAAAGAGAAGAGATTCTAGTACTTCTGTATTGTGTTGATACCACCCGGAAAAGGGCTACCTTTGGAATACCGGAGTATCACCTACGTGGAAGGTAGGAGTAGTGGTCCAGATAACGACCGGTTTGAATGAGTTAAGCGAACTAGGAGCTTATAAGCCAGGGACCGACGGACTCAACCCCTTGACCGAGATGGTAGTGCGTCTCTGTCAGGTCTCTGTCAGATTTGAAGAGTTTGGAAAGAATTCCCTTTAGGCGCCAGGGATCCTCCTTGGTAGACAGGCGAGCGTATCCATTCAGATCGGTGGTCCAGTGGAGTAGTGGTCGGAGTGCCGGTAGAGCAGACGTCTCGAGAGTCGGGGGGGAGGGGTGTTCTGGAGATACGAATTGGCGTACAACAGCGTGACGTCATTACTACTAACGTACAGGTATTACATGTTAATGTTGTGATTTGCGATACTGTGTAATAATTATAAGATATCGGATGATGTGTTATCGTTATCGATCCAAAATAATTGATCCAAAATAATTGATATACATTTTCAAAGATTGTATCTAAGCGAACGAGATCTAGCTATGTTGCTTCATAGGTTCGAACATTTGTGTATCGAGGTTGGAAGCCGTGTTGTATGTAGGATGGACGTTATGTAGAATGTTTTAGTATAATAAGTTTTATATTTCACGTGAATGACAAAGTACGTATGTCATACGCATATTCGTTGAATCAGACTACATTGAATTCGATTTTGACGCGCTTGATCAACGCAGCTGATGCGTCATTGCCAAATTTCGAGGGAACCACCTCGCCTCGCATCATTTTCTTGACGGTTTACCTAATATTTTTCGTAAATTCTCTTTAATTTCATTTATACCCCGACAATATGCCTGCATAATCATGATCCTCATACTCTGTATTATATATATACATATGTATAGTGCAAGTGCGTGGCCGAGTGTGTGGAACACTGAGTGTCCAGTGGACGCCTTTATGGAGCCCGGACGCGGCACCATGAAAGTAGGCAGAAGGGATACAGCCGCAATTATTTGAATTTTTTTAAAGGAATTTATAGGACAGCCAGTTTTCGTTAGGCCCTGCGAAAGTAGTCTTACTTAGAGAATATCTCACGCACAAAAAGAGCCGAGTGGGAGTGATGCTGACACACAGATGACTAGGGTGGCTACCGACGTCAGAGCGCACACTCCCTACGAAGAGGAAGCTCGTCTCCAACGAGACCTGTTATGATCGCGAATCGCGCCATGGAGGGGATTCGCGGAATCGGTAGGTACACCGAAATAGGAACACTCTTAGGCAGGCGAGCCACTGCGCCTCGGAGTAGTCGTGAGCCACTGTTGGGAAACACACTGTATGCGACGGGATTTGTATTGTAAAATCCTCTGTTTACTTAACTGTAATAAACGAAACGGTATCCTACTCGCTACGTAGTTATTTTGCGCGGCTACTCACCTCTACCACCATATTCGCCTCTACGATTTTCAGTGCGCTGAGGCTGAGCTACCGGGAAATGATGGAAAATGGCCGGAATGAGGGACGGTGGCTGCGCGAGTGGACTGTTCAGGGAAGCCTCACCTGGCACCCAGTATTTATATTTTCGAATCTTTTTAGATTTCAGCTTGTTGGGAGCAGCCACGGATCATTTGTAAACTACACCGATGTACGGTATACGTCTTCTCATATACGTGGTGTGGCTATTAAATAACGAGACTGATGCTGTAAAACATTTTATTTTGATTTCGTCCATATTTATTTATTATCATCTTCAATATACACTCCTCTATCCCTACGCTCCATGCAAATCTTCCAAAACGCTGCGCAATTGCAACTTGTTTGTTAAAATAATAGCTAGTTCTTATCGCAGGTCCAACGGACACTACCACGTGTTTATGAAACAATTCTCCGCCTTCTACTGTCAATCGCATTAAAAGGAACAAGATTTGAGTCCGTGGAAGCCGTAAAAGAGAATGCGGCCTGTGTTCTGAAGGAGTTGACAGAGAAAGTGTTTCGTACAATGGAAGATTCGCATGGAGCGTTGGACGGACAGAGGAGGGGTGGATATTGAAGGTGATAATAAATAAATATCGATGAAATCAAAATAAAATGTTTTACAGCCTCAGTTATTTAATAGCCACACCACGTATAGCGGTTTATAAGATATTTTGATTCCACACAGGTACAAGAGTTCACTCGGGTAAAAAGTTTCGGCGATACATGCCCTGTACATATAGCCTGTACATACATTATGCCTGTACTTGGCGCAAGATTCGACCAAGTCTTCGACCAAGTACAAACATAATCATAAATATATTACTTTATTTAACAAAAGAAGAACATTACACAGTTACAATTCAATTATTATATTATTAATATTAATATTGTAGGGAACACGGGAGGAATTTTAGTAAAAGGGAACACCAAAGTTCGATTGACACTCTAATCTCCAGTTTATTTTGATGCTTCTTATACAGACTCTAATTCCCTACTGCCTTCTCAACGCTCGCTTCTCCCTGTTCGCCCGCGCGGCTGAACAGGGGGGAAGGGGATGGGTAGGGCATTTCGGACGATAACGGCCGCGTTTGCTTCGTTCCTACACTCGGCCATCCTAGTTGACAGCTGTCCTCAGATGTCCTCAGCGTCCTCTTCCATGCTGTCTATGTCGCTGTCATTGTCGCTTATCCAGGGCTTCATGCAGTCGGCGGATGTAGTTACTTGTCGCGGTCCTTCGTGCTCGCCTATTTTGCTAACAATATAGCGGTCGTGGTTCAATGCTTCTCGGATGACGTAAGGTCCTAAGAACTTTATTGCTAGTTTTAGGCCTGGTTTTAATTGCGTCCTCTTAATAGCCACTAAATCATCAACCGCATAGCGCGTGGCCTCTTTCCGCCCTTTGTTGTAGCTCCGTCTATTTTCTCTTTGAATTTTCGCGATGTGTTCGCTAAATTTCCCAAGTGCACAGTTTTCGCCTGACCCAACACCTCGAAATTTGATCTCACTACTCTGCAGTGGCGGTGCACCTACCTTTACGAACTGCTCCGCGCGCATAAGATTAATGTCGCTGCCCGTATCAATCAACGCATACAGGTCGCAGCCTGCAACCTGAACTTCCTTCAAACATTTCCCTCGCGCGAATCCCCCCTGCATACATGCGCTTCCCACTGCGTTCGCCTCCTTCGCCACGTTCGACCTCGACATACAATTAACTGCTAGGTGACCGCGATCGCCACAACGAAAACATTTACTTCCCTTTTCTTTCGATGGGCATCTGAGGCTGAGGTGTCCTGGTTGTCCGCAATTATAACAACGTCTAATGGAGCTCGTGCTGTTTCTTCCCTCGACTCTCTGCACCTCACTGCTGCTGCCGCTCGTCCTGGTGCCATAGGCGTTGCCGTGGACGTTTTCTCTAGGTCGGATGGTGATCTTCTCAAATGCAGTTAACAGACATGTCGGTGTTTTAAATCCTTGGATCCGCGCTTGATCTCGCAGGAGTTGGTCAGGTATTCCTTCAATGACATAGTCGACTAACTCGTCCTCATCAATAGGGACGCGATTTGACAGAATGATCTTGTCATGCAGGTAGTCCGCGAATGTTTCTCCTCTTTTCCATGAGCGCTCTTCGAATTTCTTCCGCAGAGTAACCCTATTTTCTCGATGGAAGAACATATTTTTCATGGCCATAAGTAACTCATTGGTCGACATCTGAAGATGGTCTGGTTTTGAGTGAAACCACTCTAAAGCCTTTCCTTTGAGACGTGATCCTATCAAAATACGCGTCAGATCGTCCTCGAGGTTGTATGTCACTTTCAGGAGTTCAACCTGCTTTTCCCATTTATCCAAGGCGTTGTTATTGCCGTCAAAGTAACCCAACAATTCGGCGATAGTGTTGACGTTTATTTTGGTGGGCGTACTTGGAACGGTCATATGAACCGTTTCTCTTTCCCTCGCCGCGCCAACTTCTCGCCTAAGGATTTCAATTTCCCGACGTGCCAATTCGAGCTCGCGTTCCATCATTTCCCTCTCTCGCCTACTTAGCTCGATTTCCCGCTGCACTTGTTCGTCAGGACTTGACGGGATGCACTGCCCGCTTCCCATGCCATCTCCTTGAATGATTGCAGGGCCGTCGTTGCCGTCCTCGGTCTCATCACTCGGAGTGTGTGCCCACGCGCCTGTTGGATCGGCTGCCATGAGGCGACCTAATAACTCAGTCTTTGACCCTACCGAACTCATTCCCGCACTTTTCAATTTTCTTTTTAACTCAGCAACTGTAAAGTTGCCTGCACCATTCGCTTCCAAACTCATTTCGTCGTCGTCCCACAACTCTCGTCACTTTCGCGGTCTCACTTGCACTCAGCGATACTCAGTCTTATTATCAGGTATTTCGCACTCAGCGTTTCGTCTCCCGGCCGCAGATTATCAAACCGCGGTATTCAGATCCCGGCTGAGCCCCCAATTTGTAGGGAACACGGGAGGAATTTTAGTAAAAGGGAACACCAAAGTTCGATTGACACTCTAATCTCCAGTTTATTTTGATGCTTCTTATACAGACTCTAATTCCCTACTGCCTTCTCAACGCTCGCTTCTCCCTGTTCGCCCGCGCGGCTGAACAGGGGGGAAGGGGATGGGTAGGGCATTTCGGACGATAACGGCCGCGTTTGCTCCGTTCCTACAATATTATTGTTATATTATTATTACGCTACTGATAATAATAATTATATAATGTGACAATAAAATTGTAGTTCAAATGCCAGTTGAACAGATGAAATTGTTTTTCTTTAGAGATATAAAACAATGAAGTCTCTGTAGCAAACAACTCGTAGCTCTGGATACAATTTTTGTTACAAAGTATGCACTGGAATATATTGTATAATATTATTCGATTTTATCAATTAGTAGGGGCACAATTTAAATGTATTGTTTTGTTACAAAAGACTTTGTTTTTGAATTGTTAAAAAACAGATTGAACTCGCGGATAGACTATAATTGTATAATTTGTAAAAAAATAATATAAAATAATTATTATTATCCGTAATATGAATAGTTTATTTAGCAGAACAAAGCAAATAGACCAGGGAAAATGGAAATATTTATGTAGTTTACTCTATACGCTTTACCACAGACGATGTTAAACAATGTTCAATTAAATATGTATAAGTATGGTTTTATAATTGACTGAAACTAAATTGCATGCACGACAGTATTAAATCAAAGAATAAGACAGAAGAAGAATTGCAAAATAGTACATCTAATACCATAATTATCAAATATTACTTCCCTTTGAATAATTTCAAAAAATCACTAAAATGCAAAATAGTAATTTAATACAAGCATACTCTTGTTCAACAATCCAATAACCCGCTTATAAAATTGGTTGATGCGTCAAGCGAAAATCGGCACACACTTGGTACTATTACCGTTAGTTACACTGCCCGGCCCGTTCGATTATCCGGGCTTCCCCTAAATATATTAATTCTTCATTAAAAAATTGCCTCTTGTTACTATTTCATTTAATCATTGGTAGCCAATGAACATTTAATGGAAAATAAATAGAATGTTTTGCTACGAATTGCTATAAAACAAAACCAATTACACGAAAAGATAATTAACTATACTTAATCCTAAATAAAAAACAAAGTATTTCCATGTTAGAAAATGAAAATCACCTTAAAATCTTCTTCGTTGCATTCATCAAACCCTATGTCATATATCGTTGATATACCATGTTACTTTTTTGATAAAACTAATCTCCTTTCGTTTCAAATGTTTTTTGTCGGTGCATAAATAAAAATAGAAATTGCCTGTGCATGAAAATTTGAAACACACTGCATACCAACAAAACGTATATGAGGAATCATAAAGTCACAGCAAAAGAATAAAGGAAATGGAGAAAGAACTGCACATTCTTCTTTTAGTAAATCTGAAGATACCTCTGCCTTTTAAGCAAATCCCTGCTATCCTCTTAGCTTTTCAAAAAAAAACACTTTATCTTCCATTCCTTTGAAGATAGATATCCTTGACCATACAAAGCGACAGTGGAAGAGGCCTTACTCGCATACAAATGTCCGGAGTTATAATACATCAAATCTAATAATATAGAACCCGAGAAAAAATCTAGTAAGGGTTCCTACTTGGTCTTTTCTAGTTTTTTCCAATTCTATTAGGGGCTCAGCAAGGAAATCTAAGCATAGTCCTACTAGGCTGGTCACGCTTAGATCAGCGGGAGATTCTCTTTCAACGACTTCAGATTCGCGCGGTATATCTAGAATAGTTTTTCTGTTGTCGGTATTTCGACATTGACGTCCTGTTGACGATGACAATTTTCATTAGCATTGGCTTACTATCATTTTCCGCGGCTTTGACAGATAAACGCAATAAGCTTTAGACTCCTCTGAATATCCCGTAAAGATACCCTGCTCGAATCTCGATTTAAATTTACCTTTGTTTTGACTTTTGTCTAATGCGTATACTTTCGTCCCGAATTTTTGGAAATAAGACACCGTGAGGGTTTTTCCCTTCCACAACATGTAAGGTGCCTGTCCGTTCAATGCGCTTGTCGCACACCTGTTACGCACAGAGCAAGCGGTATTAGCCCAAAAAAGAAGGGGGGGGGGGGGGGGGAGGATCTCCGACTTTACGCATCATGCATCGTGCCATTTCCACCAATTTACAGTTTTTTCGTTCGGCTATACCATTTTGCTACGGTGTGCACGGCACTGTTAAATGTCGCTGTATTCCGTGGCTTCTTAAAAACCCATTCAACTTTATTACAATATTCAGTCCCATCGTCCGACTTTAATTCTTTTATTTTCTTGCCGGTAAGTGTTTCAACTGCGGTTTTATAACTTTTAAAATCGTACAAGAACTCACTTTTGTTTTTCACAAAGTAAACTTCACACCACCTCCAGTTATCATCAATAACGTAACAAAGTATTTCTTTCCTACACAAGAAGAATGGCCCATCGGGCCACAAACATCGGTATGAACAATTTCTAGTAGATGTTGTGTATGTATGCTCTTCTACACTCTTAGGGAAAGGCTTCTGAGTCCGTTTCTCCCGGATACACACTCCGCACTCCGACAGCTTTTCGTCGTCTTTAAAATTTAAATCTTCGACCACACTGTTTCTCGCCATTGTTTTGAGGTCATCTTCATTCAAGTGACCCATTTTCGCGTTCCACTCGTCGATTGCACCTTTTTGCACGCAGATTTTTTTTCACTTTGCAAGTAAAATCACGTTTTTGTCTTTATCCATTACTATATCCTCTCTCTCCTTTACTAAAAGTGACTTCATGTCTAAGATCGGTAATTTTCGACACCAACAACAGGTTAGCACGCATATCCGACACGTAGAACCCTTTTCCGATATTTAATTCGCGATCACTATTGCTAGTATCTACAGTCAAACGAACATTTCCCGTTCCCGTAATACGCGTTCTCTCACTGTTTGCTAAACTTAACTCTGTGTCCGTGTGCGGAAGATTTTCGAGCATGTCTCGATCATTGCACATATGATCTGTGCATCCACTATCTAGGCACTACTCACCTCTGCTCACGTGACTGTACAGAACTTCTTCAGTCGTAACTAATAACGTTGAGTCACCGGGTTTGTTTTGTTTACGCTCTGACTTTTTTGTGATTATTTTCGCACTTTCTTGCGCTTTGTTTTGATTTCGTTGGGTATGTACTTAGCATAACACTCACTAGCTATACCCACACGATCACAACGATAGCATTCTCTATTACTTTTATTCCTATGACTGTCAGCCTTTGGGACCTCGTCGTTGGGTACTTTGTTTGCGTGTTTGCTCATCAAGTATGTGTCAATTACATCGCACCTTCACTGTTGACTGAATCACAGGATTTACGCCCCTCGTAATCCTCAATAATTTTCACGTTCAAAATTTCAATTTTGGGCAAGTAATTGCGTGATTTCATCGCTGTTCTGAACATTGTAAACGACTATACAGTAACAAGATGCTTAATAATTTGTCTATCACTTCCAGACCGATTTCTTTCAGTTTCTTCACCGCGTCAAAGAAATCTGATATATGTCTTTTGAGGTCATCAGGACTAATCTCAACAATACATCTACCAATAGTCCATTATTGCTCAATACCTCCGTATCTTTAACAATATTAATCGCTGAAAAAACATTGGATTCTTTTATCATTGGTGGTGATATGAACCTGGGGCCCTGTTTATTAGTCCTCCGCTGCGCCTTATTTTTCGATGACTTTATACATTTATATGATTGTGATTAAAATGATAAAATTTAAAAACACAGTCAATTATTTCATACGGAAATCGATTATTTCAGTTGTAACGTATTACCGATCGAGATCCATAATAATTCAGTAAATAGCCACTACATGTCAGGGCACTCGCCTCTGTTATCCCCTCTTATCTACCTGTCGTGCAAATTCAGAATCCCACCGTGTCGCTCTTCCCTTTTGCCACGAGACACTGCGGAAAGCACACGCGTACCTTGGGAGCACGACAGGTAAGCCACCACGTTTAGTAAATTCATTAGCTTTTCTTTAAATATAATTATCTACTTCATTTGTCTCTTTTTTTTACATATTGTATAGTTAAACTACCGTGGCAATAGGGTTCTGGTCCCAGATTCCCTAGTGGACTTTATCAATCATAATTGGGTCTAAAGAGAAAAAGAATATGGCAAGTCCTGAATAACGGAATGATATATCTGGATCGAAATCTTCAAGAATATTCATAGCAGACCACCAAATCCTGGGCGAGCTCCAACGAACAATCCATGTATTTGAACAAGATGACCACTGAATGAAAAACTCAGAAGAATGATAATTCCATGCGTGAGTACGACTGTTGTACGAGGAATAACGTTTTAAAGATATAATTTTGTTTAGATTTTAAGCGCATATTTATATTTCCTTGCGTTTGATATTGTATACGGTGAGAAGCGATAGCAATTATGATCGTTGTGATCAGAAGACCATGGAACCATTAATATTCCGTAATGTTGTTTTTTATATATAATAAATTTAAAGGTCGACATAAGAATTATTGAATTTGTTATACAGTTATGACGTGTTGACCCAACTAAAAATATCCGCGGGTTCTCATAATATTGATGAATGTATAAAGCACATACACCATATAGCGTACATCGTAATGTTTACATTATTGTTACGTATATCGGCCTTCATTCCGAACCAGATTAATAACATAGCCGACAGTCAATATAACTGCAGACTCAGCACGTTACCCAGTGCACTGCCTGTGTCACCTATCCAGCTGCTTAGTTGTGTGCATTCCTAAGGTCCTAACCATACCTAGAGCATCAGCAAAAATCGACTATATAAGCAGCCAAAATCATGATACTGACGCTCAGAAAATCATTTAGTTTCACGCGCAAAAGATCGGACTGAAGATTGTCACTCGTGGCTCTAACCGTTAGAGTATTAGATCCAGTGTAATATTCGCAATCTGGCCTAGGTACGGATTCGTCATTACATACCCTAGGGAACAAACTGGATCGGTTACCGGGCAAAATTGAGCTGCATAGACTAGTCTTTCCAAGTAACGCATATACTAGATCATTTTTTGTTCCACCAAATTTCTTTTCGCCTTAACCTCACATATAGTCAGGTTTTCTAATCCAATTTCACGATTTTTATCCCAGTATTTCTCATAACCGAAACACTGTACACAACAATATTCAATTGAAAACTACCAAATCATTTGTAACAATATATCGTAAATTCACATTTTACTCGCGTCTTAAATATTTATCAGCCATCCTTAAACATTTCAGGGAATATCTATCCACGTTGAAATAACAAGGCGTGTCTCAACACCTTAAACGAGCAACGAACCCACCATTGAGAGCATTCTCACCGCTCGGAATTCAGTCAAATATTATTCACGTTACCTCTGGTCGTTCCTTTTCTTTTGGTTACTTCTAAATTTTTGTTATCAAATTTAAGGGCCTCGCTAGCCACTACGGCCTACGTAACAATATTTTACAATTGTTGATCAATAAGTGATTGATTATTAAAATAAACAGCATATTTGTCCATTAACAATATCTTAACAATTTGTTAGTAAATGTAATAGTCAATTGTCAACTAATGTGAACGGTTGTAAACGGTTATTAAATAATTAATGAATAATAATTGAAGAATAAACTTTAAGACACTGTATACACTTACACTATACTTTTTGTATGCATATCATATGGCACAATTGGTCATCGATAGATGGTTAACAATTGGTAATTAATAATTAGTTAATAACTATTAATATACATATATTGAGAAGCAAAGAAGGCAAGTATCGACAATTATTGACTTCCTGATTTCTTAATTAAAAATGGTACAACAGTGAAATATCTAAAAATAGTGCACTATAAACTAAACATTTAATATTTATCGCATTGTTTGAGAGTTCAACACTTTATAAATAGATTGAACGAATGCCCGTGGACAGTAAATGAATAAATTTTAACATATTAGTTAACAATTAGAAAATTATGAATTAAGAAACACTTAATAATTTTTGTCAGTTGCATATTCATAACGAATTAACAATTTTTAATAGATAATCAGTTACTGACATTAATATTTGTATACCACCCGAAATCTATCAACGATCTCCTGAATAAGACAGGGTCGATTTTTAATACTTGAGTCTAGGATTTTTTTTAGGAAAGTCCTTGCGGATATAGTAAGACTTTACTGCGGAATCGCCGATAAAACCTAAACAGAGCCTAAGTGAAGAATTGTTACTGTGGATGGCGTGATTGAACCTAGACTGTTTTGTTTCAAGATCAATAAGAGTTGCACCATCCGCATCTCATTTTTCATACAACGCCTTCAAAGAGTAACAATTTGTGGTGCAAACAATGATTTTGCCATATGCGATGCCATGATTACGCCATAATTTCTTTTCAGATTCTAGCCGTTTCCATATTACTTTCCACCCGCTGAGCTTCATTAGTGAGAACAGTGTTTGCTATGAAATCGCTGAAAGGGTTAAGCAACTATAACTTTGAAAAATGTTACAAAGTCTCGCAATCAACGTCTTCATCAAGAAAAACTTTCCTCTGAGTTTTGTTCGTGAGTATTACGAATGTAGAGAACTCGTCCCAATTAATGAGAGATTCCATGACAGAAAATTTCAAGAAATGAAAAGTAAATTACCCATATTCAATATAATTAATACTAAAATACTCCTCATATATAGTTTATTGATAATAATCAAACGGAAGAATTTTTTCGAAACTTTTCTTCTTTTATTCTTTGCTGAGGCAGTTACTAATATTTAGAGTTAAGCACTGTACTTTAAAATATAACAAGCCACTAATCCCTAAAAGATAAATAAGATGTGGCCGAACCAATAGTACAATTAAAAGAAAGAAAGGTGAATCCTCACAGAAAAATTATTAAGGAGTGCTAAAATAAAGTATATAAAATTTATGCGAGGAAGTTCCAGTAATTGTAATTTAAATATATGTAAACGTGCTTGAGAGTGACGAAGCGTAAGCCGAGAAGGGGAAAGATATGATTATTTGTTCAGTTAATAATACGTATCAAAAAATTATACATAAATGAATCGTATAACCAAGTAACAGCTACTAAAAGTTGTGAAATTATCCTGGGTCCTTATGTGCCCAGAACGGGAGCCTGACGCAATATTAATAATAACTGCGAATTGGTGGGTAATCAAAAGAAGGGAACACGGGGTAAAATAGAAATATTATATTAGTAATTGGTAAAGAAACACAAAATAAAATTAAAAAATAAGCCAAAAAATGAGTAAAATGAAAAGAAAAGAAAACTCAAAATGCGCAATAGGCTAAACTAGACAACGCAAAACAAAACGGGAGCTATAGCGTAGAAGCATGTAATGTCGCAGTGGAGCTGTAACTCGACAGTAGGAGCGGGGAATCAGGAAGGAAGAAGGGCTCTGGTAGTAAAGAGATAGGAGAGAAAGGAAGGCTTATCAGCAACAAATACTTTTCTCAAAATAAAAATTAGGCGCTAGGTACGGTAACCGTGTAGAACCGACAAGTGACCTCGTGAGGCCTTCCAATATTTACTTTGACTCGAAAACTGGGCATGGCTAGTAGGGTAGAGGAGAGCGGTCTCAGGGAGAAGGTTCCCGACCACAATGGTTTCCTAATTATTACCTCGATATCCTCGCAAGATACTTGACTAAAACGCAACGCACACCTCTCGGCCTCATGCTTAATCCAATGTTTCTTGTGGTATCTGGTCCTCGAGGATGGTCCTCGATGATCCCCGAGTCAGTGTCCGAGGGCATGAGAAAAAGGAATGAAAGAGTGGAGGGTAAGGGGCTTACAATACTAATCGTGGTCCTTAAACAAAAGATACGCAATAAAGAGTTTAATTCGCAATAATTGGGCCCCAGGCGAGTGATGCTTTGGAGCCAGTTGGCAGGGAAGAGCCTGTAGCGAAATATTTTTGTTACAACGTACAGATTACTTTAATCATAAATAGTGTAAAAACTTCTGCGTGGACAAGATTTTCTAGTTGCTGAGGAAAAATCCAATAACTTTTTTTATTGTGACTTACACTACCAACAGAAATTAATATATTTTCATTACTTATAAATTTATTAGATTTCTCAAAAGACTACATTACGTATTGATCATCGTCCTGCTAGAATTTTCTAAATCACACGATCTGTCAACAATTATTCGTACAAACTGTAACCGGTTTACCATGATACACGGTTTCCCAAATTACCAAAGTTCATGAATATTATGTCTACCACCACAATGTACCAACATATGAATATGTCATCCTGTCTATCGTGAAACGAGCAACTAATTAGAGCATATATTAAATATACATCAACTTAGCCCCTTGAAAATAGAACAATTTGTCAGCCAATCTGTGGTTGATTGGACTAGATTAAAGATCCATATCAGTAATCCTAACGATTCAAAACCAATACGGAAATCTAATAACACCAAATATGAAGTAACTTCCAAAGAAAATTATTATATTTGTTCTTTCCATTTTTATTTATAATATAATTACTTCACGTAATGGTTTTATCTGTAAACTCAAAAGGCTTCGACTACATTTAGGTGTGAGCCCACGTGCTTGAAATGTTCTTGGTAACTGTTCGTTCTTAACAAAATGTTTCGTGAGCAAGTTGAACCACTGAAAGCTGTTACAATACAATTCTTCTGAAAGGACAGTAGACGAATTAAGCAGAGCTTTTATTTCTTACAAATGGGGCGAAACTTAATCCCGGTAATGTCCTCAAACAAATTTCGGTATTTTCCACTAGCTTTAAGAAAACTTTTCCGATTAGACTGTATTTGAAGACTTCTTGCGCATTTTTTTCTCATTCAATTAAACGTTCTCTCGTTGGCGATTAACATCATTTTATCACTGTAATTAAACCCTCCGAAAATTATGTACTCCTTGTTCATTTTAACGTCGGAGAATTTTTAGAGTTTAGTAGTATGAATATTTTATATATACGTACATATATAAACAATACTCTAAATACTTTCGGTATAAATATTTTAATTTCTAATATTATCGCATGGCCGTGAGTAAGGTTTGATTTTCAGTGCGTAAGTGTCCTTTTTTTCATACTGTGTGCCGTGAGAAAAGTACACTTTACGCATTAAGAATCGAACTTTACACATGAACTTTACTTACGGCCGTGCAAAAAATAGCATATGCAACTCGTGCGTGACTGTTTTACACCCACGTGATCGCGACGAGACTCGTCGCCGGTTCGGCCGGTGACTCATTTGAGATGATCATGGCTCATGAAAAAAGTTCACTTTACGCACTAGTTCCATAATATACTATTTTATGTAGATGAGCGGATATGACCAAAAATTTATAAAAAACTGAACCATTTGATATCATTCCCTGATTTTCAGTAACTTGGAAGAGCATCTATCAACTAATCAACAAGTTCAGTCATCCGGGTAATTGGATATATGTAGGCAAGACTTAAGTACTTGGAATATTCCGGATAATAATATCGATAAAATTCGCAAGTATTCCAACCGTTGCAACCATCTATAATCATGTCCCGAAATCAGAGTCCATAATTACTTAATGATAAAAATAAACTATAAGACTATGATTTGCCACGACATTGCTATGATTACTTTAAGGATACTCAATTTAAGTTTAGTGAAATATTTTGGATGGAACACGATATGGATTTCCATAGTTTATCTGCAGCCCGTAGAATGTCGAAAATAGATTATATTTCATTTGTCAAAATTGAAGTCTGAGGTCGCGGCCGAGATCTGTGACTATATGTAACGTTACGATATGTTCCTCGTTAATTACTTAATCACACGCCCCGATAACAGATTAAGGGGAAACTTGTTCTATGTGTGAGTTGGCACACGGACGAGAGCTGGAAGCGAGGAATCTTCGCACCCAATAATTTCATTAAAGAAAACACTGCCGATAAATTTATTACACCAAATTGAAGCCTTCCGATAAAATATATTTTCCTGCGGAGTCAAATTTCTGAATTATCTTATATATAAAAATCTCGTGTCACGGTGTTTGTTACCGAACTCCTCCGAAACGGCTCGGCCGATTTTCATGAAATTTGGTATGTATATTTGGTAGGTATGAGAATCGGTCGTAAAGTATATTTCATACCGCTAGGTGATTAGGGTGTCCGTATCCAGAAAAATTTTTTGTATTTTTTTTGACAAAAATTTTTTTTTGTATTCTTCTTTATTTGGCATCAGAAAATACCTATAACTCCAAATTTTCACACTCCTGCCCCCACCCTTCCATTCCTTAATACGGGATAATCTTATACGCGATTTTAGTATTTTTTTAATGAAATAATTTAACCGTCGTTCGTATTTCAAACAGAACGAAATTATTTATGTCGTTGAATGATAGATGCCGCTACGTCCGCCTCATCCAACTTTCATCCACGCATGCGTCACGCACCACGTCATTTTGAAATTTCAATCATGAAATGTCAATTTTGATTTATAAGCAATATATACGTATTTTATGACTGTAAAAAGGTTGGTAAAATACTGAAAGAACAAATACATTATCGATATACCGTTTTTCATCAGTAAGTACAAGAATTTTTGTCTATTTGTCTATTAGAGTGAAAAAATTTAATTTATAAGAAAGGTTGGTAAAATACTAAAAGAAGAAATCAGTTATCGGTATACCGTTTTTCATCAGTAAGTACAACAATTTTGTCTATTTGTGTGTGTATACAGTGAACAATTTTAATTTATAAAAAAGGTTGGTAAAATACTAAAAGAATAAATCCATTATCGGTATACGGTTTTTCATAAGTAATTAAAACAATTTTGTATATTTGTGTGTGTGAGTATTACAGTGAACAATGCCAGGAAGACGGAAGGGGGCGAATTTAGGAAGAAGAAGGAATAAAGCAACAAATATGAGAAATAATAGAGCAGAAAGAACAGACGAACAAATCCAAGAAGATAACGAAAATATGCGTGTGAGCATGTCGCAATTGCGTGCATCTCAATCACAAGAGGCACGAGATGAAAGAAATCAACAACGACAATTGGAACGGAGACAAGCGCGACGGTTCGTAGTTAACACACGCAGAGCAAATTACCTACAACGCCAACAAGTACATCGAGCATTTACATCCGCTTCGTTCCTTCGTCTCGCATTCGAGTACCAGCCAGATATTGAATATTCCGCTCATCCGAAAGTCGTGATTGGTGCTATGGGCAAAGAATGTCCCCATTGTCATGCGCTCAAATTCAAACATGAGTCAGCCGGGATGTGTTGCGCTTCAGGAAAAGTGCAACTACCAGAAATTGAGACACCACCAGAATCATGAACGGATTGCTCATTGGCAATTGAGCTTAATTGCTCTTCGAAATTAATATTCATTTGATATATTTTTTATCCTAAAGTAGGAAAATGAAAACAATGAATATGTCCGTTATGTTAATGAAATACATTGAATTGAGAAAATGAATGGTTGGTGTTTTTTTGTTTTTATCTGCGGTTATCGTCTACAGCGCTCAATTCCTTTTTTTGTCATAGATCCCATCCCCAAACACTTACAATACATTCGTTATATTTTATTTAACAACCAACATATTCACTAGAAATAATTTATATGGCAGAACAACGTTCGCGGGATCAGCTTGTTTCTCTATAATATTTCAAAGACACATTTTCGATGCAGTCCATTTTAAGAGAAAGCAAGCAAAGGAAATGGATTTTTTTCAAATTTCTAGATTGAAATAATCTTTAATTATGTTTTCTATCCCGCTATTAAATTAACGCTAGATTTATGGAACCTGTCACTTTGACGGATTTCAAATTTCATGTTCAACCCTTAAATTCCACATTGGGGTGAATTGTAAACTCGCATCAGCTAGTTTATTTATAAATATATAAAATATAAGTGATCGTCAACAGTGACGGCTTACGAATCTGTCATGGGGACCTGATGATACCTTTAGCATTCTTTACTTCACATTTATGGCATTCTTGCACTGAACGACCAATGAGATTCGAAAAAAGGGAACACGGAGGGAAAGTTTTTACAGACTCTCCTTTCCACGCTCCATTCAAACGCGTTCTTATCGATGACATTATTGCAACTTCAATGCTGATTATGTCGAAATCTTACTATGTAGATTAAAAAATGCAAAAATAAGTATTGCTTAGAATTTTCCAAGGAATAAAATGGTACTATTTTGTTTTGGATGGTGAATGCACAAGAAACATGATTCACGCCACTGTACCTACAAATCCCTTCGGAAAGATGTTGAATGAGAATTTATTACGCATATTGATATTCTACCACACCATTTACAAGCGGTGTAAAAATGTAAGTTAATACATAAGTATAAAGAATATAACAAGCAATTATACAGATAGTGCTTACCTCTTCCCAGACCAATTGCTTGCTTACTCCAGGACGTAGATTCATTATTTTCAACTCAGCAGCTTTCAGAACTCCATCTTGTGTGAACTCGACATTAGGTTTGCCCTGATCCCCCTCCACGGAGACATTCTTCAAATATCTGTGCATACAACACATAAATAAAATATATTTGTAAAATGCATATACGATAGCCAACATAATCGACCATATGAATTAACGAATGTGATTAAAAACAGTGATTTTCTCGATATTTCAGTTCAGTTCAATATATTATTATAACCCAGGTGAAAATGAAATACAGTATGTATAATAAGTTTCGGAACGGTCAAATATTAAAAAAAAATACGCGTTTCAGAAAACAATGCTTGTAATAAATTTTTTAGGGTTCACGAAACGTATTATCTGATGAAGATTATTTGACATTGAAATAACTTTGTAGCTGTACTGTACTTTGTAACTTTGAAAGTAGCTTTGAAAAGCTACGTTAAGATCAACTTACAAATGGTCAAAAGGAAACCCGATTTGATACTACATATTCTTGTAGCTAATCACTAGAGCTTTTTAAGACACCACAATTGAACCATTTTTCACGAGGAATGCCACCAGATATGAGTATTCAAACTTTCAATATTGCACGGAGAAAACAAATTTGTTATTCCAGGATGACATAAGTTATTGCAGCAAAAATCGTTAGCAAATATAGTGACAGCAAAATTGACTGCTCCTACAGATAAATTTATTTGCTGTGGATGCTTTGCTACTGTAATCAAACACAATTTTCTATAGCAGCAGTAATATTTTACTGTTACAGCAATAGTATGTTGCTGTAGCAACAAACAAGCTGCTGCGGGTTGAAATGTCATTAGCAGACAAATTTTCACATCTGCGAATAATTTGCTAGCAGGGCAAAAAGTCGGCTGACATGTTATTCACCATTACAGCAAATAAACAGCTACCTAACCCAAAAAGGAATGACGGATCATAATAATTTATTTCCTTTGCAAAGTTCTTTGCAGTATAGAAAGAAATTATTATGAAAATTTGGATTTAACATATCTGCAGATATATTAATTTCAAATATGTATTGATCGACATTTTCGACGCCGATAATAATATCCGTCTGCTGCAAAGAACTTTTTGTAGAAAACACTTTAATAACGTCTTCACTGATTCCTCACTACGTGAACAATGACCTCACGTTTCCAGGATAATCGATTCTGAACTTTCAATAGACAGACTGTGCACGCGGCACGAAACAGAATAGATCGCCTTACAACAGAGGCGGCAACGTGTTAGAACGCGTCGTATGACGTTCCAGGCCAAATTCCGCTCTTTCCAAATGTCCTTGGTTAATAGAGCTATCTACGTTTGTTGTGACAGCAAATTAATGAATTCTGTCAAATACCATATATTTTTGGCATCAGTAGCAATTGATTGGTTACAGGTACAAATATTTTGATAAAACAAACGATATTACTGCAGCAAATATTCAATTGCTGACGTTGTTAAATTCGAATCCTTCATTCTTTTCACCAGCTAAGTATATGAGTTCTGAAAGCAAATCATTTGTTCGAACACGAAATCATCCAAGAGATACATTTTCTGTTTCAGTAACTAACGTTGATCTACTGAAAGTGCAAGTTAGTCGCTGGGCTTGCAAAATAAAATGCTCTTACAGCATAAGTGTGCCTAGCAAACTAACAATAGCTACAACAACTAAATTATTTTTCTCTGTGCGCTGGCATTAGCATTATTCAAAATGTACCGCGATCTGGCGGTAATTGTGAGTAATAGCAGAAGATTAAAAGTTCGAAGACTCATATCTGGTAGAATTCTTCATGAAAAAGGGTTCAATCCTAATGTTTCGAAAAGCTCTGGAGATTAGCTACAAGAATACGTAATATAAAATGAGGATTATTAATGACAATAATATTTAAGTTGATCTTAACGCAGCGTTTCAAAGTCATTCCAAGACTAAATAACCTCCACCAGATAATACATTTCTTTGAACTCCAAAACATTTGTTCCAGGCATTCTTTTCTAAAATGCATATATTATATTTAGAGATATTCGATCGTTCTCGAACTTATGGCACGCACTGTATATGGAAAGTATACAGATCAATAGATCATATACATTTCATACAGGCCTTTGCCTACATACGGACTGTATATGAAGCGTATATGAATTTTACATAAATAAGGTAAAAATTATAAACCACAAACAATACCTTACTATAGAGAACATCATACAAATTGAAAAATAAATTCATTTAATCATATTTACTGTATTTAGAAAATTACAAACTCATTTTCTTACAAAATGTATACATATGTATATTGCGAAGCGAAACCGTGTTATAGGTTGCAGTGCTATACGAGGATTCCTGCAATTAATCCTATCGTGTTAGAGCGAAACCGTGTTATAGGTACGTGTTGTGGGTGGGCTACCTGTACATAAAATATAAATATTTTTAAAAAATTAATAAAATAAGTAACGTCGTGAATTTCGACTGAAAAGATCGGAGTTTGCGCCTGATTCTCCCTGAGGCATTCACCAATAGGTTTTCGTAGGAAAACCTAAGTGAATTGTATGTCTATACGGTCTTCGGGTGATGACCAGTTGCGAAAAACCAAATTTGACACAAATGCGAACTTCTGCCTCCTGAGCGATCTTCCATCAGTAATTCAACGATATTGTAAGTTATCCACAATGTTAAACCACATACAATATATGTACTATAATAAGATATGCTTCGTACCGAATTCTATTCCATCAATTTAAAAGTGAACAGTATTTGCAGTAAAAAGTCACGTGTGTCCGATTAGCCTGTGTGCCCCCTCCCACCCCACGGTCTTCGCCCAACACGATACGGGTTCGATGTTTAAACTTTGTAGGTTCACATAGTATTGCCTCCTTGAGCTTTCCACAGACTGTGTAGCTGTATTGCGAATTCCTACATCTGATCGAATAAACTCTTTACTGGCACATGTCCTCATGCGAGGATAAGGCCGAAAGGAAAAGAAATGAACGACATGTGTCTCTTACACACAGGGGAAAAAAAGATATAGGTACCGATAGTTGCAGTACTTTCACTGAATTTTGATATGTAACCTTCAATATCAATTCCCAGCTAGCACCGGTATATGACACAAATATAACATGTAATATAACATGAAGCTAACGTGTATAAGACATAAGTTAGCTATTAATTCCCACACGGTACAATATTATTGCAATTTAACAAATATGTAACAATTCATTGCATCGGCATGTTAATAAAATTTTATTTCACATTTTGTAAGGTGGTCATATTATATTATAATCGAGCATCTTGTAAAAATTGTATCTACGTCACAATGAATTCTATATTGTTCTATAATAGCTACGTAATACTGACATCAATGTGATAATCGTATTTGTTAGGAATTTAGTTCGCTTTCTGAGATATTTTCTACTTTAAATAATTACATTCAAGCCGTTCAAAAAGCTTAATGTAGTTGGTAGGTTACGCCACACTTTTAACAAAGTACATTGTCTGAAAGTATTAGTCTGATATATACATTTGAAAGATACACTCCAGTTGCTAGTTGGGTTTTTCACGCTTCACCACTTAGCGGACATACTTTCGACGGCACAATTCATATTTCATTAAATGTAACAGGAATGAAATTAAATTAGGTTACAGTTAACAATTTTTGTTATGTTTAAGTTTCATATATATGTATATTACATTTAGATTTTTATAAAATAAGCATAATATATCTAGCATATATCAGCAACATTTCATAAGGATATAGCAAGGATTCATACATCTTTCGTTGTCTGGATATACATGTTATATCAAACATTTTATAAAATCTTGTTACTCGGGTGTAATATAACTATGTCGTTAAATGGACGGCATCCATTTTAAACATGCAAATTCATATTCATATCAATTCACACCATTTTGGTTGATAAGCTTGTAGGGCCTAAAGGTGTCGACAACCAATCAACATGTAGATTTTTAATTATATGATATATTACATCGATGAATATGCAAGTTAGAAATTACTGAAACTGAAAATCTATCCTGATAAATTTTGTGAATTTCCCCTTTCGACTCCTCTATAAAAACTTTGAAAATGTAACAAATTATCTTATCTAATCATCCATTATAATACATCTGACAAGTAAAGTAATCCATGACAATTTGGGATATTATAAATATCTTAGCAGACACAAAACATAGCTGTTCTATAATTTAGAATACAATATATAATGGTATATTATCTTCATATAACTGTAATTTAAAATTCCAATGTTGCTTAAACATAATAAAAGCTACATAACTATAACCTTTTTTTAATTTCATTTCTGCATTCAATTTAACGATTTGTGAACTATGTCGTCGAAAGTATGTCCACTAGGTGGCAAGGCGTGAAACATTCAACCCGCAGCAAAAGTGTATCTTTCAAATGTATATGTAAATCAAAGTAATACTTTAAGGCAAAACATTATATTATTAAAACATATTAGTATAACGTACTAGCTGCACTAAGCATTTTGAACATCTTGAGTGATGTTGTCACCAACGTGAGGAAGGCGGAGTGCGGAATGTCCGATGGGCGCAGGCGCCTGGTCGGAGAAAGAAGGGAGCATGGGGTCCGGTGAAAGGTGGCAGGGGGCCGTGGGACCAGTCTTCCTTTCGATAATTGCACTAATCAAATATATAGAATTGTTGGCAAATTAAAAGTGAGTGAGTTACAATTATTATCTTCTCGAAGTGTGTATACGTTATACCGTCAAGTGAGATAACTTGCAAATCTTCAGAATGTTTGACAGCTGTAGTGCTTTGTCAACTACAGCACTTAGTCGACCATGATGCACTATAGACCTTTATTTGGAATGGTAACGTAACCCCACACTAACATACCGATATTATCTTGAATTTAGGAATGATTCCGGTATGCACGACGATTATTCACGTTATAAGAATAAAAACGGAAAATGGTAGTATTTCAGATCTTGAGATGAAGGAGGAATCGTAGTAAGGGTCAGTAACCCGATGATTGGCAAACGTGAGAAGCAAAGTAGTAAAACACAGATTCTCATATATAAACCTTTTAACCTTTTTACGACAACTCAGAATAGCCGTGAATACAACGCAATAGAATGAAGCCGAAGAAAAGACAATGAATACAGAAGAGGATAGACAAAAAAAATGTTAATGCAAATCAGCGATTCCGCCACGCCATCTGGCTAAGTTCGCACTAACTATATTGAATCTAATTAATCAAGATCTAAAATACTTGTACCTCCTAAAACGAACCAATTTCACAGGAAATATGATTTTCCAATTTATGTCACTGTTGCGTAGCTACTATTGCATATACTTACTGTGTTTTATCACTTTCTATAAGCGGTTTTATTAAAGTTATGTTACATTTACAAAAGTGTATTTGATAGGAACTGCCATAAAACGCTTGTATAAAATTGTAAGCTATATAACGATTACAGTTACAAGCCGTTTTTTCATGTACAAACTTAACATACTATCGAGCTTGTGCGGAAAATTAAAACTTCCACATTAATAACATGAAATAAACTGGTTATTTAACTGGCTGGTGTTACTTCGAGTTTCATTAATAATATATTACAGTTATGTATTTGCGTTTACTGATCATATATCTGAACATTTAATATCTACTTTTTATGCCTCTTATCTTCCGCAAGAAAAATAATACTGCAGACATTATAGAAATGCTGATTGTTATGAACACGTCGTTACAATTGTGACGTGATTTTTCGATTCACGGCCACAAGACGACTCCGGCTACCGATGCAAATAACGTTCTCGCTCTCTGGTTCCCTTCGAGTTGTCACCCTGTTCTAAAACTACGCTCTCAGGTTGATTCGTATAGTTACACCAATGCTCTCGGAAGATTTCGTTATTGTTGAGTTGAGGTCGAGGTGCTCGAATCTGACATGGGGAGATAGTGTCGACGTACCGAGTTGCCTGGCCGAGGAGAGGACCCGACGGAAACGTCTCCACGAACCGGCAAAAGCCCGGGTGAAATACTGGGGCCCCACTGGAGATGGGCAAAGAGCTGTAGAGCGAGCGGAGGTATAGTTTTGATACGGTTAAGGGCAGGGGAAGAACCCCCTGACCCGAGTTAAGGAACTGGTGCTCAGCTGCCGCCCGATGCCCTGGGGAGGCGGCCGTGGAGGATATCCAAAGTTACGTACCGATTCGCTAAGGAACACTCTCGATTTGTTTAAAGGGACAATTCGAGGGAAAGAAAGTTATTGGCTATAAGGATCCCGACCAATCAGAATGATTTGTTCTTAAATTTGGCTATTGTCAAAGTAGTCTGTCTCGGGGCACCACGGGGTACCCACCGAGGTGTCAGGAGCTGGCTCGCGCTCCCGTGTTATCTGTGATAGTTTTTCTAGCTGTGTTTCCATACGGTATAGAAACTTCTCGCTCGTGTAGTTCTCGCGTTCCTCTCGCGCTATCCAGGAAATTCTATAGATTTCCTGTGAGTATTCCGGAGGTGTAGTGCTGTGCCCTTGTGTGGTGCCCATCTGAGTGTTCTCTGGATACGGTTCCGTCCACCACGGGTTAGCTGCACCAGCTCCAGTGAGGACTCCCAATTTACTAACTGTTCAATGGATTTCGATTCGATACTTCTGATTCGTTCTGTTACGTTCTCGATTCCTTGCTCTCTGTCTCTCGCACTATGCCTGACGCTTACTCCGACCCTTTCTACCTCAACCTAGCAGCCTGAGCGGCCGTGCATTTCCGTAATCGTCTGCTCCCGTTCATGCATCCAGTTGCGTTTGCTGATTTTATGCGACCCCAAAGATCAGCACCTACGGTTGCCTTTCTGATTTTACGCGTAACCTAACCTAACCTGTTCCATCCCAACTCCCAGGTCATACCACCGGCTCGTCAGTTCCCGGTGGAAAAAGAATTGGCTGTCGTCCGCCTGACTTGCGGATGCATGAGCGAAGGGTGGACGGCCGAAGGTAACGTAGGTTAGTTCTTGGATTTTTCGTTATCGGTGTCGGGATAAGAAAGATACGTTACACAGTATATAACTTGAAATACACTGACGATGTTACCTATATTTAGTAATTAATTTAGTGTAAAATGTTATCGTTTATATCATAGTAAAACAAGTATATCGTAATACCAACCTAAAAAAGGTGTCCCCTGTATGCCAACGTGACTCTCCAATTCCTTCGCAGCTCAGTTGCGTATTTAAGCTCAGGTTCCGGTTGCTTGGATCGTTAACAAAGTCTTCTACTCCATATGCGTAGACTTTTATAGCAGTTGTGATTTCATTCACAAGACTTGTACTGCTCGTATCGAAGTGAACACCTGCAATAAAATATAATCTTATTTGTGGGAACTAAGATATTATCCAATTATCAACAATTTGCGAATCGATTAACAAAACTAATTTGCATAATTATTCCTGAGTCTCTTGTATTTGGCACGAGAAACGATAGAAACTCTTGATTGATCAAATTAATATTAACTCCCATTAACTCAATATTAATCTAGTCAACCATGGATTGACAATCTAATTTCATTGTCGAATTTATGTGTAAATGGACTAAAGTTATAATCGAAATACAATAGTCTTGTGTGCTATTCGAATATTAAAGGGGATAGAAGGACCATGAGGATCTCATTCCATTCATATCCTTTCACCTGTGCCTCAACGATTTACCGAAATATATTCTAAAATCGCCAGATAAAAAAGCGAGACTCGTGATAATATCAAAGTAAATGCATGAATACGCGAAAGCCAGAGTGAGTTGTATGGTCTACGTTAATCATCTTTACTCCGCTTTTTTAACACGCATGGAACCCTGACAAAGTGACAGGCCCAAGCTACGTTAATTTATGTAAATAATGTTATAGTCGCACAAAGGCGATGATGCGAACGACGATTTGTGGTTGCCGAAGCATGCCCTAAGTCTGTCAGCTAGAACCTCCCTGGAGAAATTAAATAGCTATCTCACTAATTGCACGGAGAGCTATAATTACTCAGAAAAAAAAGTATATCGAAACCTGTAATTCTACCGTCAGGAAATCTTGTTATACGCTGCTTATCAATATCCTCGCTTACCTCGTGAACCGCAAACACAGGTTGGTTCAAGTGGCTTAACATAATTTCCATGGTCAATTGGTGCAGTTTTCTGTACAATTTCCATTTTTTTTTTTCAAAAGCATTTCTATTCGAGCGCTATCTTCAACCTAAAAACGAGGGGTAATACTGCCAAAATGTAAAATGGTCCGAATAACCGACTGCTAACTTCGTTGAAGTGATCTCTGAGAATCTCGCTTCGTTCGGCAGTAGCCTGAGCCCTGAGCTTCGCTGTAACGAAGAAAAAAAACAAAATTTGGTCTTCCGAGTACGATTTTGAGAAAACCAAATACAGCACTTTTGTACCCTGAAAATGGAGTTTTCATATCCAACGATGAACACCAGCTGCAAAGCTACGGAGCTATGAAACCTTAGCATCTCTTCTTCGACTCCCCCCTACACCATTAATCTGGGGACAATGTCGGCAATGGCTTCCATTCTTGGATCCGTCAACGATCCGAAACCTTTCATCTTCAGTCTAGAGCGTTTCCTAGAGGACACGCCGTTTTTTTCTCAAAATATGGTAGACCAGCATGAGTTTGGACATTGGTTTCTTAACTCACAAGGAAGGGTATCGAAGTGTCACCCCCCGATTTCAATGAAACTTTGCTATGTTGTAGAGGGCAAAAAAATAAGAGACACGTGTTTTTTTTTATGTGCCGATATACACTTTAAAGGGGTGAAATCAACTCCCAAAGTTGGGCATGTCGAGGGGTGGTAATGCAGTTTCACCTAGAAGGAATCGTCCGATTTCAATGAAACAAAAACTAAAATGTTTCTCATCGCGAGTAATGTAAAGTGCAACTAGACATTAAAAAAAAATTGTCTCTTGAGGGGGTGAACCACCCCTTGATTATTACTTTTTTCACCCTATTTAAAAAACTTACGAATGGAATTCAATGAAATAGGTACCATTTGAAAGAGGAAGGAAAATTAAAGTTTACATGTTTTTGCTTTTTTTGCGGGATGTCACGTTTAAGGGGGTAAACCACCCCCTGCGTACCGATGCGTGCATTCTCATATAGGACCCCTTCTTGCGCAATGTAAAAGTGTAAATGCATTTAAAATATTCTCGTTAGTGACAATCGATAAACAATAAGTGAAGATTAACGCATTACCCCTAATTAAGGGGGTAAACTACCCTCTCCGTACCTACCCCCTGCATACCGATGCACGGACTTCCATATAGGACCGCTTCTCGCGCAGTGTCAAAGTGTAAATTAATTCAAAATATTCTTGTTACTGACAGTGGACAAATAATAAGTGAAAATTAACGCTTCATCCGTAATTAAGCGGGTAAGTTTATTTAGAATTTGAATATCAATTAATGTAATAGTCCTCCCACTCTGCACGCTTCCGCCTAGAGGTAAGTACCGTAGCTAGTTCACCATAGTACCAGTTTCTATTATTTTATATTTAAAATATATTTTATTAATAGTCCGGAAAGTACTTTTTATTTCTCGTAGCAAGTAGTATATATAAGTAGTAATCGTCCCGCGTCTATAAGACGAGAGCCGTTCGGCCAGCGGGAAACGATAGCAACGCCGAGCTACGCGTCGTGGAGAGGAAACGCGTGACGAGGCAGGAGAAGGGCCAGAGGCAGGAGAACTTCGTTAATTTTCACTTATTGTTTATCCACTGTCAGTAACAAGAATATTTTGAATTAATTTACACTTTTATACTGCGCGAGAAGCGGTCCTATATGGAAGTCCGTGCATCGGTATGCAGGGGGTAGGTACGGAGAGGGTAGTTTACCCCCTTAATTAGGGGTAATACGTTAATATTCACTTATTGTTTATCGATTGTCACTAACGAGAATATTTTAAATGCATTTACACTTTTACATTGCGCAAGAAGGGGTCCTATATGGGAATGCACGCATCGGTACGCAGGGGGTGGTTTACCCCCTTAAACGTGACATCCCGCAAAAAAGCAAAAACATGTAAACTTTAATTTTTCTTCCTCTTTCAAATGGTACGTATTTCATTGAATTCCATTCGTAAGTTTTTTAAATAGGGTAAAAAAAGTAATAATCAAGGGGTGGTTCACCCCCTCAAGAGAAAATTTTTTTTTAATGTCTAGTTGCACTTTACATTACTCGCGATGAGAAACATTTTAGTTTTTGTTTCATTGAAATCGGACGATTCGTTCTAGGTGAAACTGCATTACCACCCCTCGACATGCCCAACTTTGGGAGTTGATTTCACCCCTTTAAAGTGTATATGGGCACATAAAAAAAAACACGTGTCTCTTATTTTTTTTGCCCTCTACAACATATATAGCAAAGTTTCATTGAAATCGGGGGGTGACACTTCGATACCCTTCCTTGTCAGTTCAATCGCTATCAGGAACTCGAGAAGTGTTTCGGTGTCCTATACATCTAAAGATCAAATATGCTATTCTACGAGAAAATTCTGATTCCAGGAACGTTTCGACAAAGGTCTCACGCTCACTTTTCGAAATATTCTAATCTCCTTGACCCAACGGCATCTGCGTTAGATCACAGAGGCCCGAGAGCATTTTCAAATAAGTGAAAGTGAAAAAGTGTTATCGTCGTCTGGACAGATAAACTATCATGCTACTTCAAAGACCGACAATTCAAGTTCCTTAAACTCAAGAGGGCCCTCGAGGAAACTCTCCAACAATGGAAACACTCCACACATGCCAATTTTCAGTATCATTGATTCAGGTAAATGGCATAGCTGGACGCTTGCAAAACTTTCTGCGACATTAAGGAACTCGTCCGTCAAATTGGTTCACTACATTTCCAGTAAAACCTCTGTATTAGTCAAAAGAGGGGCTAGACGCAGGTTATACTTATCAAGCAATCAAGAGACTCGGTCGAGTCTCGCGCCAAGTATAGGCAACCGGCTGTATAAGGCACGAATCGTCGAATCGTCTTTATCCAAATCAACTCTTATGTACCTGTGTTTGGAATCAAATATCTTATGAACCGCTATGTATGAGAAAAAGTTATTGATACATTCACTATAAGAATTCAGGGTTCTGAATCGATCACCACTAAGATCAGTACGATTAGTGTAAGATGATTTTATTTCAGTTCCGCCGTCGTCGTTCTCGCACATTCATTTACTTTTCCACGTAACAGATGGCGTTGATTAAGATACGCGATTGAGTCTTGCGCCAAGTAAAAGCAACCGGCGGTACAGAAAAGACGATGAAGCAAATCATGTAACTGACAATGAGTATCTTTAATAATGTTCTGCTTGTGAACGCCGTGTGGTGAGGTAAGAGTAGAGTAGAGTGAGCGGTGACTGTTTTCGTATCTCGGCCCATGCGTGCAACGGAGAGAGCACTACAGTGCCAACGAAAGGCCAAACTTTGCGAGAGTTACCCTAGCGTCATTTTGCCGACTCGTTCGCACTAATGCTGTGCGAAAAGGACGCAACGAGCGACGAGGAACAGCGGTACACCCTAAATCTTAAGCCCCTCACCTAAAATACGGGGAACTACGTTGAAGCACACACACACACATACACACGATTACATATACGCGTGCCACAAAAAAAAAGTGTACATCTAAATATCTCGCTTTGTAGTTCAAATGTGAAAATATGTTCAACGTCATGGAAATAATTTTGATAAGTGATCTAATTTTATAAAAGAATTTTTTCAATTTATTCATATTCGGTGTTGAACATTATTTATAACATTTTCAACCATGAAGGATATTTAAGTGTTCGATCTGTACTGTTTTGTTTAAAGACACCATAAATATATTTTCTATACTTTGATTCGAAACACAAGTACAATGAGCGTTATTAACCCTTTCGTTACGGGTGCCGTATATATCCGGCGGCTTGCATATACGAGCGCCGTCTCTCGTCGGCAAAAAAAGAATTTACTGTATCGTTAGAGTATCTCTTGATTCTATCGACCAATATTGGATTAATCCTAATAAAAGAATATTTTTGATTTAAAACAAGTTTCTTTTGTTTTCTCTAATCCATAGTGGAGTTTGTACTGTACAAAACGACGTGCAATGTGCACACTTTTCGGCGCGGTGCCCCGTTCAGTGGTGTCACTCCGGCGGAGCGGACTGCTGTAACGAAAGGGTTAAGGGTGTCCAGTTTGTAGACGTCGTGCGATAAAGGTAAGAGAGGAAAGTGTGCAGGATTATTTACATATGTTGGACCGTGAGCGCAATAGCGAGGATACTATGGTGTGTGCGAAACGCCAAAGCGTTGCTCGCTGCGTTCTCTTCGAACAGCAGTAGTGCGAACGAGTCGGCAAAATGACGCGATTATTGCTCTCGAAAGGTTTGACGTCCCGCTCGCACCATAGTGCTCTCTTCATTACACGTACGGGCCGAGGTACGTAAACAGTCACCGCTCACTCTCCTCTCTTACCTCACCGCACGGCCTTGATAAACAGGACATCATTAATGACATTCAGTTACATGACTTGCTTCATCATCTTTTCTGTACCGCCGGTTGCCTTTACTTGGTGCAAGACTCAACCGCGTATCTTAATCAGCGCCATCTGTTAAGTAGGAAAGTAAATGGGCGTGCGAGGACGACGACGGCGGAACTGAAATAAAATCATCTCGCTCGCCAACTCAATACGTCCTGGAGGTCGATTGTGTAACTCAAATGTAGTGAAAATACGAAAAGTGAATAGCTGTTAACCAATCATTGTACTTGTCTTCTTGTGAACCTAATACGCGATTGGCTAACAGCTATTCACTTTTCGTATTTTCACTACATTTGAGTTACACAATCGATCCCCAGATATTGTACACTAATCGTATTGATCTTGGTGCCAATCGATTCAGAATCCTGAATTCCTATAATGAATCTATCAATAACTTTTCTCATATATAGCGGTTCATAAGATATTTGATTCCACATACAGGTACAAGAATTGACTCGGGTAAAGAATCTCGGCGATCCGTGCCCTGTACAGCCGGATGCCTGTACGTGGCGTGAGACTCGAACGAATCTCTTGATTGCTTCTTGTTTTTCATGGTTTTCAAGAATAACTTGACCGCTGTGCGAATTTTGATGGCGTACACTATAAAAATATGTATAAATAAGATAAGCAACTTTTCGCGTCTTTAGATGAAAATAATATATGAATACGTCTGATTTTGTTTATTTTACATGTGAATAAGATTGATAAATTTCGTCTATTTAAGACTATTTTACTTTTCATGTTCCCTGTATGTGTTTCAAGTAACAGCTGATTAGTTTCAGCAATTCCCCTTCTGATCTCATCATGTGACCAGTCAAATAAATCAATCATCTTTTTTCTTCAATAGTAAAGTAGAGTTTTTGTTTTACGCTATTGGAAAACAAATTATCCATAAGTAAATCGAATCGCAATGGTCTTAGACCCGGGAATGGTTGCACGATTTTGTTTCCCATTTGAAAAGCATTGAAAGTGTGTCAGACACTACATGCACTTCCGCAAAATACAATTGAATGATCAGCCGAATTTATACATATAAGTGTACCTGCTCTAGTGGTTATAGAAGACGAAAAAGATGACTAGCCGGTAGTAGTAAATGACTAGAAAATGCGCAGTGTGAAATCTTCGGAACTGTGTGTGATCGAAACAATCCCTAAAGAGATTACTATTAATTTGATCTAATCGAACGGGAGGACTCATGGATTTCACTTACTTAAGTACGTCCAATCGTTTAACTTTATCTATTATCGTGCTGGTCTACGCATCACACACATTATGCCAAACTTCCCCAGAGACCGTCAGAAGTTCTTTAGCAACTTGTCATTAATTTTGTGTTTCGATGTTCCTAATTATTTTCGGCTAATTCTTCTTAGATGAATGGTGTAGTATCATGAGAAGATGATTGAAAAAGACGTCGAATAAATCTCGTTTCAATAACAACTGAAGTTACGTATATTCCTCAGGATACTCGAATTCCTCTTGAAATCTAACAATATCGTTGAAATAAAATGACTGTAAGACTTCGTTTGTAACAATGAAGTTCAGATCAGGATTTCAAGTAAATATAACAGTTTCGTATAAATACGATTCGGCGTCGTGTAAATATAAATTATCAGCTAAACCTAATATTCCATATTAATCCTTTGAGTTCTATAGGCGCATATAATATGTCCGGCATGCGTTTAAATCTGAAGAGCTTCGCGCTTAAGGGGGGGGTATGGGTTTCAGCGTAAAAAAAAACACTTTTTTTGTGAATTTTTTTAAAAGTATGGATTGAGTAAACCTATTGAAACCTTTTGTACATTATTAAGTATACTTTTAACAATATTCTGTAATTTTTTCATGCGAAAATATTGAAAAACAAGCCGGTGACAGAGCTTGCCCCAGAACGTGTTACAAAAATTACAATTTGCGGTGTTCACTGTATCTCGGTCGGAAATTATCTGAAATAAAAAACCATTGAGATTTAGTAAAAGTATCATCAAATCCTCCCCCCAACGTTCTTGGATTATTTTTTTTTTCATTTAAAAACTTTTGGTGGCCATCTGAAGTGTAAACTGCTATTTTCCACGAAAAATTCCGCCATTTTGTGGGTGGGAAACCCCCTTAATGTAAAAAAAAAAAATTTAACTAAACGTTGGGGGGAGGTATTTTATATGTAGAAAATGTGTACCAAGTTTGAAATGAATCGGTCAAGTAGTTTTTAAATGGCAGTGAACACGGACTTTGAAAAAGTAGTTTTGAGAAAAACGCGTTTAGAAGTTTATGAGCTAAAAAAGTGAAGAACACAATTTTTTTATTTTTCAATATTTCCGCATGAAAAAATTACAGAATATTGTTAAAAATATACTTAATAATGTACAAAAGGTTTGAATAAATTGGCTCAATCCATACTTTTAAAAAAATTCACAAAAAAAGTGTTTTTTTTTACGCTGAAACCCTTACCACCCCCTTAAAGGACAGGAGACTAACTAGACAATAACTTTAAGAGTTTTGCTCAGATCGACTTAAAATTTTGGGAATATATTCTTGAAATGTTTAAATATAAGATAAGACAAAAAAAATCGATTTTTCGAAAGTGCAAACCCATACCCCCCCCCCCCCCCCCCTTAAAGGGTTAAAAGTTATTAACACTAGATTTACGAACGTTGATTATCAGCGTCAACAAAAATTGCAAAAAAATAATACTTATAATTTCTGTAACTTTAATTTTCGAATTGCACACCTCTGTCACACACCTTTAAATTCCACACTAGCTGATGCGAGTTTACAATTCACCCCAATGTGGAATTTAAGGGTTGAACATGAAATTTGAAATCCGTCAAAGTGACAGGTTCCATAAATCTAGCGTTAATTTAATAGCGGGATAGAAAACATAATTAAAGATTATTTCAATCTAGAAGTTTGAAAAAAATCCATTTCCTTTGCTTGCTTTCTCTTAAAATGGACTGCATCGAAAATGTGTTGTGACGTGATTTTTCGAATCACGGTCCCAAGGCGGCTCCGGTTACCGATAAAGATAACGTTCTCGATTTCTGGTTCTCTTCGGATCGCCACCCTGCTCAGAAGCTACGTTCTCGGATTGATTCGCATAGATATGTCAAGGCTCTCGGAAGATTTCGTTGTTGGTTAGTTGAGGTCGAGGTGCTCGAATCTGCCGTGGGGAGATAGTCTCGACGTACCGAGTTGCCCGGCAGAGGAGAGTACCCGACGGAGACGTCTCCACGGACCGGCAGAAGCCCGGGTGAAATACCGGCGCCCCGTTGGAGATGGGCAAAGGGCTGTAGAGCGGGCGAAGATAGAGTTTTGATACAGTTAAGGGCAGGAGAGGAACCTCCTGCCCAAGTTAAGGATGTGGTGCCCAGCTGTCGCCCGATGCCCTGGGGAAGCGGCCGTGGAGGATCTCCAGAATTACGTACCGGTTCGTTAAGGAACGCTCTCGATTTGGTTTAAAGGGACGATTCGAAGGAGATAGAAGTGTTATCGGTTACAAGGCTCTCGACCAATCAGAATGATTAGTTCTCGGATTTGGCTATTGTCAAAGCAGTCTGTCTCGGGGCACCGACCGAGGTGTCACGGGCTGGCTCGTGCTCCCGTGCTATCTGTTGATAGTTTTTCTTGCCGTGTTTCGCTCCGGTATAGCAAGTTCTCGGATCGTACAGTTCTCGCGTTGTTCTCGCGATATCCAGGAATTCTATGAATTCCTGTGAGTGTTACGGGGGTGTAGTGCTGTGCCTTAGTGCAGTGCTCGCCAGCGTGTCCTTTGGACACAGTTCTCGACCTCCCCGGATTAGCTGTACCAGCTCCGGTGAGTCTTCCAATTTATTAATTGGTTAAGGGATCTCGATGGATAGTTTAGATTCGTTCTGATACGTTCTCGGATCGTCGCTCTCTATCATTCGCACTATTTGCCGGACTCGTACTCCGACCCTCTCTACCTCAAACCTAGCAGCCTGAGCGGCCGTGCATTTCCGTAACCGTCCGCTCCCGTTCGTGTATCCAGTTGCGTTTGCTGATTTTACGTGACCCCAAAGATCAGCACCTACGGTTGCGTTTCTCGATTTCACGCGTCAACAAAAATCGAAAGGATCCGTTAAGCTATCGCCTCGTCTGATAGGTTCCGTCAGAGCTCTCGTTCTTGGTGGAGTTGGGCCTGTTCCACCCCAACTCCCAGTTTATACCGGCTCGTCAGTTCCCGGTGAAAAAAGAATTGACTGGCGCCCGCCTGGCTTGCGGATGCACGAACGACGGGTGGACGGCCGAAGGTAACGTAGGTTGGTTCTCGAAGATAGTTCGTTCTCTGAGTTTTGCTATCGGTGTCGGGTCTCGAAAAGAAATACGTTACAGTGTCTTTGAAATATTATAGAGAAATATGTAAAATTGACGAAATTATGAAGATTCGAATTTTGCAGCGTAGTGCCTGTAAATAAGTGAATATTATTAAACAACAAAACTCAAAAACTATTAATACGCTTTTCCCTTTAAAACATACATTCAATATATTCGTCGCTGTGATTGAAACTAGAACTATCTCGACATATGAAAAATTGCTGTTTTCCAGATCAGAGAAAGTTAAAAAAGTAGTGAAAGCTACGATACTGGTACGATTACTGGATAATCAGCAACTTTTTTTTTCAAAAAATTGAAAAAAATCCTAGGTTCAGCGATAACCTACTTGTAACGATTGAAAAAAAAAAATGGTTCGTGTGCTAAAAATATGGTTCAGACCAGCAGCACATATGTAAAATAGGCTAAAGACAAATGAACGAAAGTCAAAACATTCGCGAAATTGATGTAGTACAGTGTACAATAGTACATATTTGAGTCATTTTTAGAATGATAGCTCTCTCGAGAAGTCGTGTCGATATTAGCAGGATTGAAGTGAAATTCAGGCACCACTTGAACGGAGTCACCAGTTGTTCAGTGAGTGTGAGACTGACTGATTCAACTGTAACATTTCGTCCGTTTATATTTTTTTAGCTGAAGTTAATAATATGCAATTAAAAAATTAATGTGGAAAACAAAGGAGCATATATAAAAAATTACACCAATTAGCGAAGAAAAAGATTTTTGTAATTTAACCATGTCGTGAGGCAAACATGAACCCCATTGAATACCATAAGGTGCAAACAATAATTTGTTTTTAAATCACCTATGAGAAAAGTTTTATTTCGTAATCAATTCAAGAAAAAGTATATCTTATTCTACCTAAAGCAAATAGTGAAATTTCATATGAAATATCATGTCCATGCATCTTATACGAAAAACATGAACTAGGAAGATTTTAATAACAACCTCAATCTTTGTGCGCAGTACGTATTAAGGAGCTCCAGACCACATATGTACCATTCGAGTAAAATATCAACAAACATTGTAAGGAACAGATTTTTAACAGAAATTCTTTCCAAAAACGGAGTGCAGCATACATTCTGCAATGTTAGCAATTATTTTGATACCCCTTTTTTAATAATCAATTAAAAACTGAAAATATAATCCAATCCGGCATTTTTCGAATTCACATAAAAACTTTCAGGTTGGATTACTCTTTCTGTTGTGGGTGGTGTCGAAATCATTATTAACTTTGCAAAATATGTGATAAACTCTGCTTTGAGAAAAAGAAACTGTTTGAAAAGTCTATTATTTATGGTTTTCGTTGACATTTTATTCGTATGGTAATGAGATTTCTGAATTCCTCAAATTCAAGTTTGACAAATGCTTATACAGGGCTAGTCAGTAGAAACGCACCAGGAGAAGTTGGCCGCAAGTGGCCGATACGGCAGTGTGGCCTCTTCAAAAAATGACATGTGACTGTGACCGATTCCCATAAGCGCAAACTGACAGTTCACATAGCAATAAGGTTATTGAAATATTTCAATAGTTAGGTTACTGAAATAATTCATTAATATTATAATGACAAAATGTAATGTGAGTTAAGATTTATTTTCACAACAGATTTTTTGCTGCACTTTCTTGCTATAAAAACATTTCAATTAATTGATTTTTAAATTAATTGCAGCATTGTATTGCAGAATTGCAGTTGTGATCATTACTTGGAAATATCAAAATTGTTAATATTTTAAACTTTACATTATTTTAATTGCAATCTGTTGTGAAAATAAATCTTAACTGATATTACATTTTGTCATTATAATATTAATTAATTATTTCAGTAACCTAACTATTGAAATATTTCAATAACCTTATTGCTATGTGAACTGTCAGTTTGCGCTTATGGGAATCGGTCACAGTCACATGTCATTTTTTGAAGAGGCCACACTGCCGTGTCGGCCACTTGCGGCCAACTTCTCCTGGTGCGTTTCTACACTCAGAGAAAAAAATGGATGAGGCAACTATAAATTTGTAGTTAAATACGACCTCAACTTTATTCTTTTAGTTACTTATACTAATAATATATGGTCAGTGCAACTGCAGACTCTAGCTACAACAACTATTTCTCATCAGTACGTGTAAGTGACTTGCATTACATTATGGCAAGTATTCAAAAGTGGTTACAGGTTTTATAAATATATAAATTAACTTGTTGATTCTAAGAATTTGATATCGAAGCAATTCGATGGATTGGACCACTAGGTGCTGTACGTTAGTACCTCTTATCGCCTCTTCGTCTTTTTTTTAGAATTTTGTAACAACTAAAGTTTGAAGCTTATCGACTCATTGACCCACTTCTGCTTGCGGGTATGCCTATCCCTCTGGTAGCTGGTGACTGTATTACGCCAATTATTTTAATAACAATCGTCTGCAGTTGCACTGACCATATATTATTAGTATAAGTAACTTAAAAAATAAAGTTGAGGTCGTATTTAACTACAAATTTATAGTTGCCTCAACCATCTTTTTCTCTGTGTTGCAGTCACGTTAACAAAGAAAACAGTTGAAGTAATTATAAAAACAGTTGTGTAGACCACTATTATACAGGGTGTCCCAGAATTGCTTTTCGACCGGAAAGTGGGCGATGCCTGGAGGTGCCCTGAGTACCCTCCCGCAAACCGTTTGCCAAAATTCGCAATAGTTTTTAAATGAGAAGCATTTAAGTGCGACCAATCAGAACGAAGGATTTCCGCGGATTCATTCGCGGATGCCAAAGATCGCTGCTTTGCAATAGCTTCCTACAAATTCCGCGCCTAGCAATTGTTTCATAGCCCGAGCGAGCGTCATAGGATTCGTTGACAAACTCCCAATATGGGCATGGGCGTGACTTAGGCTGGCGCAGCAGCTACACGTGCAACGCGCGATCGGCAATTGTTTTGGGATACGCATTCAGCCAGACGAAAACCGGTACACGGTGTCCAAAACGTCATGCACTGAATTTTATAGCAGTCCGAAAGAAAACAGATTATTAAAGTGAGAGGGAGTCGGGAGGGTGGGTGGTGGGACTGATGCATTAAATTTAACATGACTTGATAACTAAGCATAGAAGTATTATTTCTTCGTCCTGTGAATAGCCATATTGAATTTCCAAGACATCGCGATTGCTGATTTCAAAGTTATAGAGTACTCATCGATTCTGGAGACTGTAAATAATACGTAAAATAGGAAAATAGATTAGGAGAGAAACGCAAAGACACGTATACCTTTTTTTCGTTCCTAGAATGTCCACACCAAATTACAGCCCTTTGCGACTTCCGGTGGCAAAGTTACGCAATACTTGTCGACTCTGAATTTTCAGAAAAATACGTCAAATTGAAAAAATCAACTAGGAGAGAAATGCAAAAACACGTATCCCTTTTTTTCGTTCCTAGAATGTCCACACCAAATTGCAGCCCTTTGCGACTTCCGGTGGCAAAGTTACGCAATACTTGTCGACTTTGAATTTTCAAAAAAATACGTCAAATTGAAAAATGTACTAGGAGAGAAATGCAAAAACACGTATCCCTTTTTTTCATTCCTAGAATGTCCACACCAAATTGCAGCCCTTTGCGACTTCCGGTGGCAAAGTTACGCAACACTTGTCGACTTTGAATTTTTAGAAAAATACGTCAAATTGAAAAAATGAACTAGGAGAGAGTAGTATAAGTTGGGAGGGTCTGGATACAGATTCCTGCACCGACATAATACCGACACTCCAGAGCCTTCGAAGGTGGGTGTCCGTGCTAAGTTGCCGTCGTGAGCTCTACGATTTTCGGAAGTGACGTCATCAGGGCCCCTCAATTCCAAGAATTTTGACTCGATTCCAGGAATTTTACGTCACATTCAGAGAATTTTGCGCTCGATTCTGGGAATTACGCACGATCGAGAACCTTCTAGAACATTCTAGAACATTCTGGAAGCTTCGACGGTTCGTGTCCGTGCTAAGTCGAGAAGGATCGCTCCCAGAGCCGGCGATCCTCTCGCGCGACGTTTTGAGACAGCCCCTTGCCCCCCACCCCGGAAAGCCTTCCAGAAGCTTCCGTGCACGTTCGTGCAGGTTTCGGACGGCAGCCCTCGGCCCGTTTGACCTCGAGCAGAATTGCGCAGCATCGCTGATGCAATCCTGCAGGAATTTTCCAGAACTTTTGTCCCTAACCTTGAACCGTGGTGCGTAGCATCGGTGAATCAGAGAGAGAGAGAGAGAGAGAGAGAGAGAGAGA